>JARQOD010000002.1:735903-909590 GCA_033576555.1 Oophaga sylvatica | reverse complement strand
AGCTGTATAGAGGGGGACGACCACATCTATGGATCCAGCTGTATAGAGGGGACGAGCCACATATAGGATCCAGCTGTACAGAGGGGGACGAGCCACATCTATGGATCCAGCTGTATAGAGGGGACGAGTCACATCTATAGATCCAGCTGTAAGAGGGGGACGAGTCACATCTATGATCCAGCTCTATGATCCAGCTGTACAGAGGGGACGAGCCACATCTATGATCCAGCTGTACAGAGGGGGACGAGCACATCTATGGATCCAGCTGTAAGAGGGGGACGAGTCACATCTATGATCCAGCTGTATAGAGGGGGACGAGCACATCTATAGATCCAGCTGTATAGAGGGGACGAGCCACATCTATGGATCCAGCTGTACAGAGGGGGACGAGTCACATCTATGGATCCAGCTGTAAGAGGGGGACGAGCACATCTATGGATCCAGCTGTAAGAGGGGACGAGCCACATCTATGGATCCAGCTGTATAGAGGGGACGAGCACATCTATGATCCAGCTGTATAGAGGGGGACGAGCACATCTATGGATCCAGCTGTAAGAGGGGGACGAGCACATCTATAGATCCAGCTGTAAGAGGGGGACGAGCACATCTATGATCCAGCTGTATAGAGGGGGACGAGCACATCTATAGATCCAGCTGTATAGAGGGGGACGAGCCACATCTATGGATCCAGCTGTAAGAGGGGACGAGCACATTTGATCAGCTGGAATGCAAGGGGGACGACACATCTATGATCAGCGTAAGAGGGGACGAGTCAATTATGATCGCTGTAGAGGGGACAGCCACATATGATCAGCTGTAAGAGGGACGAGACATTATGATCCAGCTGTAGAGGGGGACGAGCCACATTGGATCAGCTGTAGAGGGGAGAGCACATTATGATCCAGCTGTAGAGGGGGACGAGCCACATCTATGGATCCAGCTGTATAGAGGGGGACGAGCCACATCTATAGATGCAGCGGCCATGTCATAGAGAGGGGGACGAGCCACATCTATGGATCCAGCTGTATAGAGGGGGACGAGCACATCTATGGATCCAGCTGTAAGAGGGGGACGAGCCACATCTATGGATCCAGCTGTATAGAGGGGGACGAGCCACATCTATAGATCCAGCTGTATAGAGGGGGACGAGTCCACATCTATGGATCCAGCTGTAAGAGGGGGACGAGCCACATCTATAGGATCCAGCTGTATCAGAGGGGACGAGCTCACATCTATGGATCCAGCTGTATAGAGGGGGACGAGCCACATCTATGGATCCAGCTGTAAGAGGGGGAGAGCACATCTATGGATCCAGCTGTATAGAGGGGGACGAGCACATCTATGGATCCAGCTGTCAGAGGGGGACGAGTCACATCTATGGATCCAGCTGTGAAGAGGGGGACGAGTCACATCTATGGATCAGCTGTATAGAGGGGGACGAGCACATCTATGGATCCAGCTGTATAGAGGGGGACGAGCCACATCTATAGATCCAGCTGTGCAGAGGGGGAGAGCCACATCTATGGATCCAGCTGTATAGAGGGGGACGAGCCACATCTATGGATCCAGCTGTATAGAGGGGGACGTCACATTATGGATCCACCCCCCCCCCCCCCAAAAAAAAAAAAAAAAAAAAGTCACATCTATGGATCCAGCTGTAAGAGGGGACGAGCACATCTATGGATCCAGCTGTATAGAGGGGGAGAGTCACATCTATGGATCAGCTGTATAGAGGGGGACGAGCACATTATGGATCAGCTGTGCAGAGGGGGACGAGTCACATCTATGGATCCAGCTGTATAGAGGGGGACGAGCCACATCTAGGATCCAGCTGTATAGAGGGGGACGAGCACATCTATGGATCCAGCTGTATAGAGGGGGACGAGCACATCTAGATCCAGCTGTACAGAGGGGGACGAGCACATCTATGGATCCAGCTGTATAGAGGGGGACGAGCAAATCTATGGATCCAGCTGTATAGAGGGGGACGAGTCACATTATGATCCAGCTGTATAGAGGGGGACGAGTCACATCTATGGATCCAGCTGTATAGAGGGGGACGAGCACATCTATGGATCCAGCTGTATAGAGGGGGACGAGTCACATCTATGATCCAGCTGTTAGAGGGGGACGAGTCACATCTAGGATCCAGCTGTCAGAGGGGGCGAGCACACTATGATCCAGCTGTATAGAGGGGGACGAGCACATCTATGATCCAGCTGTCAGAGGGGGACGAGTCACATCTATGATCCAGCTGTATAGAGGGGGGAAGTCACATCTATGGATCCAGCTGTCAGAGGGGGACGAGCACATCTATGGATCCAGCTGTAAGAGGGGGACGAGCACATCTATGGATCCAGCTGTATAGAGGGGGACGAGCACATCTATGGATCCGCTGTAGAGGGGACGAGCCACATCTATGGATCCAGCTGTAGAGGGGGACGAGCCACATCTATGGATCCAGCTGTATAGAGGGGGACGAGCCACATCTATGGATCCAGCTGTACAGAGGGGGACGAGCACATCTATGGATCCAGCTGTATAGAGGGGGACGAGCCACATCTATGGATCCAGCTGTATAGAGGGGGACGAGCCACATCTATAGATCCAGCTGTCAGAGGGGGACGAGCCACATCTATGGATCCAGCTGTAAGAGGGGGACGAGCCACATCTATGATCCAGATCAGCGGGACGTGCCATTATGATCCAGTGTAGGGGGACGAGCACCATCTATGGATCCAGCTGTAAGAGGGGGACGAGCCACATCTAGGGATCCAGCTCTATAGAGGGGGACGAACCACATCTATAGATCCAGCTGTACAGAGGGGGACGAGTCACATCTATGGATCCAGCTGTATAGAGGGGGACGAGCCAGATTTATGGATCCAGCTGTATAGAGGGGGACGACCAACATCTCTGGATCCAGCTGTACAGAGGGGGACGAGCCACATCTAGGGATCCAGCTGTATAGAGGGGGACGAGCCACATCTAGGGATCCAGCTGTATAGAGGGGGACGAGCCACATCTATGGATCCAGCTGTATAGAGGAGGACGAGCCACATCTGGTGATCCAGCTCTATAGAGGGGGACGAACCACATCTATAGATCCAGCTGTACAGAGGGGCACGAACCACATCTATAGATCCAGCTGTATAGAGGGGGACGAGCCACATCTATGGATCAAGCTGTACAGAGGGGCACGAACCACATCTATAGATCCAGCTGTATAGAGGGGGACGAGCCACATCTATGGATCCAGCTGTATAGAGAGGGATGAGTCACATCTATGCATCCAGCTGTATAGAGAGGGACGAGCCACATCTATAGATCCAGCTGTGCAGAGAGGGACGAGTCACATCTATGGATCCAGCTGTATAGAGGGGGATGAGCCACATCTATAGATCCAGCTGTGCAGAGAGGGACGAGTCACATCTATGGATCCAGCTGTGCAGAGAGGGAGGAGCCACATCTATGGATCCAGCTGTATAGAGGGGGACGAGCCACATCTATAGATCCAGCTGTGCAGAGGGGAGGAGCCACATCTATGGATCTGTGTAGCCCTGGTGTTAGGCACACGCAGTACCCTGGAGAGTGTGTGGCGAGACAGCAGTTTAATGCTAAATATTCATTCACTCGACATATACTAGACACACCCTTAGGGTAGTGGAGTTTGCTCTTGAGGGAGTGGTCAAGGTATGTGTTGGAGTGATTTAGGGAGTCTAGTTCCTGTCTTCGGACAGTGAGGACGTGTGGAGTGAGTGTCTAGACTACTGAGAGAGAAGACGTCTGGAGGGAGGAAGGAGTCCAGCCTGCTCTATCATCAGTTCATATCGTGGAGTCTAGTATAGGTGTTTGAATTCACCTTAGTCTAGTCAGAGCTGTATCACCTCCTCAGCATACACTGAAGGAAAGAAGAAGTTTTAGTACAGAAAGTCTTCAGCATCCCTGTCTAAAGGACGGTATCAGGTTCAGAGACGTGCTCCTGCCTGTTGATAACTGAGCATCTGTAGCTAACTTTGAAGTAAGGAAAAGAAAGAAGTGACTACTCGACCCTTGGCTAGTTTGAGTGCTTATGTTACCAGCGTGGACAAGGCGAAAGGCAAAGTGGATTTATTGGATTAGTGCTTACGGATTGAAGAAGTCCAGCACATTGCACCCGGTCACTGGGGACCGAAGGGTCACTGTTGTTTCAAGCACAGTGATAAGAAAACCAGGAATCTACCGGACCCTAGGTCGCGGCAGACAGCCCCTTATAGTCAGTACGTAACTGGGGTCAGGGGGAGTGAAGACTTTGGAGTTCTGCAGGACAAAATAAGAATTCAGCTCCCTCGCAGGAAGGCTCCTGACACAAAGCTGACTGGGCAGGTACAGCTAAAGATTAGCTGGAGAATTGAGGGAACTACGCTTCAGGCTGGTTGTACTCGTTGTATTGGAAGTAAAGGAGGCCCCTAACTTGTCCAGCTGCTGTCTCAAGATACACTCTCCTTGGATCAGCCTCCCTGGGACCTGCCTGAACATCTTACAAGTAAAGGTATGGAAAGACGCTGACCGTGTGAGACTGTGTTCTTTATCTGCACTCGACTTCACAAATTCCCATAAGACTTTGAGGGACCAGTCCCACCTGTAGGGGACCCGACATCTAGCTGCCTCACCATCCCCTCAGAGATCTACAGCAGCGCTGGTACTAATTACCAGAATACTACAGGTGGCGTCACGAACTGTACATAAATCAATCCCCTGTAAATATTCCCCCAACATACGCCAGACCGCCAGGGCCACAGACCGAGCCACAGCTACCTGTGACAAAACCCCCCATAGACTTCCATGGGCTCGGCTCTGAGTACCCCATTGCCCTGGTAATCCACAATTGTGGTGGCGGGTCGACACAACTTGGCGTCACGAACAGGATGCGAAACTCGCGAAATTGCGAGCCCTGTGTGCCTAAGGAATTGTTTTTGTGAAAAAGGACTGTTTGCACTTTTGGCGCCAAAATCGCCATTTTTGTCGCCATATTCGCGCCCTCAGGCGCTGGAGAAGAAGGTGGGCGTACCTTCGTGGGCGTCTACCCCCCAGTGGCGCGAAGAAAATGCCTGCCCTCTCAAAGTGCTATTACAACATGCGATCCTGCCCTACAGCAAAGGAGGTCCGCCTCCTCTTCACCTTCCCTGCGAGGAGGAAGAGACGCAAACCCCACCTCCACGGAAGAGACCGGATGTCTCCGCAGGAAGAAGAGAGAATCTTCTGGAACATGATGGAGGCAGGACGTGTGCAGCCGAGCTGGGAAGCGGAGGAAGGCAGGCCCCGTGCCCCAGCCAAGCTGCCACCAACACCGGAGTTATCCGTGATCCTGCACCTGAAGCAGGCGTTGCTTGAGACAAGAGAAGAAAATGCACGCCTGAAAAAGATGGTCCAGCACCAACCTGGATTTGAAGAAATCGAGAGACGCCGGCGTACCCTGGAGCAGCGGAGGCTGTGGGACACGGTGATCTCTCCCCTCAACGAACCCCCACGATTCCAGATACCGAAGAGTCTGCTGCCCAAGGCGAAGGAGCAACCGGAGGCTGCCCCCGAAAGTACCGATCCCGATCCCACCGGTGAAGCGGTGGAAGCGAAGGAGGTTGAGGAGGTACAGCCAATCCCGGAACGCCCGCCCGGCCAAGAGGCTGCAGCAGATGATCGGTCCCCGGCAGGGACACCGGAGGGGTCCTGTCCGTCACTACCGGACGTGGACTGGGACGAAATGGCGCGCCTGGATGACGTCGCCTACACCGCCCAGTGGGAACAAGAATGGCAGAGTCGTGAGGAGAAGAAGAGGCGCCAGCAGGAGGAAGAGCGGGAAACTCAGAGGAACCGTCAGCGACAATTTGCCGAGCTGATCGCCGACAAGGAGACTGTCCGGCGAGATAAAGGTACTCTGAGGGAACCGCGGCGGCAGGGGTGTGTGACTGAGTTCCAGCTCCGGAAGGGCTGGGGCTTTATCCGTGAACCGGGCCTCTACCCGGCGGTCTTTGTCAGCAGGCGTGACGTAGAATCCCACCTGCCGCAAGGCCATCCCGGGAGGGACTTAGTAAATGGAGATATCGTCACATATACGCGGCACTGGGGAATGAAGGGATGGTATGCCCTTAACGTCACCGTCGTCCGTGATCCCGTCCCAGACGCAGGTACCGTCACCATTACCGCAGCGTCCCCGTTTCCAGCTCAAGCAGCATCCGGCCGTGCCCCAGCATCGCCCCCTGCAAAGTCATCGCAACTAGCGACCCAGAGTTCATCGCAAATTAAAGCCACCGCTACATCGCAACATGCGACCCAGTCGCAATCGCAATCCCTGACGCGGTCCATATCGCTAACTGTGATTGAGACGCAATCGGTGTCACGTGAAGAAAATGTACCCGTTGCGCCCCTAGAGGTTCGCACCAGAACTGTGGCGACCCAGACCCTGATCGCAGCACATGATTTGCTAGTCTTGGGATCTAGGGCCCATTGCGTTGTTCCAGCCCCCGGGGTGGAAAAAGTAGTGGAAAGTGTATTTGCAAAAAAAATGAATAAGATAGTGAAGAATTGGTGAGATCCATATCGGGTCTACCAAAAGTAAAAAGTTTGAAATGTTTTGTAAAGTTTTGCACAATTTATATAGTGAATATATATATTTCTACTGTAGAATGCCCGGCTGGGTAATTGATAAATAGTAATCAGAAAAAGTTTTTGCACTTTCGTATTATGTGATATTATATAATATGTCTTAGGTTTTACATTGGACTTGGAGGTTAAGGACTATGCTAACCCAGAACTTACTTGTAAATAGTTGCGCTTCGGTGCTTTCTCTTGGTTTTACATAAACCAGTCACAACTACCTCTGAAAACAAAACCCGTGTGGTGTGGCACTGAGTGAGGTCTGCAATTGGACGTCCTGCAGCCCACCCGGGACCTACGTTGAAGGTTTGGTGCGGGTCCTTCACAAGTATCTTGTATATTTATTGAATGCTATTTAATATTTGTATTTTTCTATAAAGTTTGCAACGTTCAAGATATTCTCACCTCCCGGATGGGAAGATGTTATTGTTTAATGTTTATTGCATAAACAAAATGTCTCTTTTGTATTTTACAGCCCGGGAGTGCTGTCTTTTACCATGGGGGAATGTGTAGCCCTGGTGGTAGGCACACGCAGTACCCTGGAGAGTGTGTGGCGAGACAGCAGTTTAATGCTAAATATTCATTCACTCGACATATACTAGACACACCCTTAGGGTAGTGGAGTTTGCTCTTGAGGGAGTGGTCAAGGTATGTGTTGGAGTGATTTAGGGAGTCTAGTTCCTGTCTTCGGACAGTGAGGACGTGTGGAGTGAGTGTCTAGACTACTGAGAGAGAAGACGTCTGGAGGGAGGAAGGAGTCTAGCCTGCTTTATCACCAGTTCATATCGTGGAGTCTGGTATAGGTGTTTGAATTCACCTTAGTCTAGTCAGAGCTGTATCACCTCCTCAGCATACACTGAAGGAAAGAAGAAGTTTTAGTACAGAAAGTCTTCAGCATCCCTGTCTAAAGGACGGTATCAGGTTCAGAGACGTGCTCCTGCCTGTTGATAACTGAGCATCTGTAGCTAACTTTGAAGTAAGGAAAAGAAAGAAGTGACTACTCGACCCTTGGCTAGTTTGAGTGCTTATGTTACCAGCGTGGACAAGGCGAAAGGCAAAGTGGATTTATTGGATTAGTGCTTACGGATTGAAGAAGTCCAGCACATTGCACCCGGTCACTGGGGACCGAAGGGTCACTGTTGTTTCAAGCACAGTGATAAGAAAACCAGGAATCTACCGGACCCTAGGTCGCGGCAGACAGCCCCTTATAGTCAGTACGTAACTGGGGTCAGGGGGAGTGAAGACTTTGGAGTTCTGCAGGACAAAATAAGAATTCAGCTCCTTCACAGGAAGGCCCCTAACACTAAGCTGACTGGGCAGGTACAGCTAAAGATTAGCTGGAGAATTGAGGGAACTACGCTTCAGGCTGGTTGTACTCGTTGTATTGGAAGTAAAGGAGGCCCCTAACTTGTCCAGCTGCTGTCTCAAGATACACTCTCCTTGGATCAGCCTCCCTGGGACCTGCCTGAACATCTTACAAGTAAAGGTATGGAAAGACGCTGACCGTGTGAGACTGTGTTCTTTATCTGCACTCGACTTCACAAATTCCCATAAGACTTTGAGGGACCAGTCCCACCTGTAGGGGACCCGACATCTAGCTGCCTCACCATCCCCTCAGAGATCTACAGCAGCGCTGGTACTAATTACCAGAATACTACAGGTGGCGTCACGAACTGTATATAAACCTATCCCCTGTAAATATTCCCCCAACATACGCCAGACCGCCAGGGCCACAGACCGAGCCACAGCTACCTGTGACAACTCCCATAGACTTCCATGGGCTCGGCTCTGAGTACCCCATTGCCCTGGTAATCCACAATTGTGGTGGCGGGTCGACACAGATCCAGCTGTATAGAGGGGGACGAGCCACATCTATAGATCCAGCTGTACAGAGGGGGACGAGCCACATCTATAGATCCAGCTGTACAGAGGGGGACGAGCCACATCTATAGATCCAGCTGTGCAGAGAGGGACGAGCCACATCTATAGATCCAGCTGTGCAGAGGGGGACGAGCCACATCTATGTATCCAGCTGTATAGAGGAGGACGAGCCACATCTTTAGATCCAGCTGTACAGAGGGGGACGAGCCACATCTATAGATCCAGCTGTGCAGAGAGGGACGAGCCACATCTATAGATCCAGCTGTGCAGAGAGGGACGAGTCACATCTATGGATCCAGCTGTATAGAGGAGGACGAGCCACATCTTTAGATCCAGCTGTACAGAGGGGGACGAGCCACATCTATGTATCCAGCTGTACAGAGGGGGACGAGCCACATCTATAGATCCAGCTGTGCAGAGAGGGACGAGCCACATCTATAGATCCAGCTGTGCAGAGAGGGACGAGTCACATCTATGGATCCAGCTGTATAGAGGAGGACGAGCCACATCTTTAGATCCAGCTGTATAGAGGGGGACGAGCCACACCTATGGATCCAGCTGTATAGAGGGGGACGAGCCACACCTATGGATCCAGCTGTGCAGAGAGGGACGAGTCACATCTATGGATCCAGCTGTACAGAGGGGGACGAGCAACATCTAGGCATCCAGCTGTACAGAGGGGGACGAGTCACATCTATGGATCCAGCTGTGCAGAGGGGGACGAGCCACATCTATAGATCCAGCTGTATAGAGGGGGACGAGCCACACCTATGGATCCAGCTGTGCAGAGAGGGACGAGTCACATCTATGGATCCAGCTGTACAGAGGGGGACGAGCAACATCTAGGGATCCAGCTGTACAGAGGGGGACGAGTCACATCTATGGATCCAGCTGTGCAGAGGGGGACGAGCCACATCTATAGATCCAGCTGTATAGAGGGGGACGAGCCACACCTATGGATCCAGCTGTGCAGAGAGGGACGAGTCACATCTATGGATCCAGCTGTACAGAGGGGGACGAGCAACATCTATGGATCCAGCTGTATAGAGGGGGACGAGCCACATCTATGGATCCAGCTGTGCAGAGTGGGACGAGCAACATCTAGGGATCCAGCTGTATAGAGGGGGACGAGCCACATCTAGGGATCCAGCTGTACAGAGGGGGACGAGCCACATCTAGGGATCCAGCTGTATAGAGGGGGATGAGCCAGATTTATGGATCCAGCTGTATAGAGGGGGACGACCAACATCTCTGGATCCAGCTGTACAGAGGGGGACGAGCCACATCTAGGGATCCAGCTGTATAGAGGGGGACGAGCCACATCTAGGATCCAGCTGTATAGAGGGGGACGAGCCACATCTAGGATCCAGCTTATAGAGGGGGACGAACCACATCTATAGATCCAGCTGTACAGAGGGGGACGAGTCACATCTATGGATCCAGCTGTATAGAGGGGGACGAGCCACATCTAGTATCCAGCTGTATAGAGGGGGACGAGTCACATCTATGGATCCAGCTGTACAGAGGGGTACGAGCCACAACTATAGATCCAGCTGTAACAGAGGGGGACGACCACATCTATGGATTAAGCTGTACAGAGGGGGACGAGCACATCTAGGATCCAGCTGTGCAGAGGGGGACGAGCCACATCTATAGATCCAGCTGTACAGAGGGGGACGAGCCACATCTATGGATTAAGCTGTGCAGAGGGGGACAAGCCACATCTATGGATCCAGCTGTGCAGAGGGGACGAGCCACATCTATATATCCAGCTGTACAGAGGGGGACGAGCCACATCTATGGATTAAGCTGTGCAGAGGGGGACAAGCCACATCTATGGATCCAGCTGTGCAGAGGGGGACGAGCCACATCTATATATCCAGCTGTACAGAGGGAGACGAGCACATTATAGATCCCGCTGTATAGAGGGGGACGAGCCACATCTATGGATCCAGCTGTGCAGAGGGGACGAGCCACATCTATAATCCAGCTGTACAGAGGGGGACGAGCCACATCTATGGATTAAGCTGTACAGAGGGGGACGAGCCACATCTATGGATTAAGCTGTACAGAGGGGACGAGCCACATCTATGGATCCAGCTGTACAGAGGGGGACGAGCCACATCTATGGATCCAGCTGTGCAGAGAGGGACGAGCCACATCTATGGATCCAGCTGTACAGAGGGGGACGAGCCACATCTATGGATTAAGCTGTACAGAGGGGGACGAGCCACATCTATGGATCAGCTGTACAGAGGGGACGAGCCACATCTATAATCCAGCTGTACAGAGGGGGACGAGCCACATCTATGGATTAAGCTGTACAGAGGGGGACGAGCCACATCTATGGATCCAGCTGTACAGAGGGGGACGAGCCACATCCTATGATCCAGCTGCAAGAGGGGGACGAGCCACATCTATGGATCAGCTGTATAGAGAGGGACGAGCCACATCTATAGATCCAGCTGTATAGAGGGGGACGAGCCACATCTATGGATCCAGCTGTGCAGAGGGGGACGAGCCACATCTATGGATCCAGCTGTATAGAGGAGGACGAGCCACATCTATGGATCCAGATGTATAGAGGGGGACGAGCCACATCTATAGATCCAGCTGTATAGAGGGGGACGAGCCACATCTATGGATCCAGCTGTGCAGAGGGGGACGAGCCACATCTAGGGATCCAGCTGTATAGAGGAGGACGAGCCACATCTATGGATCCAGCTGTGAAGAGGGGGACGAGCAACATCTATAGATCCAGCTGTGCAGAGGGGGACGAGCCACATCTATAGATCCAGATGTATAGAGGGGGAGAGTCACATCTATAGATCCAGCTGTAAGAGGGGGACGAGTCACATCTATGGATCCAGCTGTGAAGAGGGGGACGAGCAACATCTATGGATCCAGCTGTATAGAGGGGGACGAGTCACATCTATAGATCCAGCTGTAAGAGGTGGATGAGCCACATCTATGGATCCAGCTGTATAGAGGGGGATGAGTCACATCTATAGATCCAGCTGTATAGAGGGGGAAATGAGTCACATCTATAGATCCAGCTGTATAGAGGGGGACGAGCCACATCTATGGATCCAGCTGTGAAGAGGGGGACGAGCAACATCTATGGATCCAGCTGTAATAGAGGGGGACGAGTCACATCTATAGATCCAGCTGTATAGAGGTGGATGAGCCACATCTATGGATCCAGCTGTATAGAGGGGGATGAGTCACATCTATAGATCCAGCTGTATAGAGGGGGATGAGTCACATCTATAGATCCAGCTGTATAGAGGGGGACGAGCCACATCTATGGATCCAGCTGTGAAGAGGGGGACGAGCAACATCTATGGATCCAGCTGTATAGAGGGGGCGAGTCACATCTATAGATCCAGCTGTATAGAGGTGGATGAGTCACATCTATGGATCCAGCTGTACAGAGGGGGACGAGTCACATCTATGGATCCAGCTGTATAGGAGGGGGACGTGTTGTGAATGGGTTTGAGATGAGTTCTGAGCAGAGGCTCCCTCTGGTGGTTACAAGCGGTGCTAGTCTGTCCAGTGAAGATTGTGAGGACTGGGAATCAGGTGTTACTGATTGGTCTTATATAAGGGAGTCACCTTCCCATCAGGGTTGCCGGTGATCAATTGTTCTGGTCTGAATCCTTCTTTTCCAGTTTCCCTTGTAGCCTGCTGTGTCGTGTCTGCATCTCCTGCTACCAGATAAGAATTTTCCTTCTTTTGTGTTGTTGCTATATTTTTGCATTTTGTCCTGCACTTCTTTGGGGGCCTTCAGGGTCCCCTCCAGGGACTTCTGCCCTCTCAGTTTAGTTCATCCACTGATGTTTGTACTTTTGCTTTTTCCAGTTTTTTCAGTGGCTGCTGTTTTGATTTTGTTACACCAGAGACTAATTTAGGTGGTAGAGGTCGTGTGATCTCAGGTGTTTTTGAAATTAGTAGAGTTGGTGTTTTTTCAGGGTTTTCTGAGATTGCAGTAAGTACCCTTCCTGTCCTTTTCTATTTAGTTAGTTTGGGCCCCAGCGTTTGCTCATACTATTTTCTTTCTGTGTCAGTATTTCATCTTGTCTAACCGCCATTACATGTTTGGGGGCTTGCTATTATCTTTGGGGTTCTGCTCCGGGGCAGATAGCTTTCCTATTTCTATCTTTAGGTGTAGTTAGTTTCTCAGGCTGTGACGAGGCGTCTAGGACCAACGTAGGAACGCTCCACGGCTGCCTCTAGTTGTGGTGGTTAGTCAGGGTACTGCAATCTCATAGATTCCAACTGCTCTGGTGTATTGCCTTTTTTACCTGCACTCCTCAGCTACCGAAACATAACAGTATCACCGGCCTAAAAATTTAAAATTGTATGGTACTCACAGAAGGGAAAAATATTGTGAAAGAAAAAAGGTTGTCAGAGATATTTTTCTGTTTGTTGCATTTTTTTTTTTTTTTTCCCTCTGTATCTCTGGGTGCTGAGGAGGATTTTTTTTTCTTTCAATGGAGTTTGCACAGTTGTCTGGCCGTGTGGATCAGCTTGCCACTGAGGTTCAGAGTATTGCTATCTATCTTGCTGGGTTGCCTGTTGTGGAACCTAGGATTCCCATGCCAGATTTGTTTTTAGGGGATCGAGCTAAGTTTCAGAATTTCAAAAATAATTGTAAATTGTTTTTTGCCTTAAAATCTAAGTCCTCAGGAAACGCAGCGCAGCAGGTTCAAATTATCATCTCTCTCCTGCGCGGCGATCCTCAGGATTGGGCTTTTTCCCTGATACCTGGGGATCCTGTTTTGAGTGATGTTGATGCATTTTTTCAGGCTTTGGGGTTATTGTACGATGAGCCTAATGTCACTGATCAAGCTGAAAAAGCCTTGTTGGCATTAAATCAGGGGCTTGATGACGCTGAGTTATACTGTCAGAGATTCCGTAGGTGGCAGTCCTGACCAAATGGAATGACGACGCTTTGGCAGCCCTTTTCCGGAAGGGTCTGTCAGATAATGTAAAGGATGTTATGGTGGGATTCCCTGTCCCCTCTGGTCTCAATGATTCTATGTCATTAGCGATTCAAATTGACAGACGTTTGCGTGAGCGGAGAAGTATGCGTGGAGTGGTGTTGCCTTGTGAACCAGCTTCTGAACCCATGCAGTGTGATAGAGTGGTGTCTGGGGCACAGCGTCATGAGTTTCGAAAGCGCAATGGGTTATGTTTCTACTGTGGTGATGCCTCTCATGCTATTTCAGTCTGCCCTAAGCGGGGAAGACGTTTTGCACGCTCAGTTGTCTTGGGTAGTGTTCAGACTAAGTTTTTATTAACTGTCACTCTGATATGCTCTCTGTCCTCATTTTCTGCTCAGGCTTTCGTTGATTCTGGAGCAGCTATTAACCTGATGGATTATGATTTTGCTAAACGTTGTGGGTTTCCCTTGATACCCCTACAGAAGTCTATTCCCCTACTGGGGATCGATTCTACCCCTTTGGCTGAGAATAAACCCCAGTTTTCTACTCAGGTGATAATGAGGGTTGAACCTGATCACCAGGAGTGCTGCAAATTTTTGGTTCTGTATAATCTGCATGACATTATCGTGCTGGGTTTTCCTTGGTTACAGTCTCATAATCCTGTTTTGGATTGGAAATCTGTGTCTGTTACCAGTTGGGGCTGCCAATGTGTTAATACCAACACTCCTGTTTTTTCTGCCTCCCCCCAGGCTCAGGATGTTCCTGACTTTTTGATTGATTTTTCTGATGTGTTTAGCGAAAGTAAATCTGCATCCTTGCCTCCCCATAGGAGCTATGACTGCGCTATTGAATTAGTGCCTGGTAGTAAATTCCTTAAAGGTCGCCTTTTTAACTTGTCTGTACCTGAACATGATGCTATGCGGTCTTATATCAAGGAATCATTGGAGAAGGGTCATATCAGACCATCCTCTTCACCCTTAGGTGCCGGTTTTTTCTTTGTGGCCAAAAAAGATGGTTCATTAAGGCCGTGTATTGATTATCGTCTCTTGAACAATATTACTGTGAAATATCAATACCCGTTACCCTTGATTTCTGACCTGTTTTCCAGGGTGAAAAACGCTACTTGGTTTACTAAGCTTGACCTCAGGGGGGCGTATAACCTTATTCGCATTAAGCACGGGGATGAATGGAAGACGGCATTCAATACCCCTGAAGGGCATTTTGAGTACCTAATGTTCCGACCACACACCACAATTGTGGATACCAGGGCTATGGGGTACTCGGAGCCGAGCCCATGGAAATCTATGGGAGTTGTCACTGGTAGCGGTGGCTCGGTCCGTGGCCCTGGCGGTCGTGCAATGGGGGAGTATTTACAGGGGATCTTAAGGATAGGTAGTTCGTGACGCCACCTGTGGTATCTGGTTAATTGAACCAGCGCTGCTATAAGGACTTTCACAAGGGATGTTATGGGGCAGCTGGGTGGTAAGTCTCCCACAGGTGAGACTGGTCCCTGGAAGTCTATGGTGGTGATGATGCAGGATGTAATAAGAATTCAGTCACACACAAGGTAGCTCCTTTTCATACCTTTTACTGATGATGGTTCAAGCAGGTCCCGGGGAGCTGGTCGGGGTGGAGAGTGCACATTCGGGTAACAGCTGAGCAGGTTAGAGGCCTCCTTTACTCCATATACATGTGAATCCAACTTGCCTGAAGCGAAGTTAATTCTGATCTCCAGCTCTCTCAATAGCTGTACTGCCCGGCCAATATTGTGGTGGAGCCTTCTATGTGGTGAGAACAGAGTCCTTCTATGCTTGGCCTAGCTAAAAGTCCTTGTTCCTCCTGACTCCGATTACGTATTGACACTTAAGGCTGCACTCTGCGACCTGTAGTCCAGATGCCTCCGGTAATCTTGTTACTAAGCTTAAAACTGTAGCAACACCTCGGACTCCGGTGTCCGGCAATTTAGTGCAGGCAATCCAATACCTAAAGCACTTCTCTATCTTCTCCACTGCCCTTCGCCCTGCTCTCGCTCTTAGCATAAACACTTGGAGCTTCGTTGGTAAAGTCAGCTTTCTTCTAGAGCTCGCCGAGCAGCTCTCAGTATCCTCCTTCCTCCAACTTCTGTTGAGGTACTGATTAAGGGTAGCTCTGACTAGGCTAGGATGATCCACTTCACCCGTACTAGCCTCCACTTGCTTGTCAGGTGAGCTACGTTAGCTCTGCGAGGATTCAGTCCTCCCTTCTCTCTCTCCAAGTCCAGACTCCACTGGACTGAACTGCACTGTCCGAAGACAGGAAACTGACTGCACTGTCCTGAGACAGGAAGCTTGACTCAGCTCTGCTACATGTCACCACCTCCTATACCCTGGGTGGGTGTGTCTAGAAGTGTGAGTGAAGTGCATAGATATCAAGCTTTGCTGTTACCTTCCAGTGCACTCTCCTGGACTTTTATGTGTGCCTGCGAAGCTGGGCTACACACTAGTGATGCCCTTTGGGCTCACTAATGCTCCTTCTGTCTTCCAGTCCTTCATGAATGACATTTTCAGGGATTTTGTGGACAAATTTCTGATTGTTTATTTGGATGATATCTTGATTTTTTCTAATGACTGGGACTCTCATGTGAAACATGTTCGAACTGTATTCCAGATTTTGAGAGAGAATGCTCTGTATGTGAAGGGATCAAAGTGTCTTTTTGGCGTACAGAGGATCTCATTTCTGGGATTCATTTTGTCTCCATCTGTTATTGAAATGGACCCGGTCAAGGTTCAGGCCATCTGTGATTGGGTCCAACCTACTTCATTAAAGGCTCTTCAAAGATTTTTGGGTTTTGCCAATTTTTATCGTAAATTTATTGGTAATTTCTCGGTTATTGTTAAACCATTAACTGATTTGACCAGAAAGGGTTCTGATGTGGTGAATTGGCCTCCAGAGGCAGTCTCTGCATTTCAGGAACTTAAGCAGAGATTCACTTCTGCTCCTGTTCTACGGCAGCCTGATGTTTCTCTGCCATTTCAGGTGGAGGTTGATGCCTCTGAAATTGGGGCAGGTGCCGTTTTGTCCCAAAAAGATCCAGAGACCTCTAAAAGTAACCCTTGTGCCTTTTTCTCTCGAAAATTTTCTCCTACTGAACGTAATTATGACGTGGGTAATCGGGAGTTATTGGCCATGAAGTGGGCTTTTGAAGAGTGGAGACATTGGCTGGAGGGAGCCAAACATCAGGTGGTGGTCCTTACGGACCATAAGAATCTGGTCTATCTGGAATCTGCCAAGCGACTCAATCCTAGACAGGCCAGGTGGGCCTTGTTTTTCACACGTTTTAATTTTTGTGGTTTCCTTTCTTCCTGGCACTAAAGGTACTGCCACACTAAGCTATCCCGCTAGCGATCTCGTTAGCGTTGCATACTAATGAGATCGCTAGCGGGATTGTTTCTATATCGCTAAATGCAGTCACATTTAGCGATATAGTTAACGACGCTATCGCCGTTAGCGATCTTCTTAACGACTTTAGCGGTACAAAAGTACCGCTAAATCGCTAAGAAAAGGTGCCACACAGCGATTAGATACTTACCCAGCGGGAGCGCCGACGAGAAAATAGGGTCCGGAACGATTCCAGCGACGAGCGAGATCACAGCAGGAAGCTCGTCGCTGGAAGCTGCCGCACTGAACAATATCGCTAACGGGATCGCTAAATAGTGACGTTTTTTAGCGATCCCGTTAGCGATATTGTTTAGTGTGGCATACCCTTAAGAATGTTAAGGCGGATGCCCTCTGAGGAGTTTCCTTGCAGACTCTCCTGAGTTATCTGATCCTTCTGTTATTTTGAAAGAGGGTGTAGTTCTTTCCGCCATCTCGCCCAATTTGAGACTTGCTCTGGAGGGGTGTCAGGAGGATAGGCCCGAGCGCTGCCCTGTTGGAAAATTGTTTGTCCCGGACCAGTGGAAAAAGAGTGTGATGTCTGAGATTCATTGTTCCGCATTGGCTGGGCATCCCGGAATTTTTGGTACCAGAGACTTGGTTAGTCGGTCCTTTTGGTGGCCTACCTTGTCTCGTGATGTCAGGGAATTTGTGCAGTCCTGCGGGACTTGCTCTCGCTCCAAGCCTTGCTCTCGCTCTAGTGGTTTGTTGATGCCATTGCCTGTGCCCAAGAGACCATGGACCCATATCTCTATGGATTTCATTTCCGACCTTCCTGTTTCTCAGAGAATGACCACCATCTGGGTAATTTGTGATAGGTTTTCCAAAATGATACTTCTTGTGCCATTACCTAAGTTGCCTTCCTCCTCTGAATTGGTGCCGTTGTTCCTTCAGCACGTGGTTCGTTTACACGGCATTCCTGAGAACATTGTGTCTGACAGAGGAGTCCAGTTTGTTTCCAGATTTTGGAGGACTTTTTGTTCTAAACTGGGTGTTCAATTGTCTTTCTCCTCGGCATTTCATCCTCAGACCAATGGTCAAACTGAGAGAACAAACCAGACATTGGAGACTTATCTAAGATGCTTTGTGTCTGCTGATCAGGATGACTGGGTCTCTTTTTTGCCTTTGGCTGAGTTTGCTCTTAATAATAGGGCTAGCTCTGCCACTTTGATGTATCCGTTTTTCTGTAATTCTGGGTTTCACCCTCGATTTTCTTCAGGACAGACGGAGGCTTCTGTCTGTCCAGGTGTTGACTCTGTTGTAGAGCGTATGCAACAGATTTGGGACCAGGTAGTGGAGAGGTTGTCCCTCTCTCAGGAGAAGGCCCAGCGGTTTGCTAACCGGCATAGGACTGATGGTCCTCGGTTTAAAGTGGGGGACTTGGTCTGGTTGTCCTCAAAGAATATTCCTATGAGAGTAGCATCTCCTAAATTTAAGCCTAGGTTCATTGGACCTTATAAGATCATGGAGATTATTAATCCTGTTTCTTTTCGTTTGCTTCTTCCAGGGACATTTAAGATCCATAACGTGTTCCACAAGTCCTTGTTGAAGAGGTTTGTTGAGCCAGTGGTTCCTGCTGCTGTGCCTCCTGACCCTGTTTTGGTTGAGGGCAATCTGGAGTATGTGGTTGAGAAAATATTAGATTCTCGTTTTTCTAGACGGAAACTCCAGTATTTGGTTAAATGGAGAGGTTATGGTCAGGAAGACAATTCTTGGGTGTTTGCTTCGGACATCCATGCTAGGAGACTCATCCGTGCGTATCATAGAACTCATCCTGACCGACCTGGTTGCTCAAATGAGGGTTCGGTGACCCCTCCTCAAGGGGGGGGTACTGTTGTGAATGGGTGTGAGATGAGTTCTGAGCAGAGGCTTCCTCTGGTGGTTACAGGCGGTGCTGGTCTGTCCAGTGAAGATTGTGAGGACTGGGAATCAGGTGTTACTGACTGGTCTTATATAAGGGAGTCACCTTCCCATCAGGGTTGCCGGTGATCAATTGTTCTGGTCTGAATCCTTCATTCCTGTTTCCCTTGTAGCCTGCTGTGTCGTGTCTGCATCTCCTGCTAACAGATAAGACATTTTCTTCTTTTTGTTTTTGTGCTATATTTTTGCATTTTGTCCTGCACTTCTGTGGGGGCCTTCAGGGTCCCCTCCGGGGGCTTTTGCCCTCTCAGTTTAGTTCAGCCACTGATGTTTGTACTTTTGCTTTTTCCAGTTTTTTCAGTGGCTGCTGTTTTGATTTTGTTACACCAGAGAAACTAATTTAGGTGGTAGAGGTCGTGTGATCTCAGGTATTTTTGAAATTAGTAGAGTTGGTGCTTTTCAGGGTTTTCTGGGATTGCAGTAAGTGCCCTTCCTATCCTTTTCTATTTAGTTAGTCTGGGCCCCAACGTTTGCTCATACTATTTTCTTTCTGTGTCAGTATTTCTTCTTGTCTAACCGCCATTACATGTTTGGGGGCTTTCTATTATCTTTGGGGTTCTGCTCCGGGGCAGATAGCTTTCCTATTTCTATCTTTAGGTGTAGTTAGTTTCTCAGGCTGTGACGAGGCGTCTAGGACCAACGTAGGAACGCTCCACGGCTGCCTTTAGTTGTGGTGGTTAGTCAGGGTACTGCAATCTCATAGATTCCAACTGCTCTGGTGTATTGCCTTTTTTACCTGCACTCCTCAGCTACCGAAACATAACAGGGACGAGCCACATCTAGGGATCCAGCTGTATAGAGGGGGATGAGACACATCTATAGATCCAGCTGTGCAGAGGGGACGAGTCACATCTATGGATCCAGCTGTATGGAGGGGGACGAGTCACATCTATGGATCCAGCTGTATGGAGGGGGACGAGTCACATCTAAGGTTCCAGCTGTATAGAGCGGGACGAGCCACATCTATGAATCCAGCTGTATAGAGGGGGATGAGCCACATCTACGGATCCAACTGTATAGAGGTGGATGAGTCACATCTATGAATCCAGCTGTATAGAGGGGGATGAGCCACATCTATGGATCCAGCTGTGCAGAGGGGGACGAGCCACATCTATAGATCCAGCTGTGCAGAGGGGGACGAGCCACATCTATGGATCCAGCTGTATAGAGGGGGAAGAGCCACATCTATCGATCCAGCTGTATAGAGGGGGACGAGTCACATCTATGGATCCAGCTGTATGGAGGGGGACGAGTCCCATCTATGGATCCAGCTGTATGGAGGGGGACGAGTCACATCTAGGGTTCCAGCTGTATAGAGGGGAATGAGCCACATCTATGAATCCAGCTGTATAGAGGAGAATGAGCCACATCTATGAATCCAGCTGTATAGAGGGGAATGAGCCACATCTATGAATCCAGCTGTATAGATGGGGACGAGCCACATCTATGAATCCAGCTGTATAGAGGGGAATGAGCCACAACTACGGATCCAACTGTATAGAGGTGGATGAGTCACATCTATGAATCCAGCTGTATAGAGGACGATGAGCCACATCTATGAATCCAGCTGTACAGAGGGGGACGAGCCACATCTATGGATCTGAGCCGCACGTACCAGGGCTTTGGGGTACTCGGCACCGAGCCCGTTGATATCTATGGGGAATGTCACGGGTAGCACACGCTCGGTCCGTGCCCTGGGCGCTCACTGAAATGGCGATATTTACAGGGAATTAAATGTTTGTGTAGTTTGTCGTGACGCCACCTGTAGTATCTGGTCAGGTGGACCAGCGCTGCTGTGCAGGTCCTCTGGAAGGGATGGTGTTGTGCAGCTAGATATTAAGTCTTCTACAGGTAAGACTGTATCCTTCCAGGGCAGATAGATGTAAGGTAAAAGCAATGGTACAGAGTGATGTAGCAGAGTGGAGTATGCGATGGAGTAATAATGCAGGAAACAGTTCTTATGCAGTTTCAAGGGTTTACTCACAGTCTGTTAAGCGCTTTACAGAGTCCAGCCGGGCACTGTGTCCTTCCAGCGAGTAGTCCAGTTACCCTCAGATAGATTGGTCACACTTCCAAAGACTCCCTTTATGTTCCTTTCCGGCTTCTTGTGCTATACTCCTTACTCCTCTCTGCACCTCCCTACCACAGAGCCCTCAGACGAGGTAGTATTGGATCCTTTCGGTTTACAGGTACGACCCGATGTCCCGGTGCACTGCTCTCCTCTTCACGGAGACCGAGACACGTCGGATGCCTGGACGTACTTGATCCCTAGCTTCCTCCAGATGAGATTATGGTAGCTAGTGGCTCTTGAAGAGTCCCACTAGACGCGGTGTTACTAATGGCGATGAACTGACCCACTAGTCTGGGAACCGTCTCCCGATATGTGCCTGGTCCTTCCTTCTCTGAAAGATGGGGCACAGCTTCAATTGCTGTCTCAGCCCAGGACCCCTTCGCTCTCTTCAGCAAGGCTCTCTGAGGTAAACTCAGAAGAGCTGCAGGCCAGGCAGTACCCACACACTGCCTGCCTGTCTCCAACTGAAACTCTAATCTAACACGCTGCAGCCTAATGCTGCAACTGACTCCACCCACCCAACTCTACACCCTTTACTAACCAGCCTGAAGCTCAGCACTGGCATGATGTGTGTGGATGCGGTGATGGAGTCAATGGGGTGCTTCCTCCTTACCTGAGAGTCAGGTGTCACACCGCTGGGTGCGATGCAACATCTCTGTGGCGACTGGACCCTCAGGGCGCCACATTCCCCCTGGTTAAACACAGCACTCCCGGGCTGTAATAGCGTAAAGATGTTACATAAGAAACATACAAAATTTTTATAAATGCTTAGCAAAACAGTATAACATTTTCAAACGCATCATCCCTTTATGGGAGGCACTTCAGGTTAAACGTTGCAAGAAAACACTTTTAATATTTACTTCACAGTTCAAGTAAACATATACTTGTGGAGGACCCGCTCCAAACCTCCAACGGTGGTCTTTGGTGGGCTGCAAGACATAACTGACTTTTCCAGCAGTCCTCACATTCGGCCACACCAAACGGGTTTTTAAACTTCTGAGGTAATTAAGTGAAACCAAGATGAGGCACCGAAGTGCTAACTATATACAAGGACAGTTTGTTTTTTTTTGGGCTGGCAGAGTCCTCAACCACCAGTTCAGAAAAGCAATATCAAAGGCAATCACCCCCGGGTTATGGCAACATTTGCATACTATATACATTAATACACTATATACATTTGTAGAACCTGTCCTGTTTTTCTCATTTACTTGGTAGTAGCGACACCTGGTGGCTGTGCAAGCACAGGACCATTCCTATTCACGGGCCCAGTGCCTAACACCAGGGTCATTGACTCCACCGCTGGTGTCCGTATGACTGGTGCACACTAGGCTGGTGGGGGTGTCAGGGGTTCCAGCAGGGTGTCAGCATCTGCAGCAGGGATATCATCGCTGGTTACCTGAAGAGCTGGTTCACTCCGGTCCTCTAGGCCGCAGGGCCGGTCTTCCTCCTTCATCCCTGCCGGGGGACAGCTTTCCTCTGCTACAGGTACTGTGTCTGGTTCCGGGGTGGACCGGCGTTCTGGTCCGGGAGAGGCCTCCGCAGCCTCCTCTCCTGTCGCCGCGTCCTCGGCGGGGTCAGGTATGGCTCCTTCCGGATCAACCTCCGGCCAGATCTCAGACTCTGCTTCAGGTGGCGCTGGTGGCAGACGCGCGGGGTGTAGGGAGCGGTCGGCTCTGCTGCAGCTGCAGCTCCATTTTCTCCACTTCAGCGCGGTGCCGGGCCAGATACAGCAGGGCAGCATCCACTTCTTCTTCAATGGAGAGGATCAGCTTCTCCAGGTCACAACGGATCTCTTCATCAGGAGGGGCCCGCTCTTTGGTATGGAGGCGGGGTTTTCTCTTCCTTCTTCTCCCGCCATGGGGAATTAGGAGGCGGAACTCCATTGCTGATGGACATGTGCGGAGATTGCAGTAACATTTAGGGTAGGCGGACATTTCTTTAGCGCCACTGAGTGAGCGCACGCCCATGAAAGCACGCCCTCCTTCACCAGTGCCTCAGGCGCGAATATGGCGGCAAAATGGCGGCAAAGTCACAAAGATGGCAAATACAGTCTTTAGCACAAAACAGTCCAATTCAGGCACACAGGACTCACTTATAGCGAGCTTCAGAATCCTGTTCGTGATGCCAAAAATGAGCCGCACGTACCAGGGCTTTGGGGTACTCGGCACCGAGCCCGTTGATATCTATGGGGAATGTCACGGGTAGCACAGCTCGGTCCATTGCCCTGGGCGCTCACTGAAATGGGGATATTTACAGGGGATTAAATGTTCGTGTAATTTGTCGTGACGCCACCTGTAGTACCTGGTCAGGGTGGCCAGCGCTGCTGTGCAGATCCTCTGGAAGGGATGGTGTTGTGCAGCTAGATGATAAGTCTTCTACAGGTAAGACGATATCCTTCCAGGGCAGATAGATGTAAAGTAAAAGCAATGGTGCAGAGTGATGTAGCAGAGTGGAGTATGCGATGGAGTAATAATGCAGGAAACAGTTCTTGTGCAGTTTCAAGGGTTTACTCACAGTCTGTTAAGCGCTTTACAGATTCCAGCCGGGCACTGTGTCCTTCCAGTGAGTAGTCCAGTAACCCTCAGATAGATTGGTCACACTTCCAAAGACTCCCTTTATGTTCCTTTCCGGCTTCTTGTGCTACACTCCTTACTCTTCCTGCACCTCCCTACCACAGAGCCCTCAGACGAGGTAGTATTGGATCCTTTCAGTTTACAGGTACGACCCGATGTCCCGGTGCACTGCTCTCCTCTTCACGGAGACCGGGACACCATCGGATGCCTGGACGTACTTGATCCCTAGCTTCCTCCAGATGAGATTATGGTAGCTAGTGGCCCTTGAAGAGTCCCACTAGACGCGGTGTTTACTAATGGCGATGAACTGACCCACTAGTCTGGGAACCGTCTCCCGATATGTGCCTGGTCCTTCCTTCATGTGGATGGGGCACATGCTTCAATTGCTCTCTCAGCAAGGCTCCCTGAGGTAAACACAGAAGAGCTGCAGGCCAGGCAGTACCCACACACTGCCTGTCTGCCTCCAACTGAACTCTAACCCAACATGCTGCAGCCTAATGCTGCAACTGACTCCACCCACCCAACTCTACACCCTTTACTAACCAGCCTGAAGCTCAGCACTGGCATGATGTGTGTGGATGCGGTGATGGAGTCAATGGGGTGCTTCCTCCTTACCTGAGAGTCAGGTGTCACACCCTGGGTGCGATGCAACATCTCTGTGGTGACTGGACCCTCAGGGCGCCACAGATCCAGCTGTATAGAGGGGACGAGTCACATCTATGGATCCAGCTGTATAGAGGGGGACGAGTCACATCTATAGATCCAGCTGTATAGAGGGGGACGAGTACATCATGATCACATATAAGCGGATGACCACATCATATCGCTGTATAGAGGGGATGAGCCACATCTATGAATCCAGCTTATAGAGGGGGATGAGCCACATCTATGAATCCAGCTGTATAGAGGGGGATGAGCCACATCTATGAATCCAGCTGTGCAGAGGGGGACGAGTCACATCTATAGATCCAGCTGTACAGAGGGGGACGAGCACATCTATAGATCCAGCTGTACAGAGGGGGACGAGCCATATCTATAGATCCAGCTGTACAGAGGGGACGAGTCACATCTATGAATCCAGCTGTACAGAGGGGGACGAGCCACACTATAGATCCAGCTGTACAGAGGGGGACGAGCCACATCTATGAATCCAGCTGTACAGAGGGGGACGAGCCACATCTATGAATCCAGCTGTACAGAGGGGGACGAGCACATCTATGGATCCAGCTGTTTAGGGGACGCTTATTATGGCGTTATAAATAGGTGCTATCCAGACACTATGCATTGCACTTTTTTGTCCTCTAACAAGCCTTATTGTGTTTCCACAGGGCCTATACTTATCATCACTTTTGTGTAGTGCTGTCTCATCAGTGGAGGCACCTGTGTGCCCAGCTTTATCTGTGGAGCGGCTGCATCCTGCTAGTGCACTGTTCATCTTCATATTGGTGAGGCTATTCATGTGTGTTTGCAAAAATTTAGGATTTAAGTCCTCATTTGTCTGTGAGCTTAGAGGGGACGAGTCACATCTAGGGATCCAGCTGTATGGAGGAGGGACGAGTCACATCTAGGATCCAGCTGTAGAGAGGGGGATGAGCCACATCTATGAATCCAGCTGTGCAGAGGGGGACGAGCCACATCTATGAATCCAGCTATAAAGAGGGGTATGAGTCACATCTATGGATCCAGCTGTACAGAGGGGTATGAGTCACATCTACTGATACAGCTGTATAGAGGGGGACGAGCCACATCTATGGATCCAGCTGTATAGAGGGGGACGAGCCACACCTATAGATCCAGCTGTACAGAGGGGGACGAGCCACATCTATGAATCCAGCTGTACAAAGGGGACGAGCCACATCTATGAATCCAGCTGTACAGAGGGGACGAGCCACATCTATGGATCCAAGCTGTATAGAGGGGGACGAGTCACATCTAGGATCCAGCTGTACAGAGGGGGACGAGTCACATCTATGGATCCAGCTGTGCAGAGGGGGACGAGTCACATCTATGGATCCAGCTGTAGAGAGGGGATGAGCCACATCTATGAATCCAGCTGTGCAGGGGGACGAGCCACATCTATGAATCCAGCTATATAGAGGGGTATGAGTCACATCTATGGATCCAGCTGTACAGAGGGGTATGAGTCACATCTACGGATACAGCTGTATAGAGGGGGATGAGCCACATCTATGAATCCAGCTGTATAGAGGGGGATGAGCCACATCTATGAATCCAGCTATATAGAGGGGTATGAGTCACATCTATGGATCCAGCTGTATAGAGGTGGATGAGTCACATCTATGGATCCGCTGTAAGAGTGATACACATCAATGAATCCACTATATAGAGGGGTATGAGTCACATCTATGGATCCAGCTGTACAGAGGGGTATGAGTCACATCTACGGATCCAGCTGTATAGAGGGGGATGAGCCACATCTAAGAAACCAGCTGTATAGAGGGGGATGAGCCACATCTATGAATCCAGCTGTATAGAGGGGACAAGCCACATCTATGAATCGAGCTGTATAGAGGGGACGAGCCACATCTACGGATCCAACTGTATAGAGGTGGATGAGTCACATCTATGAATCCAGCTGTATAGAGGGGGATGAGCCACATTTATGGATCCAGCTGTATAGAGGGGGATGAGCCCATCCAGGAGTCGTGGGGGGCCGAGGGTCAGGGCGTGGGGAGGGACAGGGGCCATGAGATAGGGCAGGGGTCGTTGGGGCCGAGGGTCGGGCAGGAGATGGGGCAGGGGTCGTGGGGTAGGGAGGGTCGTGGTGGGGGGCCGTTGAGGTCAGGGGTTGGGGCGTGAGGAGGGGCAGGGGTCGTGGTGGGGGCCGGTGAGGCCAGGTGTTGGGGTGTGGGGAGGGGCAGGGGTCGTGGTGGGGGGCCGGTGAGGCCAGGTGTTGGGGTGTGGGGAGAGGCCAGGGTCATGGTGGGGTCGTGAGGCCAGGTTTGGGGTGTGGGGAGGGGCAGGGGTCATGGTGGGGTCAGTGAGGCCAGGTGTTGGGTGTGGGGAGGGGCAGGGGTCGTGGTGGGGGGCCGTGAGGTGGGGTTGGGGTGTGGGAGGGCAGGGGTCGTGGTGGGGGGCCAGTGAGGCCAGGGGTTGGGGCATGGTGAGGGCAGGGTTGTGGGGTAGGGCAGGGTCATGGTGGGGGGCTGGTGAGGTCAGGGGTTGGGGCGTGGGGAGGGGCAGGGTCGTTGTGGGGGTCGGTGAGGCCAGGGTCGTGGGGGCTGAGAGTCGGTGCGCGGAAAGGCAGGGTTCGTGGTGGGGGCCGGTGAGACATGGGTGGGGCGTGGGGTAGGGAAAGGGTCGTGGGGTCAGGGGTGGGATCTTAGAGTGAGATTTCTCTATAAACCAATAGACTTTCTGCTAGTTGCATGTAATGTTGCATACAATGATGAGAGTACAGAAATATTATAAGATTTGATAAAGAAGAGCAGCACTAGCTATCGGCGGACGGCTGCGGAGACCCCAGTAACACCAACCTTACATGACATCCAGAGGCTGAGGCAGCGCCCGCATCCTTTGTTTCATGGCCTAACATGGCGGTATTTCGGCTCATTAGTGAGAACCTCCATATGTGTTATACCTATAGATAGTGTCTGCACATCCCCGCTCTGTGGTCTCGGTGTCCCCCATGAACCGCGCAGCAGACGCATCTCCACCACATTATTAATAATTTATCAGTGATGTTCTTGGAAGTTCTGCCCCCGGCCGCGCTGACGATTCTTGTCCCAAATTCATAAATATTTCATTTATGGAAATCTATGTACGAAACCAGCAACAAAATTTTCTGAACCAAATCACAGACCCCTGACAACAGCATGTCCAGACCCAGACCAAACAAGACCGCCGAAACACCAAAGACCAAACAAGACCCCTGAACACACCAAGACCAAACCAGACCCTGAACACACAAAGATGAACCCCAGATAAACAAGACCCTGAACACACAAGATGAGACCAACAAACAAGACCCCTGAACACACCAAAGATGAGACCCAGACTAAACAAGACCCCTGAACACACCAAAGATGAGACCGCACACCAAACTAGACCCCCTGAAGACACCAAACATGGGACCCCAGACTAAACAAGACCCAAAAACACACAAAGATGAGACCCAACACTAAACTAGACCGTTCCTCAGTCCAAGGGCAAAGTCCCACCATTCAGCAGGAAAGGCGCAACAGGTGCAACAAAAAACTAGAAAGGGAGAAAAAACGTTTACTCATGGCCCGTACCGGCCTCACTGCACCCGATTTTGGGAGTGCTTCAGGGCTCCTGTGCCCACAGGGATGCGGAACAGTCCCGTTTATTATTGTACTGTGCAAAGAGCACTATTATTTGTAGCAGTTCAAATAAATCCTCAGCGGCACGCATCCCATGCCGTCTTGTCTCCCTTTGGGCTCCATGCCCGTGTTCGGGCTGATGATGACTCTGCAGCCGCAGATGTCATAGGCTGCCAAGACATGGCAGGGGCAGTGTTTGGTTGTGCACTGGCCCGGGAACATAAAGTTCTAATTCTCCCTCTGACTGCAGGGTAAAGACTACGGCATATGAACTCTGAGGGCCATCCTCCTTATAGAAATTGACCCAATCTCCTTCCCTCAGGGGCCTGCCAAATTTCACCGAGGCGGCGCTTATGTAAACCTTGACATTGGTGTTCACTTCCCTGAAGGAAGGCTGAGGATTAGAGGAATAACTGACAGACACAAAGGCTGTTGTTTCCTTTACCTTTTACTGAGCAGTGCAGGTACAGTCCGGGGCTGAGGTTACAGATGGTTCTGGAGCCGGTCAGCCTGGAAGCACTTTGGGAATTTCCATGGTTAGGTGGGTTGTGAGGTCTCCTTTCTAGCGCTATTCTCTGAGGTACTTGCTGCTGTAAAGTCTATTCAAGTCCCTCTTTCTGTCTGATGATTAGGTAGAACTCCACTCGCATGACAGGCAGCTTGGGTGTTGTGAATATGCTGGAGGTGGCTTCTGAGCTGGGGCTCCCTCTGGTGGTTGCTGAGGGTAATGAACTGATTAATGAATGGCCTTCAGCTGGCGCTGAATGGTAGGATATAAGTGGCCTGAGTTCCCAGCAGCCTTGCCGGTTATCAATTGTTCCTTCTGGTCTTGCTTGAAGCACTGCTAGTTTCCTGCTCTCCTTCAGATAAGTGTTTGCTGTTTTTGTTTTTTCTCTGTTTGATTTTCTCTGCTGGTTTGCTGCCTGCAGTGGACTGCAGCCTGTCCCCTTTTGGGGGTCTGGCGCTGCAATTGTGCTCCGTTTGTGTCTGCACTTTTGCTTTGCTCTTTTGTTACTTTTTATTTGCTGAATAGCGTTTTGTTACACCAGAGATCTGATTTAGGTGGATGAGATCGTGTGATCTCAGGTTTTTTGGCAATCAGAAGTGTTGGTATTTTTGTTAGGGTTTTGTTGGATTGCAGTCAGAATTCTTTCCTGTACTTTTCTGTCTAGACAGATTGGGCCCCAGCGTTTGCTCATTCTATTTTCTGTCTGTGTCCGTGCTTTCTTTTGTCTAACCGCCATTACATGTTTGGGGGTTTCCTATTTTCTTTGGGGATCTGCTCCAGGGCAGATAGCTTTCATCTTTCTGCCTTTAGGTGTAGTTATCTCTCAGGCTGTGACGAGGCGTCTAGGATCAACGTAGGAACGCTCCACGGCTACCTCTAGTTGTGTGGTTAGTTCAGGTTACTGCAATCCAATAGGTTCCAGCCTCTCTGGTGTATTACCGCTTTTGCTATTTTTTGCTATTTCTCCTCAGTTACCGAAACACAACATTGGGCCTGTTTCAGGGGTCGCTCCTGTCTGGCATTTCCAGCTCACACGTGCTGCTGTGTCGTCGAGTATCAGTTGGGACAGAGGACCTGTGGTCTCCTGCCCTCCGGATTCTGCTGCCGGGGCTTTAGTACCCACACCGCCTCGGGCTCCGGTGCCCGGTCACTGGCGCTTAAGCCTGGGGTGAACTCAGATAGAGCTTCTATCCCCAGCTCCTCTCCACATGTCCTCTCTCAACCTTGTTCAGAGTCTAACTCACACTAACTTCCTCCTCCAAACCACAGAGAGCAGCTCCCCTGAAGTCCGGTTTAGAGCTCCCCCTGCTGGCCTGGAGCAGGAACTGTGTTGAATGCTGGAACTACCTGGTAAGGGAATTCCTTCTTTGCTTCCAGGCATGACAACACTCCCCCATGGAGGGAGGCAAGGCCATTGTGGTAACCGGACTCCTGGGGTGCCACAGTTATGCTCCAGGAAGACATCCAGGCCCCCTTGACAGAGTTCGCTATCACCATCTCCTCAGGCAAGGAATTCCAGATTCTCACTGCCCTAACAGTAAAGAATCCTCTTCTATGTTGCCCCTTGTGACCGTCACCTTCCTTGGTATAAACAGATCCTCGGAGAGATATTTGTATTGTCCCTTTATATACTTATACATGGTTATTAGATCGCCCCTCAGTCATCTTTTTTCTAGACTAAATAATCCTTATTTTGCTAATCTCTCTGGGTATTGTAGTTTCCCCATCCCCATTTATTAATTTTTGTTGCCCTCCTTTTTACTCGCTCTAGTTCCATTATATCCTTCCTTAGCATCGGTGCCCAAAACTGTACACAGTACTCCATGTGCGGTCTAACCAGGGATTTGTACAAAGGCAGTATAATGCTCTCATCATGTGTTTCCAGACCAGGGATTTGTACAGAAGCAGTATAATTCTCTCATCATGTGTATCCAGACCTCTCTTAATGCACCCCATGATCCTGTTTGCCTTGGCAGCCGCTGCCTGGCACTGGCTGCTCCAGGTAAGTTTATCATTAACTAGGATCCCCAAGTCCTTCTCCATGTCAGATTTACCCAGTGGTTTCCCGTTCAGTGTGTAATGGTGATATTGATTCCTTCTTCCCATGTGTATAACCTTACATTTATCATTGGTAAACCCCATCTGCCACCTTTCAGCCCAAGTTTCCAACTTATCCAGATCCAGCTGTAGCAGAATACTATCTTCTCTTGTACAGACTGCTTTACATAGTTTTGTATCATCTGCAAATATCGATATTTTACTGTGTAAACCTTCTAACAGATCGTTAATAAATATGTTGAAGAGAATAGGTCCCAACACCGACCCCTGCTGTCCCCACTGGTCACACCGACCCTGTGGTCCCCACTAGTCACACCGACCCCTGCGGTCCCCACTGGTCACACCAACCCCTGCGGTCCCCACTGGTCACAGCGCCCCAGTTAGAGAATATACCATTTATAACCACCCTCTGCTTTCTATCACTGAGCCAGTTACTTACCCATTTACACACATTTTCCCCCAGACCCAGCATTCTCATTTTGTGTCCCAACCTCTTGTGTGGCACGGTATCAAACACTTTGGAAAAATCAAGATCTACCACGTCCAATGACTCACCTTGGTCCAGTCTATAGCTTACCTCTTCATAAAAACTGATTAGATTGGTGTGACAGGAGCGACTCCTCATAAACCCATGCTGATATGGAGTTGCACAGTTATTCTCAGTGAGATAATCCAGAATAACATCCCTCAGAAACCCTTCACAGATTTTACCAACATAGAGGTCAGACTTACTGGCCTATAATTTCCAGGTTCACTTTTAGAGCCCTTTTTGAATATTGGTACCACATTTGCAATTCGCCAGCCCTGTTGCTACTTGATTTCATCACCATTATCTCCCTTATCTGTGAGGCTGTACTGAAGGACACTTGTTTAAACATAAAAAGAGGTGATAGGCCTCTGTATAGACTGACAGACAGAGAGAGACAGCCAGAGATTCTGCCAAGACAAAAAAACATCCAAAGGACCGGAGACAGGACAACATCCAATACATCATGGCTCCATCACGAGGACACGGATCTATCATTCTACAGGAAACAACCTAGGGGACCTCGGCCCCGGTTCAAAGAATACAGATCTGATCCATTGACCATGCCTGAACTGTGGATATGTTTGGAGAAAGCCAGGAATGGGACCCGCTGGTCGCCTGGCTCCATGGAGATGTTCGGAGAAGCCAGGTTCTGAACCTCTGTTCAACTGGCCTTGTACCTTGAAAGGACTGTCATCTTCCTATGCTTGTCGTTACCTCCTCCCTGGCAGATCTGAAGTAACAGCTGCCATTATCTCGGAGAGTCAGCGGAAGGGTGAGACTCTGCATCTTGCATACTGTGCTGTGACTGTTTTCAGTGTTATCTGCCTGTTTTGTGGTTCAAAAACGTATTTCCGTGCTGTTTTACCCTCACCCTGTCTTTTCTGAGTAGCATTATGCCCATGTTAAAGGGAGAGCGGGCGTTCAGCGAGAAAATACCCGGTCCATGCGGTTCCGGCTTGTGGACCTGTGTACCCGCCGACCCCCCGTGTCTCCACATACATAATATAGCACTTACCTATTTTATATGGCAGTAATGCATTTACAATTCTAAACAATCCAGAGTGCAGCTTTGTATTTTTCTCGAATTGTTGTGTTAGCTGGCACCTGTTCACACTAGTTGGGATGTGCTAGTCAGTTTTTCTGTTTACCCACACCAAACAAGACCTCCTGAACTCACCAAAGATGAGACCCCAGACCAAACAAGATCCCCTGACCTGACCAATGATGAGACCCCCCCACACCAAAGAAGACCCCCCTGAACCCAGCAAAGATGAGACCCCAAACCAAACAAGACCTCCCAAACTCACCAAAGATGAGATCCCAGACCACACAAGACCTCCTGAACTCAAAGATAAGACCTCAGACCAAACAAGACCCCTGAATACATCAAAGAGGAGACACCAGACCAACAAGACCCCTGAACACATCAAAGATGAGACCCCAAACCAAACAAGACACCCGAACAAAGCAAAGATGAGACCCCCAGACCAAACAAGACCCCCTGAAATCAAAGAAAAAAACCCAGACCAAACAAGACCCCTGAACACATCAAAGATGAGACCACAGACCAAACAAGACCCCTGAATACATCAAAGAGGAGACCCCAGACCAACAAGACCCCTGAACACATCAAAGATGAGACCCCAGACCAAACAAGACACCCGAACAAAGCAAAGATGAGATCCCCAGACCAAACAAGACCCCCTGAAATCAAAGAAAAAAACCCAGACCAAACAAGACCCCTGAACACATCAAAGATGAGACCACAGACCAAACAAGACCCCTGAACACAGCAAAGATGAGACCACAGACCAAACAAGACCCCTGAACACAGCAAAGATGAGACCCCAGACCAAACAAGACCCCTGAACACATCAAAGATGAGACCCCAGACCAAACAAGACCCCGAACACAGCAAAGATGAGACCCCAGACCAGTTTCCAGACCCTTGGACATGCGATAGGGCGGTGCGTGTATATATAGTGTATAATCCTGAGCTCAGTATTTACTACATACCACATATTGTTCTCTGTTATCAGTCATGTCAGACTCGAGACATGGGCTGGCGGTTTCCTGCTCCATACTTCATCTCTATTTATAAGTCATTACCTGGCGGTATTATTAGATGGCACTTTTCTCCTCACTAAACGGCTGATTGCTCATTTACATAAATAACGAAGTAACAGTATTAATGTATCAATAATTGGATGAGGCCGAGACAGAAGAGAGACAGGAGGAGCACGGGGGCACACTGACACTGCGGCTCATCACCGACACTGTGGACGTGTCCTGACCAACAATCTGATAGTTACATAGTGGCATAAGCTGATATAAGACCCCGATCCATCACGTTCACCCTTTCTCCAATAATTATACAATTAATCATCTCTAAGACTCTAACCCACTGTCATAGAAAATATGAAAATCTCTGAAGTCCCTAGTGAGGTATTCACTCCCCCCAGCGACCGTTTGTATCTCCTAGACTCAGATTAATACAATGGACTTAAAGGAGCAGGAAATCTTAATTAACATGCAGATCTCCTTTTAGGACAAAAGATCCCGTCAGTACCAGCGAGGATGTCAGGTAATTGAGACAGTTAAACTCTTGTTCAGAGGGCTGGACAACAATAGGGTGCCTGTGTTTACACATAGATAGCAAAGTGGAAGGGTCTTTGTCACCAGGAAATGCATTTTGAATTCATGTGACACTGTGGTTGACTGCAAGGGAAATGCTACAACAGCCAGCCCACATGTATGTCTCCGAAAGGAAATTATGACTATTAGAGTTTGTATAAATCCGATAGTGATGGGACATACATTTTCAGCTTCAGGGCAAATAGGGGTAGAATATGCATATCTGTTCATAACCGTGACCTGCCTATAAGCTCCAAATCCATAGCGGCCAGATAACTGACGACAGCCATGTCATGTTTGATCTATGGGTAATGGTAAACTCAGGTACTGATAAAAGCTCAAGACAAATTATGATCTGTGTTACCTGTAGAGAGATACACATGGTGAATGCATGAATCCCGTTCACTGAACGTCCTCAATAGAAGTGCCCTCCCTGGGTTAATTGACTCATCTCTGTGAGCGGCATAGTAATTTTCTTCCATTATTCCTGCTATTTTATGTACTTTATATGCTGGATTGTTTTGTCCCTTTTGTAAAATCGTTTGTATATTTTTTATAAACACTGCCTCGTTTTGGATTAAATATAAAATTTATTAGTTCTCTTCTTTTTGTTCTGTAGCAGAAACTCGTATGTCCCAAAGAATGGGGATTTACAAGTAGACTCATGACAACGGTTGTTCACCGTGAATTCAGCTACAGGTAAGTAGGTAACCCAGTCCTCCTGATTCTGACACAAAACACCGAAGATAAGTCTCCAGTTTCTGTTTAACCCGTTCAGTTTAGCCATTAGACTGCGGGTAAAATACAGAAGAGAACGATAAAAGTATCCCCAGAGGAGTGCAAAATGCCCTCCAAAACTTGGAAACAGACTGTACCCCCCGGTCAGAAACAATATCGGTCAGGATCCCATGTAATTTTACAATTTCCCTGATTAAAATTTGCGACAAAGTCTTGGCATTCGGTAAAGCTGGTAAAGTGATAAAATGAGACATTTTACTGAATCTATCTACCACCACCAGAATTACAGTATTCCCCACGGACTCAGGTAGATCTGTGATAAAATCAACCGTCCAGTGAGTCCATGGTCTACTGGGAATCTCCAATGGGGGAGAGACCCCGACGGACGAGTATGAGAGGTTTTCAAATGCGCACAGACACTGCAAGCAGCTACATACTCCCGGACAGGATGTCCGGCCATTTACGGCCAACACTGAATCATGATGTTTACTAAGAACTCTCAGACAAAGATTAACAGGAACAAACAGATTACCTAATGGACAAGCAGCAGGGGCTTCCGCCTGAGTGTCAACAACCTCATTTTCAGGATCGGAGCATATAGACGCCATAACCACCCCTTTTTGTAGTGTAGGAACCGGTACACAATTATCTCCACCCCCAAGAAACAATGAGATAAGGCATCTGCCTTAATGTTTTTGTTCCCCGACTTATATGTGGCAAAAATGTTAAACCTGGTGAAGAACAAGGCCTATCTTGCCTGTCGAGGTGTTAGACGTTTCTCAGATTCTAAATATACTAGATTCTTATAGTCCGTGAATACCATAACCAGATGAACTGCTCCCTCTTATAACTGTCATAAAGATAACAGTTTTTTCTAAAAATATGCACATTGATGCCATTTACAAGGAGACGCACCCTGCGACAATACAGCCTCCTCCCAGATGCATCAACCTCAACGGTAAAAGGCTGAGAGACGTCAGGCTGAATGAGAATCGACGCAGATGCAAAACACTTCTACAACGTATTGAATGCCTCCCTGGTTGGACTGGACCACTTGGAAAAGTCTGTCCCCTTCCTAGTCATATCCATCAGAGGTTTGGCTACTACTGAAAAGTTCTTGACAAACTTACGGTAGTAGTTGGCGAAACCCAAAAACCTTTGTAACACCTTCAAATCCTCAGGATGAGCCAGATCTCTGCGAAAATTGGTGGACGATAACACATATACTACAAAAAGTGATCTCCTCTACTGAGAGGATACATTTTTCTGGTTTGACAAATAACTTATTGTATTTGAGTATCTGTAAGACCTGCCTAACATGTACCTTATGTGACTCCAGGTCAGGTGAATAAATTAATATGTCATCAAGATAGATTATCACAAATCTACCTTGTCATTTACAAAGTGCTGAAAGACAACAGACGCGTTCGTCAACCCAAAACGCATCAGCAGATTCTCATAGTGTCCCTCGGGCATTTTGAACGCAGTCTTCCACTGATCCCCATCTTTAATGCGGATGAGATTATACGCCCTACGAGGTTCAGTTTTGTAAACCATTTTGCTCCTTCTATCTGATTAAAGAGGTCCGGGAATAGAGGACGCGGATATGGATCCCAGACCGTGATCAGATTGAGTTTGTGGAGATCTAGGCAGGGGCATAACCACTCATATTTTTTATTTACAAAAAAGAACCCAGCAGCAATGGGGATGAGAACGGTCTGATATGACCCTTTGCCAAACTTTCTGTGATGTAGTCCTTCATGCAAGGTTGGCGTTTGGGGCAGGCAGACCAGGCAGGTGCCTGGGGCCTCCACCTATAAAGGGGGCCTCCTGCATCTGCGGCCCCTTTATGAAGTGCCCAGAGGGTGTACAGCAGTGAATAGTCGCTGTGCATCCTCTGTAGTCCCGAAACGTATCTTCCAAACCTCCCTTCAGCCCCTCTTTCCCTTTTTCTCCCTGCAGTCAGGTTAGAAGTTGAGAGTGAGAGGGAGGGGCCGATTACAGCACAGTAGACAGAGGTCAGAGCCTGGCCAGGAAGATGCCTGCAGCTCTGTTTGTGTCATCTCCTCCTGAGTCCTCACCATGACTGCTCCTAGCACTGTCCTGAGAATGGATATCCATAAGTGAAGCCGCAGAACCTGGTAAGTATACATGTATATGAGTCGCCCCCAGGGCCGTGGGGTACTTGGCACCGAGCCCGTTCACTTCTATGGGGGATGTCACGGCGACACAGCTCGGTCCGTGGCCCTGGGCGCTCACTAAAAAGGGGGATATTTACAGGGGATTATAAGGTTTGTAGAAATGTTCGTGACGCACCTGTGGTGCCTGGTCAGGGTGACCAGCGCTGCTGTATAGGTCCGCTGAAGGGATGGTATTGGGCAGCAAGGTGTTAAGCCTTCCACAGGCAAGGCTGGGTTCCTTCAGGGTAAACGGGGTGTAGGGGTGCAGGATGGAGGAGAGGAGTTCAGCAGCAGGAGTATAAAGGTAGACACACACAAAAGTCTCTTTCTGTACCTTTACTGATGGTATAGTTGCAGGCACGTCCCGGGGTGCTGGCAGGGTGAAGGATGCACGTCCAGTTCTTCCACTGAGTAGGTGTAGGGCCTCCTTACTTTCATAATGTGAGTCTCTGACCTGTATGAAACGAGGCCTAACTCTGTCTTCAACTTTGCACGCCCGGCTGACTTTGTGTAGGGCCTTCTATAGGAAAGACACAGTCTCTAATGGCGGTACCTGCCAGACTCCTGTCTTCCTGACCCCGGTTACATATCAACACTTGTGGGCCTCTGCGACTTGAAGTCCCGCAGGGTCTCCGGTATCTCCTACTAGTCGTGTAGATTCTAGCAAGCTCGGACCCGGTGTCCGGTTATTCAGAGTAGAGGTAAGCTATCAATGCTATTTCAACCTCTGGCACTCTCTTCTTGTCTTCCACTCGCACGCTTGCTCACTGAACTGCACTCGGTTGACTCAGTTCTGACTAGGCTGGAGTGTCTATCTTTCCACTTGTACTAGCCTCCACAAGCTTGAACTAAGCTTGGAGCTGCAGATTTCAGGTTCTTTCAACAACTGCTGTTCTCTCTCTCTCTCTCTCTCTTACTTCCAAGCTCTGTCTGGAACGGCTATCAGTCTTCTCCGTCTGTCCTGCACCTGGCTTTGCAGACTAACTGATCTGTTCTCGCTCCTAGAGCTCACTCTCTACTTGCTTCACTCCAAGAGAACTAACAACTCTTCTCACATTCTTCCTCACCTAACAACTAACTACTCTCAGGGTCTTCACCATCCTTATATACTCTAAAAAGGCTCCCTCTGGTGGCTCTAGGGATTGGTGAAGATGTGTGTATGCATATTGGGTCCTCTAGTGGTCATTACCTTCTGTGCATCCCTCTGGGAAATGAGATTCCAAGCGCAGCTGGGCTCTACATATATGTGTATCTGTGTGTGTACATGTGCAGTATACAGTGTGTGTGTGTCTGCATATGTGTATATAGTGTGTGTGTGCATATATACAGTATATAGTATGATTGTGACTGGGATCTCTATTTCCTTCTTTTTTTTTTCCTTTCTTTCCTTCCTGACTTCTAATTAATCCCCTCCTTTGTCTGTGACCATTCTCCCTGCTGCCCCTCCCTCCTGTTCTCACCTGGCCTGTTTGATGTGCATTTGAGCTGTTATAAATTCAGAGACATTGGTCTGTCTAGACCTTGGTCTGTCATTATAAGGATGTCATTTTAAGGATAACAGTTGAAATATGCCAGAAATGAGCCAGAAGTGACCAGAAGGTACGCCTAAACTCTGTTTAAATTTACTAAATTTCTTTGTCAGCTCCACAATTACTTTTACCATGCTGACATATGCTGTAATGGTTTTGCCTCCATTACTCCTGAAGGGTATGCCACACTAAACAACATCGCTAACGGGATCGCTAAAAAACGTCACTATTTAGCGATCCCGTTAGCGATGTTGTTGTGTGGCCGCATCGTTCCGGACCCATATTTAGATCGTCGGCGCCCCGCAGGTAAGTATATATCGCTGTGTGGCACCTTTTCTTAGCGATTACGTTTTGTACCGCTAAAGTCGTTAAGAAGATCGCTAACCGCGATAGCATCGTTAACTATATCGCTAAGTTAAGCCGCACTTAGCGATATAGAAACAATCCCGCTAGCGATCGCATTAGTATGCGTCTTTATCGCTATCGCTAGCGGGATTGTTTAGTGTGGCAGTACCTTAACTCTCCTTCGCTATCCACAGACCCCAGCACTCTCTAACCAAGTAATAATCTCTCCTTTCCTCTTGCCCCCCACCTGACCTCCTCTGCTGACCTGCTCCTTAACCTCAGACTCTCCTAATAACTCACAAAACAAATCGCCCACTCTCCTTCTCCCACCTGCTCTGCCTCTCTCTGCTTCTCCTCACTGCTGGCGACATATCTCCCAATCCTGGACCCCCACAGCTCATACCTTCCATTATTACCCCCTTCTATCGCTCCCAATCCAATATAAACACCCAAAACCTTTCCAACCTCAAAAACGTGCCCTTGACGCCCACAACTCAGCTCCCTCTCTCTGGATCACTCTGGAATGTCCGCTCCGTCTGCAATAAACTCCATGTGATTCACGACCTCTTTACCACTTAAAATTTTTCCTTCCTTGGCCTCACTGAAACATGGCTGACACCCTCCGACACCGCCTCCCCTGCTGTGCTATGCTATGGCGGTCTCCACTTCACCCACACTCCTCACCCTGGCAACAGACATGGTGTAGGAGTGGGCCTTCTCCTTTCTTCCAACTGCACCTTCAACCCAATCCCGCCTCTTCCCTCCCTTGTCCTCCCCTCTTTTGAAGTCCACTCTGTCCGCATCTACTCTCCCTACAACCTCCAAGTGGCTGTCATATACCGACCTCCAGGCCCAACCACTGCCTTCATGGACTAATTCTCTACATGTCTCCTTCACTTTCTCTCTGCTGACATTCCCACCATAATCATGGGTGACTTCAACATCCCCCAATGACACCCACCAGTCGGCAGCTTCCAAACTCCTGGCCCATACTTCATCCTTTGGACTTACCCAGTGGTCCTCCTCAGTCACCCACACAGACGGGCACACATTAGACCTGGTCTTCACCCGCCTCTGCTCCCTATCTAACTTCACAACCTCCCCTCTCCCTTTATCTGACCACCATCTACTCTCTTTCTCTCCCTGTCCTCCTCAACTGTCACCCATGTCCAGCAACATGCGCACCCCCACAGAAACCTTGCACATCTAGACACTCACACACTCTCTGACTCTATCCTACCACTGTCCCCCATATCTTCACTCCACGACACAGACACTGCCACTAGTTTCTACAATGCCACTGTCACATCAGCCATCAACTCGGTCGCCCCTGTCATGCATAACATAGTGCGACGAATCAATAGACAACCCTGGCACAATAACACCACTAAAAAACTTTGGCAAACATCCAGAATTGCTGAACGTTTCTGGAAGAAAACACATTCACAAGATGACTTCACTGCACTCAAACAAGCAACAGTCGCATTCAAATCAGCTCTTACCTCTGCTAAACAGGCCGACTTTACATCCTATGTATCTTCCTTATCCCACAACCCCAAACAGTTGTTCAATACTTTTAACCCTAATCTCTAGACTTCGCCACGCACTTCAAAAACAAGATAGACCAAACACAACAAGTTTTTATTATTCAACAACCACAACCCCTTTGTATATCTGACCAATGCCCAAACCCCATAACCTCCTTATCCAACATCACGGAAGGGGAGCTTGCTCATCTTCCCTCCAAATCACACCTCACCACTTGTGCACTCGACCACATCCCATCCCACCTCCTCCCCAACCTCACCAGCACTCTGATCTCATCACTAACCCACCTCTTCAACCTATCACTAACTTCCGGTACCTTCCCTTCTGCTTTCAAACATGCCACAGTCACGACTATCCTTAAAAAGCCAACCCTCGACCCAACCGCTATGTCCAGCTATCGCCCAATATCGCTGCTCCCATTCGCTTCCAAACTCCTGGAGCAGCACGTCCTCGCTGAACTTTCCTCCCATCTCTCATCTAACCTGCCCTTTGACAATCTACAATCTGGTTTCTGCCCCATAACTCCACTGAGACAGCCCTGATCAAAATTACTGACGACCTACTTACAGCCAAAGCGAATGGACAATACTCTATACTCCTCCTTCTAGACCTGTCCTCTGCCTTCGACACAGTTGACCACTGCCTCCTACTACAGATCCTCTCTTCCTTTGGCATCAAAGACCTCGCCCTATCCTGGATCTCCTCATACCTCTCCAACCGCACATTCAGCGTCTCCCACTCCCACACTACCTCCGCATCCCACCCTCTCTCTGTTGAAGTCCCCCAAGGCTCGGTTCTAGGATCCCTACTCTTCTCAATCTATACACTTGGCCTGGGGCAACTCATAAAGTCCCACGGATTTCAGTACCACCTTTATGCCGATGACACTCAGATCTACCTCTCTTGCCCAGATGTCACCTCTCTGCTCTCCAAAATCCTGGAGTGTCTATCAGCCATATCCTCCTTCTTCTCCTCCTGCTTCCTCAAACTGAATATGGACAAATCTGAACTCATAATCTTTCCCCATCTCACAGATCGTCCTTACCTGACCTATCTATAACAATTGACATCACGCTTTCCCCCGTACCGGAGTCCGCTGCCTCGGAGTAACCCTTGACTCTGCCCTGTCCTTCAAACCCCACATCCAAGCTCTCTCCACCTCCTGCCGCCTCCAGCTCAAAAATATTTCCATAATCCGTCCCTTCCTCAACCCTCACTCTACTAAAATGCTTGTGCATGCCCTCATCATCTCCCGTCTCGACTACTGCAACATCCTTTTCTGTGGCCTCCCTGCTAACACCCTCGCACCTCTCCAGTCCATCCTACACTCTGCTGCCCGACTAATTAATCTCTCTCCTCGCTACTCCTCCGCTTCTCCCCTCTGCAAATTTCTTCACTGACTCCCATTCCCTCAGCGAATCCAGTTCAAATTAGTAACACTGACCTACAAAGCCATCTATAACATGTCTCCTCCATATATCTCTGAACTAATCTCCCGATACCTTCCTCACGTAATCTCCGATCCTCCCAAGACCTCCTTCTCTCCTCCACACTTATTCGCTCCTCACCCAACTGCCTCCAAGACTTCTCCCGAATATCCCCCATCCTCTGGAATTCTTTGCCCCAACATGTCCGGCTATCAACCACACTCGGATCCTTCAGACAGAACCTGAAAACCCACCTCTTCAGGAAAGCTTACAGCCTGCAATGACCCCGCTGCCTCCTCACCACTACCGGAGATATCGCCTCAACCAACACTGGAGCTGCTGCAACCCCCAGAGCTACTGTCTCCTTCCCCACCATCCTGTAGAATGTAAACCCGCGGGGGCAGGGACCTCTCCCCTCTGTATCAGTCTGTCATTGTTAGTTTACTGTAAGTGATATCTGTAATTTGTATGTAACCCCTTCTCATATGCAGCACCATGGAACCAATGGTATTATAGAAGTGATAATAATAATAATTGTGTATATCTTTGGTGCATGTGAGTATATATATATATATATATATATACTCACATGCACCAAAGATATACATATATATATATATATGTATATTCAGTGCCTTGCAAAAGCATTCGGCTCCCTGGAACTTTTCAACCTTTTCCCACATATCATGCTTCAAACATAAAGATATCAAATGTGAATTTTTGGTGAAGACTCGACAACAAGTGGACACAATTGTGAAGTTGAATGAAATTTATTGTTTTTTTAAATTTTTGTGGAAATACAAAAACTGAAAAGTGGGGCGTGCAATATTATTCGGCCCCTGTAACTTAATCCTTTGTTGCGCCCACCTTTTGCTGTGATTACAGCTGCAGTCTCTTGGGGATTGTCTCTATCAGTTTTGTACATCGAGAGACTGAAATTCTCGCCCATTCTTCCTGGTAAACAGCTGGAGCTCAGTGAGGTTGGATGGAGATCGTTTGTGAACAGCAGTTTTCAGCTCTTTCCACAGATTCTCGGTTGGATTCAGGTCTGGACTGTGACTTGGCCATTCTAACACCTGGATACGTTTATTTGTGACCATTCCATTGTAGATTTTGCTTGATGTTTGGGATCATTGTCTTGTTGGAAGACAAATCTCCGTCCCAGTCTCAGGTCTTTTGCAGACTCCAACAGGTTTTCTTCAAGAATGGTCCTGTATTTGGCTCCATCCATCTTCCCATCAATTTTAACCATCTTTCCTGTCCCTGTTGAAGAAAAGCAGGCCCAAACCATGATGCTGCCACCACCATGTTTGACAGTGGGGATGGTGAGTTCAGGGTGATGAGCTGTGTTGCCTGTACGCCAAACATATGGTTTGGCATTGTTGCCAAAAAGTTCGATTTTGGTTTCATCTCACCAGAGCACCTTCTTCCACATTTTGGTGTCTCCCAGGTGGCTTGTTGCAAACTTTAAATGACACTTTTTATGGATATCTTTGAGAAATGGCTTTCTTCTTGCCACTCTTCCATAAAGGCCAGATTTGTGCAGTGTACGACTGATTGTTGTCCTATGGACAGACTGTCCCACCTCAGCTGTAGATCTCTGCAGTTCATCCAGAGTGATCATGGTCCTCTTGGCTGCATCTCTGATCAGTCTCCTCCTTGTTTGAGATGAAAGTTTAGAGGGACGGCCGGGACTTGGAAGATTTGCAGTGGTATGATACTCCTTCCATTTCAATATGATCGCTTGCACAGTGCTCCTTGGGATGTTTAAAGTTTTGGAAATCATTTTGATCCAAATCCGGTTTTAAACTTCTCCACAACAGTATCATGGACCTGCCTGTTGTGTTCCTTGGTCTTCATGATGCTCTCTGTGCTTCAAACAGAACCCTGAGACTATCACAGAGCAGGTGCATTTATAAGGAGACTTGATTACACACAGGTGGATTATATTTATAATCATTAGTCATTTAGGACAACATTGGATCATTCTGAGATCCACAATGAACTTCTGGAGTGAGTTTGCTGTACTGAGAGTAAAGGGGCCGAATAATTTTACACACCCCACTTTTCAGTTTTTGTATTTCCATAAAAATTTAAAATAACCAATAAATTTCGTTCAACTTCACAATTGTGTCCACTTGTTGATTCTTCACCAAAAATTTACATTTGGTATCTTTATGTTTGAATCATGATATGTGGGAAAAGGTTGAAAAGTTCCAGGGAGCCGAATACTTTCGCAAGGCACTGTATATACAGCTCTGGCAAAAATGAAGAGACCGCTGCACAATGTTCAGTTTCTGATTTTTCTCTTTATATTTTTGAGTAAAATGTAAATTGCTCTTTTATTCTATAAACTACTGACAACATGTCTCCGAATTTCCAAGCAATAAATTTTGTATTTATTTTCAGAAAATGAGAAATGGGCAAAGCAACAAAAAAATGCAGTGCTTGCAGCCCTCAAATAATGCTGAGAAAATAAGTTCATAATCATTTAGGAACAACAATACTAATGTTTTAACTCAGGAAGAGTTCAGAAATCAATATTTTGTGGAATAATCATCACTTTTAAACACAGCTTTCATGCGTCTTGGCATGCTTTCACACCGCTGTTGGGTGACCTTATGCCACTCCTGGTGCCAAAATTTAAGAAGTTCTTTGTTTCATGGCTTGTGACTATCCATCTTGAGCTTGATTACATTCCAGAGGTTTTCAATGGGGTTCAGGTCTAGAGATTGGGATGGTCATGACAGGGATTTGACACATTGATTGACCTGCTGGAAAAAACAGTCCTCAGAGTTGGGGAAAATTGCCTGAGCAGAAGGAACCAACTATTTTTCCAGGATAACCTTGTATGCGGCTTGATTCATACGTCCTTCGCAAAGATTAACCTTCCCAATTCCAGCCTTGCTGAAGCATCCCCAGATCATCACCGATCCTCCACCAAATTTCACAGTGAGTGCAAGACACTGTGGCCTGTACGCCTCTCCAGGTCTCTGTCTAACCATCAGACCATCAGGTGTTTAGCAAAGCTGAAAATTAGGCTCATCAGAGAAGATTACCTTACTCCAATCCTCTATGGTCCAATCCTTATGGTCTTTGGTAAACTTCAGCCTGGCTCTCCTTTGGTTCTCATTGATGAAAGGCTTTTTTCTAGCTTTACATGACTTGAGCCCTGCCTCTAGGAGCCTGTTACGAACTGTTCTTGCTGTGCACTTCACCCTAGCTGCCATTTGCCATTTCTTTTGTAGGTCACTTGATATCATCCTGCGTGCTAAGTGACATTCGAATAAGATGACGTTCATCCTGGTTAGTGGAGAGTTGTTTTCGCTCTCTGCCGGTCAGTAGCTTTGGTGTCCCCAATGTCTGCTGCTTGACCTTGTTGTAATGGACTGCCGTCTTAGAAATTTTAAGGATGGAGGCACATGACGCTCACTGTATCCCTCTGCTAGTAAAGCCAGAATTGAGCCCTTCTCTTCCTCACTCAAGACTTTTCTTTTCATCTCCTTTGGCATGGTTACAAGTTATTTTTCTTTCCTATTACCTTTGGGATATTACTAGCACTTGTTTTGCCATCCAACTTGTCCTATTGCAAGAGGATTGTGAACACCACAGCAGGGTTTTTTATACTTTCCTTCATTACATAAGATTTGGTTCAGGTGATCACTAATCAGAAGCACATTAAGTAGAATGAGGTGAACTCTGGATGGAATTCAGCTGACACTGGAATGGAACGGCCGTCAGACATGGAGAGAAGCGGATTTTTATAAAACTGTGCAGCAGTGGTCTCTTAATTCTTGCCAGTCATGGAGCATGACTAATGGCTGCATAATTAATGGGAGGTATGTATCACAGGAATGGCTGCTCTCTGTGATGTAACCCGGAGTATTTTTCCTTTAGTGCTCGTAAGCCCTAAGTAGTTGTTGTTCACACTTGTGTCTGGGTTATGGGTAGCTATGAGAGATGGGAGGGACTGGCTACCCATATACCTCACACTGAGGTGAGGGTGCTCACTGTACCCCTTTTTCCCTGTGTGTGGTTGTGAGTTTGAGGACCTGCGGTGATGTCACAATCACATGACTAGCCATGTAATAGGTATCTGGGTGTGGTTACAGCTATGTAGTGGAGATGTGTTTGGCACATGGCAGAGTTTGGGAGTCAGCCAGTGTGGACAGATTTCCATGTGTCCAGGTTGGACACTACAGAGTGGTCTGTGTCATGAGAGGGAGAAGCCTCCCTGTGTCTGTGGCTCCAGATAGAGCCTGCGTGCTGGACATTGCACAGCCTGTGTACCCACAGGCCTGAAAGAGCAGAGCTCTGCTATGGACATTGATGCTGTGTCTGCCTGATGTAAAGACTGTTTACCTTTTTGTTGCTGACTTGATGGTTTATGAAGCAAATAAACCCACATGGACATTGAAGAGAATGTGCCTCCTGTTTCCTCCTATGCACCTGAGTGAGTACAATCCTTACAATTGGTGCTTGACTGGGGGCGGTGCTGGCTAGTCTGAGCCAGAGGAGTGTCTGACAACCGTGAGTGATACTGACCGGGATCAGTGAGAAGTGGCTATAGAGTGCCTCTGAGGATTAGAGGTGTCCGACATCAACAGGTAACGGACAGGAGTCCATGTTATGCTGACCAGGGTCAGTGAGAGACTGTTTTTTTTTTCTATAAATCTGAAGGTGTTACGGACAAAGTACCGAAGGGTCCACTGAATTTTTTTTTCTTTCAGGTCAGCTTGCTGTGGCTCGGCGGGACCACAAAGACTGAAAGCGTCTGGAGGTCTGCAAAGCCATCTGGAGGTTTGCAGAGCCTGTGTGGAGCCTTGCAGCAAGAGGTTCTGCAGTAGCACCCATAGGAGCCTCGCTGTGAGGAACTGTTGGGGCAGATAGACTGCAGTGCACAGGCGGTGAGGGGCCTGTAGAGGGACATGGGGAGTCCACGGTGTACAACTCAAGGAAGGATGGTGGCCCAAAAAGAGGTGGAGTCCTGAAAGTGGGAGGTGTCCCAAACAGGGGTGGTGGCCCAAAAAGGGGCGGAGCTTTCAAAAGTTGCAGCACCGATTTCCTTAGTGGACATGTTTGGGGACAACAAATAGCTAGAGAAGTACCAACAAATCTCTTTCCACTTTTTTTAACCATCAATCAAAATTGTAGAATATAGCAAAATATGGTAATTAAAACTTAGCTTTTACTCATAGTTTTCTTAAAAAAGGTTTTCACCCCTATCAAAATGTGAACCAATACACTAGTGCACAAAAATTACATATAAAAACTATATACATATTTTAAAACCCAGTGGAGTATATCATGGGGTCGAATACTCCCTATTTGGGAAATTTTCTAATCCCCTATTAAATATATTAGATAGATTAGAAAATTTCCCAAACAGGGAGTACTCGACCCCATAATATACTCCACTGGGTTTTAAAATATGTATATAGTTTTTATATGTAATTTTTGTGCACTATTGTATTGGTTCACATTTTGATAGGGGTGAACCTTAGTAAAAGCTAAGTTTTAATTACCATATTTTTCTATATTCGACATGTTTGGGGAACAGCAGTGTTTATGTTATACCTATTCCGAGTGCGGTATAGACTTCCCGTTTGATGACAAGCCCCAGGTGTGTACCGTGATGTTACATCAGGAAGGAGTCTCTGGACGGCCTCTGGGAGGCTTCTTATAGCCTCATTGTGGGGTCATTCCTCGTCGCTTATACTTTGACCCTTGACTGAGTGTGTGTGACCCTGTTTCTCCTCTTTCTCCTCTTCCTACAGGTATGAAGCAAATATCTCCAGCTTTGCCAAATTGCTGTGTCTGTGTTTTTTGAACTGCTTTAATTTTGCATGGTATGAAGCAAATATCTCCAGCTTTGCCAAATTGCTGTGTCTGTGTTTTTTGAACTGCTTTAATTTTGCATGGTATGAAGCAAATATCTCCAGCTTTGCCAAATTGCTGTGTCTGTGTTTTTTGAACTGCTTTAATTTTGCATGGTATGCAATCATCTATGCAGCTTTTTCTCTGTTTTTGACTGTTTAATAAGTGCATATAATATCCCTGGCATTTCACTTACCCATCCTCCTGTATTCACAATGCATTCTTTCCCCTTGTGTCTCCCATGCATACCTGAGCTGCCAGTCCCTTCCCCCCTCTTTTATTAGCTTTGCTTATCTGTGACCATGTGGTCTGGGTAATCACGCCCACATCCCCCCTCACAGCTGATCCACCTCAGTTCCAGATATATTCAGAGCCATTCGTCTGCACAGACGTTGTCTGCACAGGCTTACTATTTCAAATTCCATATTTCAAATTACAGATTTCTAATTACTATACTATGAATTAGACTAGAATTGGACTGGAATTTGACTGTAAGTTGACCAATATATTAATCAGGACTGGAATCAGGTACCCCACACTTTGCTTCTTTTTAATTATGTATTTTATCCCTATCCTCCTGTGTTCCCTTGCCATCCACATTCACCGCCCCATCCCCCCTCCATCACGACTCATACACATCAGCCCCTTGTCATGGGTGTATCGCCACGAGGATCGTCGCGATTACACACTCTGACTTCTCACAGCTGAGTTGCTGTTTCTTTGTGTTTGGTAATGAGGGAGTTAATTTTACCTAGCTCTTTGCTAAGACTAGGTCCAGCCTCGCCCGGCTGCTTTTGATTATGTTCTAATTAGATTCCTTCATATACCTGCCAGTCTGCTTGTTAGATGCCGGTGAAAGCATTCATGCAGTCTAGCAGACTGGATCGGTTCTGAGAATACTTAAGCTAAGAGTTCCTTAGTTGTTTTTACTCTTATAGCTTATAGTTTATCTCTGAGACCTTAGGTGTTCCTACTGTGTGTGAGTGTTGTATGTAAGACTTTATTTACGTTATTTCTTGTCTTTCTTGTATGTCTTTCTGTTTATTAACCGTTACCTGTTCATTCCCTTTGGTGGTAATCAGGGTCCTTCTTAGGACTAGATTACAGTTGGCAGGGATTGATAGGAGACAGGGTTTACGCTGGTGGCCTGGACCTCTGTACCTTTAACAGTACCTCCAGGTAGAGGGATTAGTTAGGACCCCAGTTTAGGGTCAGCATAGACCCCGGTCACCCTCTAGCCGGAGACAGCGTATAACGGATTCCGTATTGACCCACTGGACTTTCTGTCAGGTAATTCTATGTTATCATATATCTATGCGCATGTTATATAGTATGTTGCCCTTTTGATATAGATTACTGTCATCACATATATATATCTGCTATACAGCGTGACACCCCTCTATCCTTCCCTCTCCCATGTACAGCTCCCATGCACTCCTCACCTTCCTGAAAAACCTCAGCCCATCTTGCCCAAACACATCACAGAAAAAACCTACTTACAATTCCAAAAACTACCTGCTCTTTATCTTCCTACTCCTACTGATTTCAGGGGACATCTCCCCAACCCTGGTCCATCCCCCACCTCAATCCCTACCCTACCTCATACCGAAACCATAATAATCTTATTAATATTACTTGCACTCCCTCATCTCCTTCTTTCAATTGTGCCCTCTGGAATCCACGGTCTGCATGCAACAAGCTACCCTTCCTGCACAACTACTTTCTGAACCACTCTCTTAATCTGTTGGCACTCACTGAAACCTGGATTCAGGATTCTGACACGGTCTCCCCTGCTGCCATTTCCTATGGTGGTTTACAGTTCTCCCATTCCCCGAGACCCACAAACAGACATGGTGGTGGAGTTGGCATAATCCTGTCCCCACAATGCACTTTCCAGGTCATCCCCCCATTTCCATCACTCTCATTCCCTTCTTTTGAGGTCCACACCATCAGGCTCTTCCATCCCCTCTCCCTCAGAATAGCGGTCATATATCGGCCCCCAGGCTCGCCCACCCAGTTCCTTGACCACTTCTCAGCCTGGCTGCCGCACTTCATGTCCTCAGAACTACCAACCCTTATCCTTGGAGACTTCAACATCCCCATTAACAGCCCTACTTCCACATCTGCATCTCAGCTTCTATCACTAACCACTTCTCTAGGCCTCTCACAGCTTTCAACCTCTGAGACACACAAGGATGGCAACACCCTTGACCTGGTCTTTGTCCGCCTCTGTTCAATCTCCCACCTAAATAACTCACCGCTTCCACTCTCTGACCACAACATTCTCTCCTTCACGCTCACAAATCCTCCACCACCCCAGCGCACTCCCACCTACCACACATTCAGAAATCTACAAGCCATTAACCCTCAAACACTTTCAGACTCCCTACACTCATCGCTGTCCCCAATCTCCTCTTTTTCTTGTCCTAATCTGGCTGTTCATCACTACAATGACACTCTTAGAAACACCCTTGACCAAGTAGCACCGCTCACCCTCAGAACCTCCAAACACACAGTAAAACAGCCCTGGCTCACATCGCAAACTCAACTTCTTCAGCGATGCTCTAGGAGTGCGGAACGCCTCTGGAGAAAAACCCGCACACCAGAAGACTTCATCCACTTTAAATTCATGTTAAGAACTTATAATGCTGCCCTTCACCTCGCCAAACAGACCTACTTCACCACACTGATCTCATCACTAGCCAACAACCCCAAGAAACTCTTTGACACTTTTCACTCCCTCCTCAGGCCAAAAGCACAAGCCCCTATCACAGACATTTGTGCTGACGACCTGGCCTCCCACTTTATAGAAAAAATAGATACTATCCGTCAGGAAATCTGCTCTCAACCATCAAGTGCTGTGACTCCCATCCCACCCTGCATTTCCCCTGGGTCACTTTCCACATTTGATACCATCACAGAAGAAGAAGTCTCCAGACTCCTCTCCTCCTCTCGTCCGACTACATGCACTACCGACCCCATACCCTCACATCTCCTCCAGTCTCTCTCTCCAGTTGTCACAACTCACCTAACTACAATCTTTAATCTCTCCCTCTCCTCTGAAATTTTCCCATCCTCCTTCAAACACTCCATCATTACTCCTCTACTAAAGAAACCCGCTCTCGACCCTTCCTGCACAAACAACTACAGACCGGTCTCCAATCTCCCCTTCATCTCTAAACTTTTGGAGCGCCTAGTGTACTCCCGCCTCACCGTTACCTCTCCACTCACTCCCTCCTAGACCCTTCACGGCTTCCGACCCCTACATTCGACTGAAACTGCACTCATCAAAGTGACCAATGACCTTCTTACAGCAAAACGTAACGGTGACCACTCTCTGCTCATTCTACTCGACCTTTCTGCAGCTTTTGACACGGTTGACCACCGTCTCCTACTGTCTAGGCTCCAGTCACTAGGTATTAAGGACACTGTTCTCTCCTGGTTCTCTTCCTATCTTTCTGACCGCTCCTTCAGTGTCTCGTTCTCTGGCTCCACGTCATCTCCTCTTCCTATCACTGTCGGTGTACCCCAGGGCTCAGTCCTTGGCCCCCTTCTCTTCTCTCTCTACACTGCCCCAATTGGACAGACCATCAGCAGATTTGGCTTTCAGTACCATCTTTATGCCGATGACACACAACTATACACGTCATCCCCCGACCTTACCCCCGCTGTTCTACAGAACCCCACCGACTGTCTGTCCGCAGTCTCCAACATCATGTCCGCTCTCTATCTGAAACTTAACCTCTCCAAGACTGAACTGCTTCTGCTCCCGCCGTCTAATAACCTCCCTAAATCTGACATTTCCCTCTCCGTGGGCGGCACCATAATAACACCCCGGCAGCAGGCTCGCTGTCTGGGTGTTATGTTTGACACCAATCTCTCCTTCACCTCCCATATACAATCTCTTGCCCGCTCTTGCCGTCTACACCTAAAGAACATCTCTAGAATCCGCCCTTTCCTCACAATGGAAACAACAAAAACCCTCACTGTAGCATTGATCCACTCCCGCCTGGACTACTGCAACGCACTATTACTTGGCCTCCCCATTACTCGACTATCCCCTCTCCAGTCCATCCTTAATGCAGCAGCCAGGGTCATCCATCTGGCTAATCGGTACTCGGACGCGTCCGCTCTTCGCCAGTCCTTACACTGGCTGCCCATTCATTATAGGATCCAATTCAAAGTACTGGTTCTCACCCACAAATCTCTCCACAGTGCAGCACCCCCTACATCTCCTCCCTCATTTCTATCTATCGGCCCAACCGACTGCTGCGCTCTGCAAACGACGTTCGACTAACCTCTGCACTAATCCGTACCTCCCACTCCCGACTCCAAGACTTCTCCCGTGCTGCGCCAATCCTCTGGAATGCTCTACCCCAAGAAATTAGGACTATCCACAATTTGCATGGTTTCAGGCGCTCCCTCAAAACACATTTGTTCAGAGCGGCCTATCACATTCACTAACCAAAGTCATTCTATGTGTAAGTGTGTGTGTGTAGCCCATTCACTATCTCCATCCATCCCTCACTCCCTCAAGATGGCTGGACCATCATTGTAAATGCACCATTGTATATACACACCTGTACTTTGTAACTCCCCCACCTCATTGTAGATTGTAAGCTCTCACGAGCAGGGTCGGCTTATTTTGCTTTAATTATTGTATTGTTAACGTTGTTACCTATGACTTGTGTTTTGAAATTGTTAAACTGTAAAGCGCTGCGGAATATGTTGGCGCTATATAAATAAAGATTATTATTATTATTATTACCTGTGCTATTTATGCTTGCTTGGTTTTGATCTGGTTCTGTTCCCGTTACGAGTTCTGCCTGTCCCTCTTGTACTACGCTGCTATTTCATGTATGACTCCTTGCCTACATTCTGACTATTCTCTGCTCGCCCCTCCTGTACCGCGCCGTCCTCTCCGTGTATGACCCCCGTTTGTCTGACCTGAGTTCCCCTCTCCTCTACTCCAGGGTTCCTGTAGCATCCTGCACTCATCTCCAGCAGCAGGATGCTAAGCCCCACCCCTGTGGTCACATGATCGTAGGTCCTTTTGCTTTCTGCTACCTTCAGCGTCCCCTCTCACCATGCTGCTCAGGTCCCATCTGCCTGAGCTCCCCCACAGCATCTGACCCCGGGCGCTCCCGCAGCATGGGTGAGTCACCCTGCTCAGCCGTAGAAGTTCGCCTGCGCTAACAGGATCGTGATAATAACAGGATCCATAATGTATTTAATCAATTTCTACTCAAAAAATACATTGCAACTTCTATGTCATCACTGATACCGCCATCTCCTGTCATTGTGGATAGAAATTTGGAATTTCAGATAGCAGAGATCATTGATTCTCGTTTAGTTTGTTGGTCACTTCAGTATCTGGTAGATTGGAAGGGGTACGGTCCTGAGGAGAGGATGTGTTTACCTGCTTCTGATGTTCATGCGGCCAGACTGATCCAGTCTTTTCACGTGGCACACTCTGATAGACCCGGTTCTGAGGTTCCAGAGGTCCCTCATAGAAGGAGGATACTATCACGGGTTTACCATGACAGAGAGAAGCCAGAAGACTGCAGCGCCTGATTACTCCTATTACTACACTAATTAGAAGCACTTCTAGTTCATATTAAATTGTGTATTGTAATTTTAGCAGTGCAGAGGTTAATCTGCTCAGTTGAGAGCTCCTGGAAGCTTTCCTGCATTTAGGCTCTCAGCTGAGCTTTGTTAGCCCCTCCCATCTCCTATATAATCTGGGTCCTGGCTATCACTCATTGTCAGAGGTAGCTTAGCTGCATGGTTGGAGGTTGTTGGTGGTTAATATAGAAGAAGGTGTTTGATGGATTTATCTGTGACTCTTGCTAGGTTTTGAGTGTGTGATAATTCTCTTTCTTCTCCTACTTTGGTTTTACCCCATCCTCCACTCCTTGGTGCATTCATCTGTTATTCATCTCTGGGAGCTCCTTAAAGACTGTTGGAAGACCATATCCGGTGACTACCTCTTGAAGCTCATCAAGAGAATGCCAAGAGTGTGCAAAGCAGTCATCAAAGCAAAAGGTGGCTACTTTGAAGAACCTAGAATATAAGACATATTTTCAGTTGTTTCACACTTTTTTGTAAAGTGTAATGTATAATTCCACATGTGATAATTCATAGTTTTGATGCCTTCAGTGTGAATGTACAATTTTCATAGTCATGAAAATACAGAAAAATCTTTAAATGAGAAAGTGTGTCCAAACTTTGGTCTGTACTGTATGTATAGTATATACACATATAAACATTTAGTTTATATACAGTATATACAGTATGCTCACATACATATACAGTTTAAATATATATTTACACAATATACTGCACACATGCAGTATACAAATATAATATACAGACACATACTATATACTGTATGTACATGTGTATATATGTATGTGTAGGAGGAAATAGGAGGCACATTCACTTCAACGTCCATGTGGGTTTATTTGCTTCATAAACCATCAAGTCAGAAAAAAAAAGGTAAACAGTCTTTACATCAGGCAGACACAGCATCAATGTCCATAGCAGAGCTCTGCTCTCTCAGGCCTGTGGGTACACAGGCTGTGCAATGTCCAGCACGCAGGCTCTATCTGGAGCCACAGACACAGGAAGGCTTCTTCCTCTCAAGACAGAGACCCTTCTGTATTGTCCAGCCTGGACACATGGAAATCTGTCCACAATGGCAGACTCCCAAACACTCACTGCTATGTGCCAAACACACCTCCATTACATAGCTGTAACCACACCCATGTACCTATCACATGGCTAGTCACGTGATCGTGACATCACCGCAGGTCCTCAAACTCACAACCACACACAAGGAAAAAGGGGTACAGTGAGCACCCTCACCTCGGTTTGAGGTATATGGGTAGCCAGTCCCTCCCATCTCTCATAGCTACCCGTAACCTGGACCCAAGTGTGAACAACAACCCCTTAGTGCTTACGTGCACTAAAGAAAAAATACTACGGGTTACATCACAGGGAGCAGCCATCCCGGCGACACATACCTCCCATTAATTATGTGGCCATTAGTCACTCTACATACCTCTCCTCTGCCTAAAGCCGTGGGGCTTGGCACTTTTTCTTACCCGACCAGGTCCCTGACAGTTAAACTGTCTGTCTAAGTCGGGCCCTGCTACTGAACCTTTTTGTAGACGTCCATCATCCGACTCAGTCTCGTTCTTTGATAGAGATGCCCCCTTGTCAGACCATCTGCATCCCTGGCGGTCAGTATAGTGTCGCGATTCCCTTGCACCCATACCTCTTGTCTGGAATGACTTTGTCACCACTTCTGCTACAGGGTCTCCCACCTAGGTCACTCAGCCCTGAGCTAACTGAGGCATCACTACTTCTTCCTCTTCCAGCAGGCCACCTTTTGTTATCTCTATGCTGGCCATTTCTCCTGTGGTCTTTATTGCCCGGAGAGCAGCCCTTCCATTTGTCTGTATGTCCTCTGTTGGCTTCAGCTTGAGGACTTCCAGTCTTTAGAGAACCTCTTCGTCTCTCTATACCGCGAGTTGATGGTGGCGGCCATCTTCTTCCCATTTCCTGCAGCTCTCTATTGATCTTCCCCCTCTCAAGACTGAGTTGCTAGCTGCTCTATCTCTTTCAGGTACTCCACGCAATACTCCAGGAGAATTCAGATATTCCCAAGGCTCTCCATGGATCCGACAATGAGGAATGGAACCATCCCATCTTCACCCACGACCTGGGCTTCGTCATCAGCCGGAATCCTCACTCTCATCACACAGGATCTATTCACAATCTCCTGCATCACTTTCCCAAGTCTTCCAATGACTTTCCTCACCAGACCTCTGGGCCCTTGAACTATGTCTTCCACCAATCCCAGCCGACTTTGAGCTTTCCTCGCACGCTCCAGTCGTCGAGCGGCTTCCTTATTCCTCAACATGATCATCTGTTTCGTGTGGAGGCATCGTAGATGCATATCCTTCAGGACAGCCACCCGCTTCACTGTGACTTCTCTAGTCGACAGTATGACCAACTGCTGAGTCTCTGGGGCTCAGTACACACTACATGCTTCCATTGCCTTTCTAAAGGCCTCATGAACATCATCACTGGCACACGCTTCTCGCATGTCTTTGGGTACCTCTATTACGTACTTGAAAACCGAAGTCTCACCTTCTTGGACAGACTGTTAGACCTCCTTGTCCTGAGAGTCAGTGCAGTTTTCCAAGACATTGACCTCCCTTATGTGGCCATCTGCGTGGCCTTCCCAAGCTGGATTTCTTCCTCTGTGGAGGCCCCATCTCTGGACAGCCTCTTCAGCTCACTCTCCTTCATTGCGATCAGATCGGGAGAGTGCAACAGTTCGATTTCCCGGTCATCCGTGGATTTCTGGAGCTGGGCATTAGTCTCCTTCTCTATCTTGAGATATCGGAGAACTTTATCTCGCTACTCTGCCAAGCAGCGACACTCATCCTCTCTCCAGAGAAGCTCCTGCTGATGCTTCTCTTCAGCTTCTCTGAGCACTTCCGTATCTTCCAATAGGGCCTTGTTCATGGTTTCACACGCTGACAGGTGACCTCTGAGCTCAGAGACTTCCTTCTCCAGCTCATCCACTCTGTGCTCAATCGCTTGTCTTAGGACCCTTTCATCTCGACTGTCTCTTTCAGTGTCTCTTTAAGCAGCTCTATCTCGTCGTCCTGCTCTCTTTTAGCCAGCACATGTCGCACCATCACTTCTTTAATTAGATTTTCAGATGGGCTCTCTTGCCCACCCACATCTGACTCTTTAGAGTTCCGCCTGTTCCTGCATCCGCAGGTTCAACTCTCTCTCGACTCTCGGTAACTTCAGAGAACTCCAGCTCTTCAGCATCAGGTATTCTGGAGCCTTCATCATACTGAGCCATTTCGCCCTTTCCGGGCATCGCAGATGTGGGTCTACTACAGGTCTGTTCTAATTACAGCCCTACCTCTGTGCTGGGATTTGTCAGAGATACAGTGGCCTCCTTATCAAGGACAGTAACCTGATCTGTACCTGACCCTGACTCTTCCTCATCCCTTTTCTCAGAGGGTGTAGCCTGTCCCGCCTTTCCACGGCCCCCGTGTCCCCGGCGATGAGAGGAAGATCTGTCATTTTTACTCGGCTCCTCCTTACTTCTCTCTTTCCCTTGTGTTTCCCTTGCATTCGAGTCACAGTCTGAATTGGAGACACCCCACTCACCCTGTCATCCTGGAACAGCAAGTCCCCACTGAAACAGGTGTCGGACCCCTTTCCTGGAGCTACCCCATTTCCCACGGTCACACGTTTGGTCACCCCAACTAAGTCCCCGAGTTGGTCAGACCCACACTTTCATCCAGTCACCCAGAACTCAGGACTATCAACCTTAGGTGGTGCTACCTCCTCCTCTTTATACATCCCATTAACATGAATCCCCACAGCTTGCTGCTGTAGTGGGGCTTCCATACGACCGTTCCGTCTCTCCTTCGAGCAGCCCCACACTTCATCAACTTCCCATGCATCTTCAAACAACACAAAGTCCCGGTCTCTCTCAAAGGGGTGCAATAAGTCTTGGCACTCAACACTTTTGGACATATCCATGATCACTCTAACTACTATATAGTCCACAGTGACCCCATGGATGCAGCGAACCTTGACCTTTTTCTCGGTCAGACAGAGAGAACAAGAGGAGTTCCATTAGAGTCACCTGACTCTTTGAGTCAAACCTTCCAGATTTACCTCTGAGCTACCTAATCCCACAAACTAAGCAGATCATGACAGTTATATGTGTGAGTATATTTGTATGTTTGATATTTTCCTTTATCCTTGTTCATATTACCTTGTTAGTCTAGTTCTTGTACTAGGGTACACTACTACTCTCCTCTTCTCTGGGCGGGGGAAGAGTACAGACTGATGGCAGATTCAGGAGCTAAAGCAGGGTACGTGGTCCTGGCATCTTCACCATCAGAAGTAATCTGGCGATCTAGGGCACCCCCTAGCATTAAGGACAGGGACGGAGCTCCTGATCCTGGGACACCCGACAACAAAGTCGTGACAGTGCTGTTATCAAATTTCTACTGTGGGTCAAGTGATGCCACTTTTCCTGGTGTCTGCCCCTTATTTGAGTTGTTTTGGCAGCTTTTTGTCCCCTGAAGGTGTTGTCTATGTGTTTGGTATTGCCTCCTATTGAATTCAATGGGGTTCGGATATGATTTGATAAACTGTTCGGCGAACATTGGGTCATTCGCCAAACCCGAACTTTGAAAAGTTTACTCATCTTTACTCCTGACTGGGGACCCAGTAGATTTCTAAATCCAGGAGGGCGTTCTGTAATTCTGAGTTGTCCTTTTCTTCTGCCTCTACCCAGAGACCCCTGGTCCCACAGAATGTGCTGACCATATGCTGGAGCAATGTCTCCAGTGTTATGTGACAGACCATCAGTCTGATGGGTGGAACGTCTCTTGTTACCTGAAATTACTACTAATAATCAATAAAAAGGATCCTTTAAAATGTCTCCGCTCTTCTGTTGTCCTGGGTTTCATCCTCATTATGGATATTTCAGGGGACAAATTAAAGTTTATCGTCTGAAGTCAGAGAGAGGTTGAGGAGGACACATCGGGTGGTCAGATCCCAGCTGATAGTCAGAGACGTTCTAGAGGCTCGAGCTTTGGAGTCGGGGACGACTACTGCTTGTCCACAAAGTACATCAAGCTTAAGGTTCCTTCTGCTGAGATGGTCTCAGAGTTATTCGTCCATATGAAGTAATCGATCTCATTAACCCTGAAGCTTCCTGTGTCCTTTAAATTACCCAATGTGTTTGGCAAGTTCCTCTGGAAGTCATATTATTCTGAAAACTTTGGGAAAAGCAGATAATCAGATTTTTGGCAATGATATTACTTGGCTGGACCCAGGATCTCTCCTCTGGGCCATAACCCCTCCAATGCCCCAGATATTGTAGGACCCCATCGCCTCACAGGGGGATTGTCAGCAGCTCACACCTCAGGCTGTGCTGGTAACTATGCACAGCACTTCTGCACTTCATTGTCATTACTGATTTGGAATGGATGTACCAATATGATGTCTGTTCACATGTTTGCTGCCAAAAATGGTTCTCATTTACCAAAACATCACTGAGCCCCAATGCGCTACTACATCACATTTTCTATTTTTATTTTTTTTCTACAATGGTGTGCTGTCTTCATTTTGGTTTTATTATCTGCAGGACTGGTCTATGCCTGGGAGGCCCGGCACCCAAACTACTGTATATATATATATATTGTAAGCTTTTCAGGGGATATAGCTCTGAGATCGCCGTCCGGGTAGAAGGAATGGCATAGAAACAGTTCATTCAGAGACAGCAGTTCTGGTAAAAACTGGCCGCAACCAGCTTTATTAAAGTCCACAGCAAACAGATAAAACAAATCATAAACATAAGACCTGGGCTTGTCTAGCCACTTACTACACTTAGATAGATTTCCCTATCTATCCGGGTCCCGACTCTAACAGCCTGGGCCAAAACAAGACATATGTTCAGCATTTACCAGCATGGAGTTTCACAGAGTCTCCTCCTTGTGTCTGAAGGCATATCCAACGTCCAGACTTGAGAGAGCTCCCCTCCTATTCAGCAGCTATCCGCATGGATTCTCACAGAGACTACTCCTGTGTCCGGGGTACATCGAGCACCCAGACTGAGACAGCTCATACTCCTGGAGACTCCTTCTTGTGACTGGACTCCCTGTCCAGACTAAGCGAGCTCTCTGACTGTGTTCGCAGACACCTACTTCTGGTCTCCTAATTAACAGCTGAATGGTTTCAGGCCTGAGCTGCAAGTGTGTACTGAATGTAAGGTGTAGTGACCTTTCTCTACCACTAGGTTTACAAAGCCACACATTTCCCTTATACCATACAGCACAGTACCTAGGTGAAATGTACACCCATTCGACACATATTCCTTCACTGTCTCACATATCCCCCCCTCTTCTCCAGACCGGAGGGCTGGTCATCCAGACCGGAGGGCTGGTCAACAATCCAAAAGAGACAGTGAACTCTGGACCAGTCATGGCCTTCATCAGCTTCATCTTCACTACTGTCATCTGTATCTTCACCTGAGCCATAGCCAACATCAGCTTTCTCTTCATCTGAAGCATCCGCACTACCCTGTACCCTCTCAGGTCTATGCTCTCTGCGGGCCTCGGGTATCCTGCACGGTTTCATCTTGACCTTAGGGCCGGGCTCAGTTTCGATATAGTGCCTGGCCAGAGAAGTACGACCCGGCACATCAGAACACTTCTGCTGACTCTTCCTCAGAAACTCACGTACCTCCTGTCCTTGGTGCACTGACCATGTGTCACCAACTATCACAGAAGGTATAGGGGGTTTTTTACTTTTCTCTAGTTCCCCTTGAACCCTCTTTACTTCATTGAGCTTCTCCAGAAGATGCTCATGGCTCTCATCACGCTCCTTCATCACAGTTTGGAGTTTTTTCTGAGAAGTAATCAATTCATCTTGTACCTGTTGGACGTCCTTTATGTCTTCGACCCCTTCTTCAGGCTCTTCTGGTAGGACATGCTCAGAAGCCCTACCATCAGTCTTACATTCTACTTCTTCAGTCACATCATTATGGTCTCCAATATCTCCATTTATTCCAGCTTTCAAGTTCTCCTTGATAGCTGCATCTGTATACTCAGAACCCGCCGGATTCTTCTCTTCCACCACGTTCTGCATCCCATCTGAGCTCCCGTGTGTCTGCAGCGGCAACGGAGTGACACACCGCTTTTCCCATTTGTTGGGACGTGGCTCCGATGTAGACTCCATGAAAGTGCGCTTGAGCTCCCAACGCCAGCCTGATGTCTCAAAATCTCATCTTGTGACTTATCCAGATCCTTGGTATCACTCGGGAACACTGCTGGGGCTCCGGGCGCCGAACTTCCAGCCTGAGCTTCACGAGTTGCAGCTACTGATCCGGACCGTAACCCGTCCACGCCGCTGTCTTCGGCAGAAACAGATTCCTGGACAGAGTCAGTCCCCATATCTTCAGTCTTGTTCCTCACAGCTTCACTTGAGACCTCAGCTTCTGATGAGGCATCTGGCTTGGTGACCACCACTTCCATGGCTTTTTCCACCTCTGCAGCATTACCTTCAGAGTCCCTGGCATGATGCAGATCCACACCACACGTCGACAACTTCCCACTTCCAACAGCCTCCACTTGTGCTGTGTTCAGTCTCAGAGTCCTGCCTTCAAAGCTCAGCTCTCCTCCTTTCACCTTAGTCTTCGCCAGGGAACCGGCCAACTGTAAAACATCTTCAGATGCCATCTTCTGTCCGGCTGTAAGGTCAGCATCAGCTTTCTTCTCAGGACTCTCAACCTCCTCTGCTACCATGCCTTCCTCATTTGCACTGGTTGCTTTATTGTCATCAGATGATTCACTATCACTACCACTATCCCTGTCTGACCCCTTTTTCTCAGCCACATCTGGCTCACTTTCAGGGTTATACACTTCATTTTCATTCACATCCGGCTCACTGTCAGGGCTATACAATTCATTCTCATTCACATCCTGCTCACTTTCAGGGTTATACACTTCATTTTCATTCACATCCTGCTCACTGTCAGGGTTATACAATTCATTCTCATTCACATCTTGATCTGGAACCTTAGTTAACATGTCATCCACAACATTAACTTCACCATCTGGTCCCTCAAGTATGTGACTATGCGACAACCCCAGCACTATACTTCTATATAGCTCAGGTACTAGGAGCTGGCTCACGACCTCTCCCTGGACTTCAGTGTCCCTATACAACAGGTGAGTGTTTATGGCAACATGAGGTAACCTCTCCTCAGAGCCAGGCTCTTGGGAAACCTTATTTAGAACATTTATATTTTCCTGGGCCGTTTTAAGAGAGGGGTCTCGCCACTGCTCACTCTCAAAATTGTCACAGGACACAGGTAAGTCAGGGACACTCGGTTCCCGAGAACCACCATCCTCGTCTCCCAACATCACCTGCAAAGGAATTTCATCACTATCACAGTCATCATTATTATCAATATCATTATCATGATTATGATCAGTATCATCATCACTATCATGATCATCATCATTATCATTATCAGCATCAGCATCATTATCATGGTCATCATCATTATCATGATCATCATCATCATTATCATTATCATTATCATCATCATCATCATTATCACATAAGTTTAACGGCCCACTAGCATTGTGTTCCGCCCCTCGGGACTGCGCACCCTCAGTAGGAGCTTCATCACACTGTCCATCAGAAACATTTTTCCCCCAGAGATCCTTAGATTGGGGAAAGTCATTACCCAATATAATGGGTTGCACCAGGTTCTTCACTACCCCCACTTCATATGAAACCTCCCCGAGTTTGGGGACCAAGTCCACGGCAGTCTCTGGGTAGACTTTGGTGTCTCCATGGATGCACACCATACTCAGGTGCTTATCAGGGATGAAGTCCCTATCAATCAGGCTGTCACATACGGAAGTCACTGGACTCTCTGAGTCCAAGAGGGCCTGTGCTGGGCAGTCATTTACAACCACCGGGGACCCCTGTGGTCCAGTCTCTTCGGCTGAGGTGGACACACACACAGGCTCTGCGCAGGGAGAGAGGGATCTGCCAACATCACAATACATAGGCTCCCCCTCTATTGGACAGTTGGCTGCAATTTCACGACATCTCCAACCCTGTCCATCACACTTTTCCACCCACATGTCCCCTCGGGCCCGGACCCGCTTATCAGCATACCCCATGTCCCCAACAGCTGGAACGCTCTTACCGCGAGAGTTCAGCGTCCGGGAACTCTGAAGTGACGACCTCTCAGACGGCTGGTCACGGAGACAGTCTTTGCTGGCGAAGGCCTTCTCCATCAGGCTGACCAGACGATTGGCGTCCTGGTGGTCTCCTTGTCCGACCTCTGGCTGTACCTCAGGAGGACATGCTTGGGTGTAGCGGTCCACTATCACCTTTTCAACTCCATAATCAGGTTTGCTGACTGCAGACTCCCAACTGCATCTCCAGTCATAAACTCCCCTGGCACGGGCTGTCACCGTAACACCCAGCCGGGTAAGAATCTCCGCTTTCAGCTTGGCATAGTCTTGGCTGTCCTGCTCGCTCAGGTCAGCATAGGCCCTTTGGGGCTCTCCAATCAGATAGGGTGCGACCATCATGGCCCATTCAGATAGGGGCAGATTCTCCTTCTCTGCCAGTCCCTCAAACCTAGTTAGATATACCTCCACATCATCACGAGGTGTCATCTTTTTCAGGGACCGTCTTACCGCCTTCTTTACAGCAGACAACGCAGGTGCCTTCACAACATTACTCTGGGACGAGGTGCTGAGAGCTGCAATCTGCTCCAACAACCGGTTATTCTCCTGCTGCTGCTGCTGCTGGCACTGCAGTTGCATGCTCTGCTGGGCCTGTACCAGGTACTCAACGAGCTCCTCCATACTGCCGGACTTATCTGTCTCAACCACGGCAGTCTTATGTTGCACATTAACTTGCGCCATTTGTTCAAACAGCGCCTCCATGCTGTCATCCATGCTGTCAGACTTCTCTGTCTCAACAACGGCAGTCTTCACTCAAGACATACACACTCCACAGTCTTTTCCACAGAAAATTCAGCTCTGCTGTGCAGACACTTTTTTTTTTTTCTTTTCTCAACAAACTCTATTAGGGCCACTGTCTCTTTAAGACTGCTCCAACAGACTTTTCCTTTGCTGCTGCACACTCCACAGTCTTTTCCACAACAAGTTCAGCTTTGCTGTGCAGACACACTTTTTTTTTTTTTTTCTTTTGCAAACTATTAGGGCTACTGTCTCTTTAAGACTGCTCCAATCAGACGTTTTTGCTGACACACTTTTTTTTTTCTCTGCTGCTGCTTCAACAGACTTCTCTCCTTTATTGCTGTCTCTAAGCCACTGTGCTGCACGCACATTCCAGCACCAATTGTATCAGCCACTGCGCTGCCCCAGCATTCTCCGCCAATTGTAAGCTTTTCAGGGGATATAGCTCTGAGATCGCCGTCCGGGTAGACGGAATGGCATAGAAACAGTTCATTCAGAGACAGCAGTTCTGGTAAAAACTGGCCGCAACCAGCTTTATTAAAGTCCACAGCAAACAGATAAAACAAATCATAAACAGAAGACCTGGGCTTGTCTAGCCACTTACTACACTTAGATAGATTTCCCTATCTATCCGGGTCCCGACTCTAACAACCTGGGCCAAAACAAGACATATGTTCAGCATTTACCAGCATGGAGTTTCACAGAGTCTCCTCCTTGTGTCTGAAGGCATATCCAACGTCCAGACTTGAGAGAGCTCCCCTCCTATTCAGCAGCTATCCGCATGGATTCTCACAGAGACTACTCCTGTGTCCGGGGTACATCGAGCGCCCAGACTGAGACAGCTCATACTCCTGGAGACTCCTTCTTGTGCCTGGACTCCCTGTCCAGACTAAGCGAGCTCTCTGTCTGTGTTCGCAGACACCTACTTCTGGTCTCCTAATTAACAGCTGAATGGTTTCAGGCCTGAGCTGCAAGTGTGTACTGAATGTAAGGTGTAGTGACCTTTCTCTACCACTAGGTTTACAAAGCCACACATTTCTCTTATACCATACAGCACAGTACCTAGGTGAAATGTACACCCCATTCAACACATATTCCTTCACTGTCTCACAATATATACATATACAGTCATGGACAAAAGTTTTGAGAATGACACAAATATTAATTTTTACAAAGTCTACTGCTTCACTTTTTCTAATGGCAATTTGCATATACTCCAGAATGTTATAAAGAGTGATCAGCTTAACAGCAATTACTTGCAAAGTCAATATTTGTCTAGAAAATGAACTGTATCCCCAAAAACACATTTCAACATCATTGCAGCCCTTCCTTAAAAGGACCAGCTAACCTCTTTTCAGTGATTGCTCCATTAACACAGGTGTGGGTGTTGATGAGGACATGGCTGGAGATCAATCTGTCATGATTAAGTAAGAATGACACCACTGGACACTTTAAAAGGAGGCTGGTGCTTGGCATCATTGCTTCTCTTCTGTTAACCATGGTTATCTCTAAAGAAACACGTGCAGTCATCTTGCAATGCACAAAAATGGCCTAACAGGGAAGAGTATCGCAGCTAGAAAGATTGCACCTCAGTCAACAATCTATCGGATCATCAAGAACTTCAAGGAGAGAGGTTCCATTGTTGCCAAAAAGGCTCCAGGGTGCCCAATAAAGACCAGCAAGTGCCAGGACCGTCTCTTAAAAGTGTTTCAGCTGCGGGATCGGGCTACCAGCAGTGCAGAGCTTGCTCAGGAATGGCAGCAGGCAGGTGTGAGTGCATCTGCACACACTTTGAGGCGGAGACTCTTGGAGCAAGGCCTGTTCTCAAGGAGGGCAGCAAAGAAGCCACTTCTCTCCAGAAAAAACATCATGGACAGACTGATATTCTGCAAAAGGTACAGGCAGTGGACTGCTGAGGACTGGGTAAAGTTATTTTCTCTGATGAATCCCCTTTTCGATTGTTTGGGACATCAGGAAAACGCCTCATTCGGAGAAGACAAGGTGAGCGCTACCACCAGTCTTGTCTCATGCCAACTGTTAAGCATCCTGAAACCATTCATGTGTGGGGTTGCTTCTCAGCCAAGGGAATCGGCTCTCTCACAGTCTTGCCTAAAAACACAGCCATGAATAAAGAATGGTACCAGAATGTCCTCCAAGAGCAACTTCTCCCAACCCTCCAAGAGCAGTTTGGCGATCAACAATGCCTTTTCCAGCATGATGGAGCACCTTGCCATAAAGCAAAGGTGATAACTAAATGGCTCAGGGAAAAAAAACATAGAGATTTTGGGTCCATGGCCTGGAAACTCCCCAGATCTTAATCCCATTGAGAACTTGTGGTCAATCATCAAGAGACGGGTGGACAAACAAAAACCTAAAAATTCTGACAAAATGAAAGCATTGATTGTGCAAGAATGGACTGCTATCAGTCAGGATTTGGTCCAGAAGTTGATTGAGAGCATGCCAGGGAGAATTGCAGAGGTCCTGAAGAAGAAGGGTCAACACTGCAAATATTGACTTGCTGCATTAACTCATTCTAACTGTCAATATAAGCTTTTGTTACTCATATGTTTGCAATTATATTTCTGTCTGTGATAAAAACATCTGTCAAACACACATAAAAACCAGAGGGCAGCAGATCATGTGAAAATATAATATTTGTGTCATTCTCAAAACTTTTGGCCATGACTGTATATATATACATTATATGTGTAGCCCTGGTGTTAGGCACACGCAGTACCCTGGAGAGTGTGTGGCGAGACAGCAGTTTAATGCTAAATATTCATTCACTCAACATATACTAGACACACCCTTAGGGTAGTGGAGTTTACTCTTGAGGGAGTGGTCAAGGTGGTATGTGTTGGAGTGATTTAGTCAGTCTAGTTCCTGTCTTCGGACAGAGAAGACGTCTGGAGTTTAGTTCCTGACTTCAGAGAGAGAAGACGTCTGGAGGGAGGAAGCAGTCCAGATTGCTCTATCACCAGTTCGGAAAGTGGAGTCTAGTATAGGTGTTTTAATTCACCTTAGCCTAGTCAGAGCTGTACCTCATCAGCATACACTGGAAGGAAAGAAGAAGTTTAGTGCAGAAAGTCTTCAGTATCCTGTCTAAAGGACGGTATAAGGTTCAGAGACGTGCTCCTGCCTATTGAAAACTGAGCATCTGTAGCTAACTTTGAAGTGAAGGAAAAGAAAGAAGTGACTGCTCGACCCTTGGCTAGTTTGAGTGCTTATGTTACCAGCGTGGACAAGGCGAAAGGCACAGTGGTTTTATTGGAATAGTGCTTACGGATTGAAGAAGTCCTGCACATTGCAACCGGTCACTGGGGACCGAAGGATCACTACTGTTTCAAGCATAGTGATAAGAAAACCAGGAATTTACCGGACCTTAGGTCGCGGCAAACAAGCCCCTTATAGTCAGTACGTAACTGGGGTCAGGGGAAGTGAAGACTTTGAGTCAGTGCACGACAAGATAAGAATTCAGCTTCTTCGCAGGAAGGCTCCTAACACAAAGCTGACTGGGCGGTACAGCTATAGATTAGCTGGAGATTTTGAGGGAACTACGCTTCAGGCTGGTTGTACTCGTTGTATTGGAAGTAAAGGAGGCCCCTAACTTGTCCAGCTGCTGTCTCAAGATACACTCTCCTTGGATCAGCCTCCCTGGGACCTGCCTGAACATCTTACAAGTAAAGGTATGGAAAGACGCTGACTGTGTGAGACTGTGTTCTTTATCTGCACCCGACTTCACCAACTTCATAGACTTTGAGGGAAGAGTCCCACCTGTAGGGGACCCGACATCTAGCTGCCTCACCATCCCCTCAGAGATCTACAGCAGCGCTGGTACTAATTACCAGAATACTACAGGTGGCGTCACGAACTGTATATAAATATCCCCTGTAAATCTATCCCCAACATACGCCAGACCGCCAGGGCCACAGACCGAGCCACAGCTACCTGTGACAATCCCCATAGACTTCTACGGGCTCGGCTCTGAGTACCCCATTGCCCTGGTAACCCACAATTGTGGTGGCGGGTCGACACATATACACTATGTGCTCCTGGGGCCGGGTCACTGGGATATTTGACTCGCATTTTCCTCTGGTCCAGACATTTTCGTGCCTCTTTTCAGCTCTCCGGTTCATGTGCAGATCTGCCAGTAATAATATAACATGTCTGACCCAGAATCCGTGAAGTGGCCATCTAATGGTGTGGCTTTGATGACTGGGTTTCTGTGTCCGGAAAAAAAAATTGGATTAGTCATTTTCTGCCTCAGAGCTTGGATCGGTTACAGAGCTCCATGACCGCCCGGTAAATAGACATAAAAATAGCGGTGGGGCGGCGAGGTCAGGAATGGCTCGCCTCTGCCGGGGAGAGAACACTGAAAAACACTTACACACAACCTGATTGATGAAAAAGCTTCTTTTTTTCAATTACCGGAGACTCTCGGCAGAGACGGCACTTATTATCTCCATGGGGTCCGCAGCGGGCTCTACATCCATCATACTGACTGCTGTCCTGTATTTGGAGCATTGATTGACCCTTTTTATGACACTCGCCCGCTACTGACATAAAGACCAAAGTGGCATCACTGCATCAATTATTTAGTTAAACCACGTAACAATTAGACTGACTTCAATCCGCAACCTGTTTACAGTGAGCAATCAAGAGCTGCAGATGCCCTCTATATGTTGTATGAGGATGATGAGGGCTTGATTCCAAAAAGAAGACCAACCACAAACAAAAAGCAAAATTTTAGACCAACATTGAGGATAATGGGCAAAGAAGGTGTATAATAGATCAGCATGGTGGATGATAGGCCAACAAGGTGGATGAAAGACCAATAAATTGGATGATAGGCCAAAAAGGTGGATGATAGGCCAACAAGGTGGATGATAGGCCAGCATGGTGGATGATAGGCCAACAAGATGGATAATAGGGCAACATGGTGGATATAGACCAGCATGGTAAATGATAGACCAACAAGGTGAATGATAGGTCAAAAAGTTGGATGATAGTCCAACGAGGGGATGATAGGCCAACATGGTGGATGATAGGCCAACAAGGTGGATGATAGGCCAACATGGTGGATGATAGGCCAACAAGGTGGATGATAGGCCAACATGGTGGATGATAGCCCAACAAGGTGAATGATAGGTCAAAAAGTTGGATGATAGTCCAACAAGGGGATGATAGGCCAACATGGTGGATGATAGGCCAACAAGGTGGATGATAGGCCAACATGGTGGATGATAGGCCAACAAGGTGGATGATAGGCCAACATGGTGGATGATAGGCCAACAAGGTGGATGATAGGCCAACATGGTGGATGATAGGCCAACAAGGTGGATGATAGGCCACAAGGTGGATGATAGGCCAGCATGGTGGATGATAGGCCAACATGGTGGATGATAGGCCAACAAGATGGATGATAGGCCAACAGTGTGGATGATAGGCCAACAAGGTGGATGATAGGCCAACATGGTGGATGATAGGCCAACAAGGTGGATGATAGGCCAGCATGGTGGATGATAGGCCAACAAGATGGATAATAGGGCAACATGGTGGATGATAGACCAGCATGGTAAATGATAGACCAACAAGGTGAATGATAGGTCAAAAGTTGGATGATAGGCCAACGAGGGAATGATAGGCCACAAGGTGGATGATAGGCCAACATAGTGGATGATAGGCCAACAAGGTGGATGATAGGCCAACAAGGTGGATGATAGGCCAGCATGGTGGATGATAGGCCAACATGGTGGATGATAGGCCAACAAGATGGATGATAGGCCAACATGGTGGATGATAGGCCAACAAGGTGGATGATAGGCCAACATGGTGGATGATAGACCAACAAGGTGGATGATAGGCCAGCATGGTGGATGATAGGCCAACAAGATGGATAATAGGGCAACATGGTGGATGATAGACCAGCATGGTAAATGATAGACAAACAAGGTGAATGATAGGTCAAAAAGTTGGATGATAGGCCAACGAGGGATGATAGGCCAACATGGTGGATGATAGGCCAACAAGGTGGATGATAGGCCAACATGGTGGATGATAGGCCAACAAGATGGATGATAGGCCAACATGGTGGATGATAGGCCAACAAGGTGGATGATAGGCCAACATGGTGGATGATAGGCCAACAAGGTGGATGATAGTCCAGCATGGTGGATGATAGACCAACAAGATGGATAATAGGCCAACATGGTGGATGATAGATCAGCTGACCTACAAGGCCATCTATAGCCTGTCTCCTCCATATATCTCTGAACTAATCTCCTGATATCTTCCCTCATGTAATCTCCGGTCCTCCCAAGACCTCCTTCTCTCCTCCACACTTATTCACTCACCGATCCGCCTCCAAGACTTCTCCAAAATATCCCCCATCCTCTGGAATTCTTTGCCCCAACACGTTTGACTATCAATCACATTTGGATCCGTCAGACAGAACCTGAAAACCCACCTCTTCAGGAAAGCCTACAGCCTGCAATGACCCCGCTACTTCCTCACCACTACTGGAGATATCGCCTCACCAACACGGGAGCTGCTACAACCCCCCAACCTGTTGTCTCCTTCCCCACCATTCTGTAGAATGTAAGCCCGTGGGGACGGGGCCTCTCCCCTCTGTATCAGTCAGTCATTGTTAGTTTGTTTGCTGTAAGTGATACCTGTAATTGCAGTTCCCCCAGTTCCCTAATAACCTTGGTCGCTCTTCTCTGCACCCGCTCCAGTTCAGCTATGTCTTTCTTATACACCGGAGACCAGAACTGCACACAGTATTCTAAGTGTGGTCGCACCAGTGACTTGTATAGAGGTAAAATTATGTTCTCCTCATGAGCATCTATGCCTCGTCTAATGCATCCCATTATTTTATTTGCCTTGGCAGCAGCTGCCTGACATTGGCCACTAAATGTGAGTTTGTCGTCCACCCATACACCCAGGTCTTTTTCAGTGACAGTTTTGCCCAGTGTTTTACAATTAAGCACATAATTATACATCTTATTTGTTCTACCCAAGTGCATGACCTTACATTTATCCCCATTAAAGCTCATTTGCCATTTATCAGCCCAAGCTTCTAGTTTACATAAATCCTCCTGTAATATAAAATTATCCTCCTCTGTATTTATTACCCTGCAGAGTTTAGTGTCATCTGCAAATATTGAAATACTACTCTGTATGCCCCCTACAAGGTCATTAATAAATATGTTAAAGAGAAGCGGCCCCAATACTGACCCCTGTGGTACCCCACTGCTAACCGTGACCCAGTCCGAGTGTGCTCCATTAATAACCACCCTTTGTTTCCTATCCATGAGCCAGTTCTTAACCCACTTACACATATCTTCCCCTATCCCCATTGTTCTCATTTTATGTATCAACCTTTTGTGTGGCACCGTATCAAAAGCTTTTGAGAAGTCCATGAACACCACGTCCACTGCATTCCCTTGGTCCAGTCCTGAACTTACCCCTTCATAAAAGCTTATCAGATTAGTCTGACAAGAACGGTCCCTCGTAAACCCATGCTGATACTGTGTCATGACTCATGAGGTTATTCAGCTTCAGATACTCCAATATAGTATCCCTTAAAAAACCCTCCAGGATTTTACCCACAGTAGATGTTAAGCTCACTGGCCTATAATTTCCAGGTTCAGTTTTTGTCCCCTTTTTGAATATTGGCACCACATTTGCTATACGCCAGTCCTGTGGTACAGACCCAGTTATTATGGAATCTTTAAAGATTAAAAATAATGGTCTATCTATGACTGTCCTTAATTCCTGCAGTACTCGGGGGTGGATCCCATCCGGGCCCGGGGATTTGTCAACTTTAGTGATTTTTAGACGCCGCCGTACTTCCTGCTGGGTTAAGCATGTGACATTTAATGGAGAAATTTTTTTATCTCTGATCATGTTATCTGTCATGGGATTTTCTTGTGTAAATACAGTTGAAAAAAGTCATTTAGCATAATGGCTTTTTCCTCATCCTCATCCACCTCTTCCGACAAGCCTACAACCTGAAGTAACCACCAAACCGCTGCACGACCAGCTCTACCCTCGTCTACTGTATCCTCACCCATCCCTTGTAGATTGTGAGCCCTCGCGGGCAGGGTCTTCTCTCCTCCTGGACCAGTCGTGACTTGTATTGTTTAAGATTACTGTACTTGTATTTATTATGTGCACCCCACCTCACATGTAAAGCGCCATGGATTAAATGGCACTATATATATAAATAATAATAATATTAACTAAAGGACTCATGATGGAGGACAATATTACAAGATGAGGACAATATTACATAAAGGGCCCAGGATAAGGGACAATATTACAGGATGGGTGACTGTTGTGACCCGCACCACAATTGTGGTTTACCAGAGCAATGGGGTACTCAGAGCCGAGCCCATGGAAGTCTATGGGGTTGTCACAGGTAGCGCTGGCTCGGTCTGTGGCCCTGGCGGTCAGGCGTAAGTTGGGGGGTATATTTACAGGGGATAGGTATATATACAGTTCGTGACGCCACCTGTAGTTCTCTGATCACTAAGACCAGCGCTGCTGTAGATCTCTGAGGGGATGGTGTGGCAGCTAGATGTCGGGTCCCGTACAGGTGGGACTGGTCCCTCAAAGTCTATGGAAATAATGATGTAGGGTGCAAATAAATGAAGCAGTCTCACACCATCCAGTGTCTTTCCATACCTTTTACTTGTCAGATGATAAGGCAGGTCCCAGGGAGGCTGTTGGGGTGGAGGATGTGCTTCGAGATAACAGCTGAACAGGTTGGGGGCCTCCTTTACTTCCAATATTATGAGTCCAACTAGCATAGAGCTAAGTTCACTCCGAATTCTCCAGCTAACTCCTTAGCTGTACTGCCCGGTCAGTTTTGTAGTCGGAGCCTTCCTTTGAGAGAGCTGGGTTCCTACCGTTGTCCTGCAGTGACTCAAGGTTCCCACTCTCCCTGACCCCTGTTACGTACCGACACTCCAAGGGCTGCTTTCTGCGACCTAAGGTCCAGTAAGACTCTGGTTTTTCTATCACTATGCCTAAAGCTATAGTGACACTTCGCTCCCCAGTGACCGGTGAAATCGTGCAGGATAGTCCAATCCTTAAGGCACTGCTATCACTTCTTCCACTGTGCCCTTTGCCCTGTTCGCGCTTGTAGCATAAGCACTCCACACTTCCTAGGGTAAAATACAAGCTAATCCCTTCTTTCTTCTTCCCAGAGCTCGCTAACAGAGGCTCAGTAATCTTCTAGTTCAGGAGCACGTCGACTGAACTCCACTGTCCTTGGGACAGGCGACTGAAGGTTCTGCTGCTGACTCCTCTTTCTTCCTGCACAGACTGCACACAGGTGGGATGACTCACTCAGGAGCCACCCGGGCTAGACTAGACTGACTGGCTAGATCTCACTAGCTCTTATAACCTATGGGTGTGTCTAAGTGTGTGATGGAGTGAATGTTTATTGAGCATTAAACTGTTACCTCTCCGCACATCCTCCAGGGTACTGCGTGTGCCTTCACACCAGGGCTACACATTCCCCCATGGTAAAATACAGCACTCCCGGGCTGTGAAATATAAGAAGAAATTTTGTTTTTCATTAACAATAAACATTAACTCTTCCCATCCGGGAGGTAAGGATTTCTTAAACGTTGCCATATGTACAGTAAGAAAATACAAAAAGTATTAAAGCATCAAGGCATTCAATATATACACAGTATTCTTGTGAAGGACCCGCACCAAACCTTCAACGTGGGTCCTGGGTGGGCTGCAGGACATCTGGCTGCAGACCTCGCTCAGTGCCACACCACACGGGTTTTATATTCAGAGGTAGTTGTGGTTTCATGTAAAACCAATATAATGCACCTTAGTGCAACTATTTACAGGATACAGTTTTTGGGCTGGCTCAGTCCTCAACCTCAAAGTCCATGACATAATAAAAGGACACATATATATACTTTTCACTTCAATATTTACATGATATATCCAACGATATTTACTCAACCAGAGTATTCTATATGTAAAACTCTTACTCTTTATTTCTCAAAATTATTTAACTTTTCAAAATTTTCATCTTTGTACCCAGCCGGGTATTCTACTCGTTATATATAAAACTACGTAAACCCTATACATAGCAATAAAGTGCAAAACAGCAATTATTTCTTTTATCAAAACTTTTTACATCTTCTTAGCTGCGGTAAACCCTGTCTGGGTCCTACCCTTCTTCACATTTTCTTGCAGGCTTCCATTATACTTTCCATCCCGGGGGCTGGAACAATACGATGATCCTTAGATCCCATGACCAACAAGTCGTGACCTGCTATCAGGGTTTGGGTCGCTACGGTCCTCGTGCGAACCACTAGGGGCGCAACGGGTATGTCATCCTTGCAAGATTCTGATGGCATCTCTGCTGGTGCCGTCACGTCCGGCGGTATAACTTGCGACTTAAACGGGGTCGCGGTTTGCGATTTGGTGCGAGATACTGGCAGAGTAGAGTATGCAGGGGGCGCTTCCAACTGTGATATTCTCTCCTGGGGCGATGCCGGGGCACGGCCTGATGCAGCGGTAGATTGAGACTGTGACGCGCTGGCAATGGTGACGTTACCTGCGTCGGGGACGGGGTCTCTGACGACTGCGACATTTAAGGCATACCATCCTTTCATACCCCAGTGCCGTGTATAGGTTACTATGTCCCCATTGATTAGGTCCCTCCCGGGATGGCCGATGGGCAGGTGGGATTCTACGTCCCTGCGACTGACAAAGACCCCTGGGTAGAGGCCCGGTTCTCTAATGAAGCCCCAGCCCTTCCGGAGCTGGAACTCTGTCACACACCCCTGCCGCCGCGGTTCCCTTAGAGTACCTTTTTCCCGGCGGACACTTTCCTTATCCGCAATCAGCTGCTCGTACTGCCGCTGCCGGTTCCGCTGCACTTCCCGCTCTTCCTCCTGCCGGCGTCGCTGTTCCTCTTCGCGACGCTGCCACTCACGTTCCCACTGGGCGGTGTAGGCGACGTCATCCAGGCGCGCCATCTCATCCCAGTCGACGTCTGGTAATGATGGACAGGACCCCTCCGGTGTCCCTACCGGGGATCGATCATCTGCTGCGGCCTCCTGGCCGGGCGGCCATTCCGGAACTGGCGGTACCTCCTCAACCTCCTTCGCTTCCACCGCTCCATCGGTAGGATCAGGGTCGGTCCTTTTGGGGGTAGCCTCCGGTTGCTCCTTAGCCTTGGGCAGCAGAAGTCTTGGTAGTTCAAATCGTGGAGGGTCGTCGAGGGGAGAGAACACCGCGTCCCACAGCCGCCGCTGCATCTGGTTACGCCGGCATCTCTCGATCTCCTCCATGCCAGGTTGTTGCGAAATCATCTTCTTCAACCTCGCATTTTCCTCCCCAATCTCCAGCAAGGCTTGCTGCAGGTGCAGGACCACAGATGGTTCTGGTTCTAGTGGCAGCTTGGCTGGGGAACGGGGCCTGCCTTCCACCGCTTCCCTGCTCGGCTGCACACATCCTGCCTCCATCATGTTCCAGAACACTCTCTCTTCTTCTTCTTTCAGAGCCGTCCGGTCTCTTCCGTGGAGGCGGGGTTTGCGTCTCCTCCTCTTCGCAGGGAAGGTGAAGAGGAGGCGGACCTCCTTTGCTGTAGGGCAGGATCGCATATTGTAATAGCACTTTGAGAGGGCAGGCATTCTCTTCGCGCCACAGGGGGGCACACGCCCACGAATCCACGCCCACCTTCTTCTCCAGCGCCTGAGGGCGCGAATTTGGCGGCAAAATGGCGGATTTTAGCGCCAAAAATAGCAAACAGTCCTTTTTCACAAAAACACCTCCACAGGCACACAGGGCTCGCAATTTTGCGAGTTTCGCATCCTGTTTGTGACGCCAAGTTTTTGTTGTGACCACGCACCACAATTGTGGGTTACCAGAGCAATGGGGTAATCAGAGCCGAGCCCATGGAAGTCTATGGGGTTGTCACAGGTAGCGCTGGCTCGGTCTGTGGCCCTGGCGGTCAGGCGTATGTTGGGGGGTATATTTACAGGGGATAGGTATATATACAGTTCGTGACGCCACCTGTAGTTCTCTGATCACTAAGACCAGCGCTGCTGTAGATCTCTGAGGGGATGGTGTGGCAGCTAGATGTCGGGTCCCCTACAGGTGGGACTGGTCCCTCAAAGTCTATGGAAATAATGATGTAGGGTGCAAATAAATGAAGCAGTCTCACACCATCCAGTGTCTTTCCATACCTTTTACTTGTCAGATGATAAGGCAGGTCCCAGGGAGGCTGTTGGGGTGGAGGATGTGCTTCGAGATAACAGCTGAACAGGTTGGGGGCCTCCTTTACTTCCAATATTATGAGTCCAACTAGCATAGAGCTAAGTTCACTCCGAATTCTCCAGCTAACTCCTTAGCTGTACTGCCCGGTCAGTTTTGTAGTCGGAGCCTTCCTTTGAGAGAGCTGGGTTCCTACCGTTGTCCTGCAGTGACTCAAGGTTCCCACTCTCCCTGACCCCTGTTACGTACCGACACTCCAAGGGCTGCTTTCTGCGACCTAAGGTCCAGTAAGACTCTGGTTTTTCTATCACTATGCCTAAAGCTATAGTGACACTTCGGTCCCCAGTGACCGGTGAAATCGTGCAGGATAATCCAATCCTTAAGGCACTGCTATCACTTCTTCCACTGTGCCCTTCGCCCTGTTCGCGCTTGTAGCATAAGCACTCCACACTTCCTAGGGTAAAATACAAGCTAATCCCTTCTTTCTTCTTCCCAGAGCTCGCTAACAGAGGCTCAGTAATCTTCTAGTTCAGGAGCACGTCGACTGAACTCCACTGTCTTTGGGACAGGCGACTGAAGGTTCTGCTGCTGACTCCTCTTTCTTCCTGCACAGACTGCACACAGGTGGGATGACTCACTCAGGAGCCACCCGGGCTAGACTAGACTGACTGGCTAGATCTCACTAGCTCTTATAACCTATGGGTGTGTCTAAGTGTGTGATGGAGTGAATGTTTATTGAGCATTAAACTGTTACCTCTCCGCACATCCTCCAGGGTACTGCGTGTGCCTTCACACCAGGGCTACACATGACATAATTACTGTATGGGGGCCAGAATGAGGAACGTACATTGTTGGTTTATGGTGGCAAGTGGGGGACATAATTACTGTAGGGGCCAATTAGGAAACATTACTGCTGTAATTACTGTATTACTGCTATATAATTTACTTTTGAGGATACTGCTTTCCATGGGGGGAACAAAAGGTAGGTCCTGTTACTGTGCAGGGCAGCACTATGTCGCTTTTTTCTTCATCTGAGGTAGTGTAGAAATTGGTAAATAAATGGGGAATGTGCTATGGAAGAGATCAGGTTATAAAGCTATGCCGGTGACCTAACACACGGAGATGAACAAAGCAGAGAGATGAATAACCTGCACATCACAGGGTTCTGTACAGACTAGGCAATCACTAACCTGGCCATGATTTGTCTCGCCCCCTGATGAAGCTATGGGTGAAACGCGCATAGGGGCTGGTGGACCAGTGGACATTTTGGACATACCACTTAGGTGTAATCATTATTTGTAGTGATGAGCAACTATACTCGTTGCTCGGGTTTTCCCGAGCATGCTCGGGTGTCCTCCAAGTATTTTGGCGTGCTCGGAGATTTAGTTTGTGTTGCTGCAGCTGCATGATTTGAATTCCTAACAAACAGGCATTCCTCATATGTGTTCAGACTGTCTAGCAGCCGCAAATCATACAACTGCGTCGACAAATACTAAATCTCCGAGCAGGGCAAAATACTCGGACATCACCCGAGCATGCTCGGGAAAACCTGAGCAACGAGTATACTCGCTCATCACTAATTACTTGCCTTTATTTTCTTTCTAAACTCTTTAGGAATAGTCATAGCACCAAGCTCTCTGACTAGGGGTATTTATTGTAGGTTCTTAACCTTCTTGCATCTTTTCAAAATTTTACATTTTCTACATTGTTTTTCTGTACTGGTACCATTTGCAGGAACATTCTGTTTTTGTCGCATGTATGTCTTTCAAATTTTTAATTATATAATAATAAATAGTTACATTTTATGAGACCTATTTTGCACTCTTGTCTCTTGTGTTGGTTTATAGAGAGGGAAACTGACCCAGAGGTCACCGCACTGAGCTCCGGAGGCCAGCCTCAGCAGATTGACAGAGACACCACAGGCTGAAGGCCAACAGAGAGGAAAACTATCCACCAGCCAGAGGTCACCACACTGAGCTCCGGAGGCCAGCCTCAGCAGATAGACAGAGACAGCACAGGCTGAGGGCCTACAGAGAGGAAAACTATCCACCAGCCAGAGGTCACCTCACCGAGCTCCGGAGGCCAGCCTCAGCAGATGGACAGAGACACCACAGGCTGAGGGCCTACAGAGAGGAAAACTATCCAACAGCCAGAGGTCACCACACCGAGCTCTGGAGGCCAGCCTCAGCAGATGGACAGAGACAGCATAGGCTGAGGGCCTACAGATAGGAAAACTATCCAGCAGCCAGAGGTCACCACACGGAGCTCCAGAGGCCAGCCTCAGCAAATGGACAGAGACAGCATAGGCTGAGGGCCTACAGAGAGGAAAACTATCCACCAGCCAGAGGTCATCACACCGAGCTCCGGAGGCCAGCCTCAGCAGATGGACAAGACAGCATAGGCTGAGGGTTAACAGAGAGGGAAACCAAACACCACCAGAGGTTACCACACTGAGCTCCAGAGGCCAGCCTCAGCAGATGGACAGAGACAGCACAGGCTGAGGGCATACAGAGAGGAAAACTAACCACCAGCCAGAGGTCACCACACCGAGCTCCGGAGGCCAGCCTCAGCAGATGGACAGAGACAGCACAGGCTGAGGGCCTACAGAGAGGAAAACTATCCACCAGCCAGAGGTCACCGCACCGAGCTCCGATACCAGCCTCAGCAGATGGATAGAGACAGCACAGGCTGAGGGCCTACAGAGAGGAAAACTATCCAGCAGCCAGAGGTCACCGCACTGAGCTCCAGAGGCCAGCCTCAAAGATGGACAGAGACAGCATAGGCTGAGGGCCTACAGAGAGGAAAACTATCCACAGCCAAGGTCACCTCACCGAGCTCCGGAGGCCAGCCTCAGCAGATGGACAGAGACACCACAGGCTGAGGGCCAACAGAGAGGAAAACTATCCACCAGCCAGAGGTCACCACACCGAGCCCTGGAGGCCAGCCTCAGCAAATGGACAGAGACAGCACAGGCTGAGGGCCAACAGAGAGGGAAACTATCCAGCAGCCAGAGGTCACCACACGGAGCTCCGGAGGCCAGCCTCAGCAGATGGACAGAGACAGCACAGGCTGAGGGCCTACAGAGAGGAAAACTATCCACCAGCCAGAGGTCATCACACCGAGCTCTGGAGGCCAGCCTCAGCAGATGGACAGAGACAGCATAGGCTGAGGGTTAACAGAGAGGGAAACCAAACACCAACCAGAGGTTCCCACACTGAGCTCCAGAGGCCAGCCTCAGCAGATGGACAGAGACAGCACAGGCTGAGGGCCTACAGAGAGGAAAACTATCCACCAGCCAGAGGTCACCACACCAAGCTCCGGAGGCCAGTCTCAGCAGATGGACAGAGACAGCACAGGCTGAGGGCCTACAGAGAGGAAAATTATCCACCAGCCAGAGGTCACCGCACCGAGCTCCGTAGACCAGCCTCAACAGATGGACAGAGACAGCACAGGCTGAGGGCCTACAGAGAGGAAAACTATCCACCAGCCAGAGGTCACCGCACTAAGCTCCGTAGGCCAGCCTCAGCAGATGGACAGAGACAGCACAGACTGAGGGCCTACAGAAAGGAAAACTATCCATCAGCCAGAGGTCACCACACCAAGCTCCTGAGGCCAGCCTCAGCAGATTGACAGAGACACCACAGGCTGAGGGTCAACAGAGAGGGAAACTATCCAGCAGCCAGAGGTCACCACACTGAGCTCCGGAGGCCAGCCTCAGCAGATGGACAGAGACAGCATAGGCTGAGGGCCTACAGACAGGAAAACTATCCATCAGCCAGAGGTCATCACACCGAACTCCAGAGGCCAGCCTCAGCAGATGGACAGAGACAGCACAGGCTGAGGGCCTACAGAGAGGAAAACTATCCACCAGCCAGAGATCACCACACCAAGCTCCGGAGGCCAGTCTCAGCAGATGGACAGAGACAGCACAGGCTGAGGGCCTACAGAGAGGAAAATTATCCACCAGCCAGAGGTCACCGCACCGAGCTCCGTAGACCAGCCTCAACAGATGGACAGAGACAGCACAGGCTGAGGGCCTACAGAGAGGAAAACTATCCACCAGCCAGAGGTCACCGCACTAAGCTCCGTAGGCCAGCCTCAGCAGATGGACAGAGACAGCACAGACTGAGGGCCTACAGAAAGGAAAACTATCCATCAGCCAGAGGTCACCACACCAAGCTCCTGAGGCCAGCCTCAGCAGATTGACAGAGACACCACAGGCTGAGGGTCAACAGAGAGGGAAACTATCCAGCAGCCAGAGTCACCACACTGAGCTCCGGAGGCCAGCCTCAGCAGATGGACAGAGACAGCATAGGCTGAGGGCCTACAGACAGGAAAACTATCCATCAGCCAGAGGTCATCACACCGAACTCCGGAGGCCAGCCTCAGCAGATGGACAGAGACAGCATAGGCTGAGGGCTAACAGAGAGGGAAACCAAACACCAACTAGAGGTTACCACACTGAGCTCCGGAGGCCAGCCTCAGCAGATGGGCAAAGACAGCACAGGCTGAGTGCCTACAGAAAGGAAAACTATCCACCAGCCAGATGTTATGTTTTGGTAGCTGAGGAGAATAAGCAAAAACGGCAATACACCAGAGAGGCTGGAACCTATTGGATTGCAGTAACCCGAATTAACCACACAACTAGAGGTAGCCGTGGAGCGTTCCTACGTTGATCCTACGTTCTCCACCACACGTTTACCACCCAGTGGAAACTTTTATTTCTTTGGTAGACCGTGAGGTGAAGTCACTATCTCATCAACAGAAGTTGGGCCTCTTCCCTACTCACTCGAATCTCTCCCCTGATGAGAGACAAGCAGTATCTTCCTTACGCTCAAATTCTGAGATTGTAATTAAACCAGCCGATAAGGGTGGCGCCATCGTGGTGATGGACCAAACCCAGTATCGCCGTGAGACTGACAGACAACTCACAGACACAGACACCTACATGGTGGTCTCCAGGGATCCCACCCCTACGATTAAAATTAAAATACACGACCTCATTCAATCCGCTTTGGATAATCGTATTATCGACACAAAAACTGCTACTTTTTTAAGAAACGATTATCCAATTACCCCGGTTTTTTACACCTTACCCAAAATTCACAAAGATCTCAGCAATCCTCCTGGTAGGCCGATCGTAGCCTCCACCGAGTCAATTCTAGCCCCACTTTCCACTTATCTAGAAAAGATCCTCACACCCCTGATTAAGGATACAAGGTCATTTCTCCTTGACACAGGGCATTTCCTTAGTATCATTAGGAAACTGGGCACTATACCAACTACGAGTCTTCTAGTTACATTAGATGTGTGTAGCCTATACACATCTATTACTCACGATAAGGGAATTAGGGCCACTAAACTACTTTTGGATAAGTCCAACTTATCACCCAACTCCATCCAGTTTAGTCTAGATCTTCTAAAATTGGTGCTACATGAGAATTTCTCCTATTTGGAGATACTTTCTATGTGCAGAAGCGGGGACCGCAATGGGGTCCAACGTAGCTCCGGCTTACGCTAACGCATATATAGATTGTTTTGAGTCTGAACATGTATATAACAATACACTTTTTCTACAACACGTGTCACTTTACCATCGATACATCAATGATATTTTTCTCATCTGGAATGGTACTTCGGACACTCTTTTATGTTTTTTTCATTATCTCAATTCAATCTTCCCCGAATTACAATTCACTATTCACTATGATGACTCACGTATCCCATTTCTCGATACGGTGGTACTTAAGGACCAAGAAGGAAATTTGACAACTGATCTTTTCACTAAACCTACGGACTGCAATAGTCTATTACACTACACGAGTTGTCATCCGAAATCCACAAAGAATAGTTTGCCCCGCTCTCAATTTAAACGGGTCACACGCATAGTGACTAATCCCACAACACGTGATACCAGACTCCAAACCATGGCGGATAGATTTAAGGAACGTCATTATCCGGAAAAACTGCTTGATAAAGAGATGACATTGGCAAGATCTCCTTCATCCCCTCCCCCTCCACGACAACCTCTAGAAAGAATACCATTTGTCCATACGCACCATCCTTTCATGCCCAGGATCTATGCTACAATTAAAAAACACTGGTCCCTCCTGTCCCAGTCATATCCTGATATTGCATTTTTTCAAAACCCAATTTTGGTCAGTACCAGAAGACCTACCAACATTAAGGACAAGTTAGTGAGGGCAGACGTTGGTATCTCTCACCCCATTGCAACACAGAAACTACTGCATACCCGACGCAATGGCACATTCCCGTGTCTTGGTTGTGCGGCCTGCTCCAACGTGATCAAGTCCGATAGCGTATTATACCCACGAACAGGAAAATCATACCCTATTAATGGCTATTTTACGTGCGACTCAAATTTCGTAATTTATGTCATCAAATGCCCATGTGGCCTCCTCTATGTTGGGGAGACCACACAACATATCAGAGATAGGATAGCCGGACATAAGTCCACTATACGGTGTGGAAAAACGTGGCTACCATTGCCAGATCACTTTGCCAGATCGCAACATACGGTCGCACAACTCAAATTTCAAGTTTTAGAGCACGTTCCACGCCCACGCAGGGGTGGGAATCATATTAAAATACTTAAACGCAGAGAGACCTTTTGGATATATACCCTGGACACGTTATCACCACGAGGCTTAAATCGTGAAATTGATTGGTCTGTTTAATCACAGGTGTGATACAGATTATTCCACGCTTTGACTAATTATGTTTCTTATTTTTCTTAGACTCGCTGATTTAGTCAACACTGGTGAGTAGTGTACATTCTTAACAGTACTGTATAAATAGAAAACTTGCATCCCGGCTCTCTTTCATCTCCCTTCCCCCTTCCCCCTCCCCCATCTCTTTGCATATTAGTTTTGGCCTTAATTATTCTAATTTTCTATCAGTTTCCCCATCTTCTCATCCCCCCTTTCTTTTCTTTATTATCCTTCCTTAATCTCCTCTAGTTCTTTTATTTCCTTTACTTAGCAACCTTTCCCACTTCCTTTTATCCTATGGGCACGTTTTTTCCTTTAATTTCCCTCTGTTTACATCCGTTCCCCTGTTTCCAAGCTGCTCATGCGCATTGCACAGCTCTAGGGCTCACTGCGCAGTCGCAGTGTCATTTCCATTATCGGCTATGGCACTTCCGGTCCAGATGACGCACATCCGGTCCGGCGGTAGCTGCCGGCTTTTATACCCAGCCTTCTCACTCCTGCAACACGCCACAATCCAGCTAGACGCGGGAGCGTCGCTGTTCCACATCAGCCACAGGTAATTGCTTATTGTGCAGAACTTTGCTGAATATTATTATGCCGTTCTTTCTTACCCCCACTCCAGCGCTGCATTTATGACTAGGTGGCTGGATAATCTCCTTTGTAGCAGCTTTTGTTTACATGTGTGATAGCGCCCATTCTATAGGATTATACCATACCTGTAGCATTTGACAAATTTTCTCATATAGTTCTGGTTTTTTACATTTATTCCATACAGATCCTACACTTTTCTGCTTGAAAGTCCCTTACTCCCATGTATTAATTTACAACCATTCAGGTACTTACACTTGTATACTGCATATTTCTGTATCTACATAGTACTTTTTCTAACTCCCTATTCCTCCCATATTTCCATACCCCACGCCGTACTTTTGGGGAGACATTCCTTTCTGGTTTTGACTCTAAATCATTCTATTACGACAGGTATCTACCACCATATATACCTCTCACCAGTGTTGAACCTTGCAGTGTTTTTTCTAAATCTAACCTTGTTTCCTATCAATTATTCTCTCTTTGATTTACAAATTCATTAATTTTCTAAAAACACTTCCTCTGAAGCAATTTTCAGGTAAAATTATCCTCCTCTATGATTATATTTGTGGTACTCTTTTTTTCTATATTCGGAACTTGGGTTAGTTTCTATCACCACTTTATTTTATAATTTCCTTACTTTCGGCATACGGTTGGTGCTTGTTTGTCTCTATGGTATGTGCCCTTTTTTTGACACCTATTGGAAATTATTTTAAATTCTTCTATGTTTTGTATATTTATCTGTTATCCCTATGTATTATGTATTTATTTCAACCATATTATTCATTTACTGTTATTTTCTTTTTTATATAGCGGCTTTTGAAAAAGACTCGGGAGAGTCGAAACGTCAAATGATATTTATGTCGCCTTGATTATTGTGCTCCTCACTTTGTTCGTTGTACTAATAAAACTTACCCTATTTTGCATGGAATTCCCGTCTGAGAGTGCAGTGCTATATATATTCCTACGTTGATCCTAGACGCCTCGTCACAGCCTGAGAGATAACTACACCTAAAGGCAGAAAGATGAAAGCTATCTGCCCCGGAGCAGATCCCCAAAGAAAATAGGAAGCCCCCAAACATGTAATGACGGTTAGACAAACAGAAGCACGGACACAGACAGAAAATAGAATGAGCAAACGCTGGGGCCCAATCTGTCTAGACAGAAAAGTACAGGAAAGGATACTCACTGCAATCCAAAAAAAACCCTAAAAAATACCAACTCTTCTGATTGCAAAAACACCTGAGCTCACACGATCTCTACCACCTAAATCAGTTCTCTGGTGTAACAAAACTAAGCCGCAGCCACTGAAAAAACAGGAAAAAGCAAATGAACAAACTACAGTGGCTCCAGATAAACTGAGAGGAGCACAAGCCCCGGAGGGGACCTGGCTGACCTCCACAGAAGTGCAGGGAACAATGCAAAAAGCAAGCACAAAAATAAAAGCAGAAAATATCTTATCTGATAGCAGAAGATGCAGGCAAGACTCAGCAAACTTCCAAATGAACCAGGAACCACAATTGAGACAAGAACAATTGATCACCGGCAACCATCATGGGAGGGAACCTCCCTTATATCAGACCAGTCCGTGATCCCAGATTGCCATTCCTCGCTGAAAGGTTCAGTACTGTCTGAAACCACCAGAGGGAGCCTCTGCTCAGAAACCATCTCTAGCACATTCATAACAGTACCCCCCCCTTGAGGAGGGGTCACCAAACCCTCACTTGTGCAACCAGGTCGATCAGGATGAGCTCGGTGATAGGCACGGATCAGTCTCCTAGCTTGGATGTCCGAAGCAAACACCCAAGAATTGTCCTCCTGACCATAACCTCTCCACTTAACCAAATACTGGAGTTTCTGTCTAGAAAAACGAGAATCCAATATTTTCTCAACACATACTCCAGATTGCCCTCAACCAAAACAGGGTCAGGAGGCGCAGCCATAGGAACCACTGGCTCGACAAACCTCTTCAATAAGGACTTGTGGAACACGTTATGGATCTTAAATGTCCCTGGAAGAAGCAAACGGAAGGAAACAGGATTAAGAATCTCCATGATCTTATAAGGTCCAATGAACCTAGGCTTAAACTTTGGAGATGCAACCCTCATAGGGATATTTCTTGAGGACAACCAAACCAAGTCCCCCACTTTAAACCGAGGACCATCAGTCCTATGCCGGTTGGCAAACCGTTGGGCCTTCTCCTGAGAGAGAGACAACCTCTCCACTACCTGGTCCCAAATCTGCTGCATTCGCTCCACAACAGAGTCAACACCCGGACAGACAGAAGCCTCCGCCTGTCCCGAAGAAAATCGAGGGTGAAACCCAAAATTGCAGAAAAATGGAGACATCAAGGTGGCAGAGCTAGCCCTATTATTAAGAGCAAACTCAGCCAAAGGCAAAAAAGAGACCCAGTCATCTTGATCAGCAGACACAAAACATCTCAAATAAGTCTCCAAGGTCTGGTTTGTTCTCTCGGTTTGTCCATTGGTCTGAGGATGAAAAGCAGAGGAGAAAGATAATTGAACACCAAGTTTAGAACAAAATGTCCTCCAAAATCTGGAAACAAACTGGACTCTTCTGTCAGACACAATGTTCTCCGGAATGTCATGTAACCGAACCACATGCTGAAGGAACAAAGGCACCAATTCGGAGGAGGAAGGTAACTTAGGTAATGGCACAAGATGTATCATCTTGGAAAACCTATCACAGATTACCCAGATAACGGTCATTCTCTGAGAAACAGGGAGGTCGGAAATAAAATCCATAGAGATATGGTTCCATGACCTCTTGGGCACAGGTAATAGCATTAACAAACCACTAGAGCGAGAGCAAGGCTTGGAGCGAGAGCAAGTCCCACAGGACTGCACAAATTCCCTGACGTCACGAGACAAAGTAGGCCACCAAAAGGACCGACTAACCAAGTCTCTGGTACCAAAAATCCCGGATGACCAGCCAACGCGGAACAATGAATCTCAGACATCACACTCTTCTTCCACTGTTCTGGGACAAACAATTTCCCAATAGGGCAGCGCTCAGGTTTATCCTCCTGACACCCTTCCAGAGCCAGTCTCAAATTGGGCGAGATGGCGGAAAGAACTACACCCTCTTTCAAAATAACAGTAGGATCAGATAACTCAGGAGAGTCCGCAAAGAAACTCCTCGAGAGGGCATCCGCCTTAACATTCTTAGTGCCAGGAAGAAAAGAAACCACAAAATTAAAACGTGTGAAAAACAAGGCCCACCTGGCCTGTCTAGGATTAAGTCGCTTGGCTGATTCGAGATAAACCAGATTCTTATAGTCCGTGAGGACCACCACCTGATGTTTGGCTCCTTCCAGCCAATGTCTCCACTCTTCAAAGGCCCACTTCATGGCCAATAACTCCCGATTACCCACGTCATAATTACGTTCAGTTGGAGAAAATTTTCAAGAGAAAAAGGCACAAGGGTTACTCTTAGAGGTCTCTGGATCTCTTTGGGACAAAACGGCACCTGCCCCAATTTCAGAGGCATCAACCTCCACCTGAAACGGTAGAGAAACATCAGGCTGCCGTAGAACAGGAGCAGAAGTTTATCTCTGCTTAAGTTCCTGAAACGCAGAGACTGCCTCAGGAGGCCAATTCACCACATCAGAACCCTTTTTGGTCAAATCAGTCAATGGTTTAACAATACCAGAGAAATTACCAATAAATTTACGATAAAAATTGGCAAAACCCAAAAATCTCTGAAGAGACTTTAATGAAGTAGGTTGGACCAATCACAGATGGCCTGAACCTTGACCGGGTCCATTTCAATAACAGATGGAGACAAAATGAATCCCAGAAATGAGACCTTCTGTACGCCAAAAAGACACTTTGATCCCTTCACATACAGTGCATTCTCTCTCAAAATCTGGAACACAGTCCGAACATGTTTCACATAAGAGTCCCAGTCTTTGGAAAAAATCAAGATATCATCCAAATAAACAATCAGAAATTTATCCACAAAATCCCTGAAATTATTCATGAAGGATTGGAAGACTGGAAGGAGCATAGTGAGCCCAAAGGGCATCACTAGGTACTCAAAATGCCCCTCTGGGGTATTAAACGCCGTCTTCCATTCATCCCCGTACTTAATGTGAATAAGGTTATACGCCCCCTGAAGTCAAGCTTGGTAAACCAACTAGCACTTTTCTCCCTGGAAAAGAGGTCAGAAATCAAGGGTAACGGATATTGATACTTCACAGTGATCTTATTCAAGAGACGATAATCAATACACGGCCTCAATGAACCATCCTTTTTGGCCACAAAGAAAAAACCGGCACCCAAGGGTGAAGGGGATGGTCTGATATGACCCTTCTCCAATGACTCCTTGATATAAGATCGCATAGCATCACAAAACATTACCAGACCCCAATCAGAGGGCAATAAAACTTTCACACTCCTTATCTATGAACTAGTCCAATAATTATTGCCACAACTGTTCATCCCTCTCCCATAATGACAGTTCTGCTTCACGTCACTTGTCTTACCTATTGCATTTTTTCTGTGCTGTGTGGTGTATAAATATGTGATTCTTCAGATTTTGTATTAGTCCTAGCCTGATGAAGAGACCTGAGTGTCTCGAACGCTTGCAGTTTGTTACCATCTTTTCAGTTAGCCATTAAAAGGTATCAACCACTGAGGACTCTCAATTCTAAATATTTTTCTATCTACTGGCTAACACGGTACTAAGATATACATCTTTACTGTATAATCTGAGGACTCTCAATTCTAAATATTTTTCCATGCAGATTATACAGCACCAGAAATTTGCAACTCTCCTGATGATCTGGTTCAACCCTCATTATCACCTGAGTAGAAAACTGAGGTTTATTCTCCGCCAAAGGGTAGAATCAATGCCCAGTAGGGGAATAGACTTCCGCAGGGTATCATGGGACACCCACAACGTTTGGCAAAGTCAAAATCCATCAGGTTAATAGCTGCTCCTGAATCAACAAAAGCCTGAGAAGAAAATGTGGACAGGGAGCAAATCAGGGTAACAGTCAACAGAAATTTGAATATGAACACTACCCAAGACAACTGAGTGTGCAAAACGTCTTCTCCGCTTAGGGCAGACTGAAATAGCATGAGAGGCGTCACCACAGTTGAAACATAACCCATTGCGAAATTCATGACGCTGTGCCCCAGAAGTCACTCCATCACACTGCATGGGCCCAGGAGCTGGCTCACAAGGCAACACTTTCTCACGCATACCTCTGCGCTCAAGCAAATATCTGTCAATTTGAATAGCCAATGACATAGAATCATTGAGACCAGAGGGGACAGGGAATCCCACCATAACATCCTTTACATTCTCTGACAGCCCCTTCCGAAAAAGGGCTGCCAAAGCATCATCATTCCATTTGGTCAGGACTGCCCACTTTCGGAATTTCTGACAGTACAACTCAGCGTCTTCAAGACCCTGATTTAATGCCAACAAGGTTTTTTCAGCTTGATCAGTGACATTAGGTTCATCGTACAATAACCCAAAAATGCATCAATATCATTCAAAACAGGATCCCCAGGTGTCAGGGAAAAAGCCCAATCCTGAGGATCGCCGCGCAGGAGAGAGATGACAATTTGAACCTGCTGTGCTGCGTTCCCTGAGGATTTAGGCTTTAAGGCAAAAAACAACTTACAGTTATTTTGAAATTCAGAAATTTAGCCCGATCCCCCAAAAACAAATCTGGCATGGGAATCCTAGGTTCCACAACCGGCAACCCAGCAAGATAGGTAGCAATACTCCGAACCTCAGTGGCAAGCTGATCCACACGGCCAGACAACTGTGCAAGCTCCATTGAGAGGAAAAAAAATCCTCCTCAGCACCCAGAGAAAAAGAGGGAAAAAAATGCAACAAACAGGGAAAAAAAATCTCTGACAACTCTGACTTTTTTTTTTTTCACACTTTTTTTCCCTTCTCTGAGTACCATATAATTTTCAGTTTGGGCCGGTGATACTGTTATGTTTTGGTAGCTGAGGAGAATAAGAAAAAACGGCAATACACCAGAGAGGCTGGAACCTATTGGATTGCAGTAACCTGAACTAACCACACAACTAGAGGTAGCCATGGAGCGTTCCTACGTTGATCCTAGACGCCTCGTCACAACCTGAGAGATAACTACACCTAAAGGCAGTAAGATGAAAGCTATCTGCCCCGGAGCAGATCCCCAAAGAAAATAGGAAGCCCCCAAACATGTAAAGGCGGTTAGACAAGAAGAAGCACGGACACAGACAGAAAATAGAATGAGCAAACGCTGGGGCCCAATCTGTCTAGACAGAAAAGTACAGGAAAGGATACTCACTGCAATCCAAAAAAAACCCTAAAAAATACCAACTCTTCTGATTGCAAAACCACCTGAGATCACATGATCTCTACCACCTAAATCAGTTCTCTGGTGTAACAAAACTAAGCCGCAGCCACTGAAAAAACAGGAAAAAGCAAATGAAGAAACTACAGTGGCTCCAGATAAACTGAGAGGAGCACAAGCCACCGGAGGGGACCTGGCTGACCTCCACAGAAGTGCAGGGAACAATGCAAAAAGCAAGCACAAAAATAAAAGCAGAAAATATCTTATCTGATAGCAGAAGATGCAGGCAAGACTCAGCAAACTTCCAAATGAACCAGGAACCACAATTGAGACAAGAACCATTGATTACCGGCAACCATCATGGGAAGGAACCTCCCTTATATCAGACCAGTCCGTGATCCCAGATTGCCATTCCTCGCTGAAAGGTTCAGTACTGTCTGTAACCACCAGAGGGAGCCTCTGCTCAGAAACCATCTCTAGCACATTCATAACAGCCAGATGTCACCACATCGAGCTCCGGAGGCCAGCCTCAGCAGGTGGATAGAGACAGCACAGGCTGAGGGCCAACAGAGAGGAAAACTGTCCACCAGCCAGAGGTCACCGCACCAAGCTCCGGAGGTCAGCCTCAGCAGAAGGACAGAGACAGCATAGGCTGAGGGCCTACAGAGAGGAAAACTATCCACCAGCCAGAGGTCACCACACCGAGCTCCAGAGGCCAGCCTCAGCAGATGGACAGAAACAGCACAGGCTGAGGGTCAACAGAGAGGATAACTATCCACCAGCCAGAGGTCACCGCACCGAGCTCCAGAGGTCAGCCTCAGCAGATGGACAGAGACAGCACAGGCTGAGGGCCTACAGAGAGGAAAACTATCCACTAGCCAGAGGTCACTGCACCGAGCTCCGGAGGCCAGCCTCATGACGAACACGCGAGGTACAAGAGAACACACAGCCAGAGTACCCACCCAGCTCAGCAGCCTAGCAATGACAAGACGCAGGTAGCCTACAGAGAGGAAAACTATCCACCCAAGGGCACCACCGAGCTCGTAGCACCTCAGCAGGCAAACCCGCACAGCTGAGCACAGAGGAACATCACACCAGTCACCACATCGAGCTCGAGCCAGCTCAGATGGACAGAGACAGCACAGGCTGAGGGCCTACAGAGAGGAAAACTATCCACCAGCCAGAGGTCACCACACCGAGCTCCAGAGGCCAGCCTCAGCAAATGGACAGAAACAGCACAGGCTGAGGGCCAACAGAGAGGAAAACTATCCCCAGCCAGAGGTCACCACACCGAGCTCCGAGGTCAGCCTCAGCAAAATGGACAGAAACAGCACAGGCTGAGGGCCACAGAGAGGAAAACTATCCACCAGCCAGAGGTCACCACACCGAAGCTCCGAGGTCTGCCTCAGCAGATGGACAGAGACAGCACAGGCTGAGGGCCTACAGAGAGGAAAACTATCCACCAGCCAGAGGTCACCACACCGAGCTCCGAGAGGCAGCCTCAGCAATGGACAGAAAAAGCACAGGCTGAGGGCCAACAGAGAGGAAAACTATCCACCAGCCAGAGGTCACCACACCGAGCTCCGGAGGTCTGCCTCAGCAGATGGACAGAGACAGCACAGGCTGAGGGCCTACAGAGAGGAAAACTATCCACCAGCCAGAGGTCACCACACCGAGCTCCGAAGGTCCGCCTCAGCAATGGACAGAGACAGCACAGGCTGAGGGCCAACAGAGAGGAAAACTATCCACCAGCCAGAGGTCACCACACCGAGCTCCAGAGGCCAGCCTCAGCAGATGGACAGAAGAAGCACGGCTGAGGGCCACAGAGAGGAAAACTATCCACCAGCCAGAGGTCACCACACCGAGCTCCGGAGGTCCGCCTCAGCAGATGGACAGAGACAAGCACAGGCTGTGGCCACAAGAGGAAATCACCACCAATCACACCAGCTCGGAGCCACCCAGCAACAGAGCCACAGGCAGTGCCAGCCTAACATGGATTAACTCTCCAGCACTCAGATGGACAGATGTAAGGGTCGGCCAGGGCTATAGTCGTGGCCACGGTCACCACAGCATCAGTGTCCTGGCCATCCCCTACAGAAACATAAAGTCCATTGCTGTGCGTACCTGTATCTCCAGGTTCAGGTCCCTCTGGGCACTTCTCAGATAACGAAGATTCCTTCCCACGGTGACCCCCATCAAATGAGGCACAGTCTATTGCAGCTGAAATGGATTCTTTACTATAAACTTTGCACAGCATATCACAGTTGTTACATTTCGGTTACATATTCCTCCATACGGGATTCCTCAACTTTCCCTGCACTGCTGAAGCTTCCTTGCAGTACGCGCCTGGACCGAAACCTCTTAGACTGCTTCCCAGCTTCCTCCCGGCTCAACCACGCCACAATGACAATTCCCTGTGCCTGCTTCGCCCCAGGATAGAGATCATCAGTCACTAAGTTAGGCTGCCTATGACGAAGCATCCGACCTGTCCATACTGTTCCCTGTGAAGCTTCAGCGTTCCTTTCTTTCTCACTCACTGAATCTGAATTTTCCTCGGTCCATCCAACCCAGGACATCATTTGCCACAACTTCTGCATTCTTCTGTCCCACTATCCTTCCGTTCTTTAACTGTGGATACCTGGGACTAACACTTGCTGAACGTTACGAGGCAGTCGAGCCGTCCTGGGCCTAGAGGCGGGGGACACTAAGGGCACCCTGGCCCGTCCGACCTAACTTCCTACTTGCTCAGCCTTATCTCTCGGCAGCTCCTCCTATTATATTAACCCTACACTAAACCTATCTCTGACTACAACTAGTGTGTGCTAGGATGCCCCCATCTAGTGGCCATTCCCGCACATTACACTTTTCCTATACTATACACAAAAACATAGTAAACATTATCACATCATATACAATAAGGAACAATCAAACATGGAAACAAAGCGATGGTAATACCCAAAATGGGTAGCAGTACCATATCATACATGAGCAATTCCAGTAAGCAAAATGGCATAAATACAACAATGAACATTATTAACTTAACCCCTTTACACAGAGAGAACACAGGCTGTGGTCCAACAGAGAGGGAAATCAACCACCAGCCTGAGGTCACTGCACCAAGCTCTGGATTCCAGCCTCAGCAGATGGACAAAGATAGCACAGGCTGTGGTCCAACAGAGAGGGAAACCAACTGCCAGCCAGAGGTCACCACATCGAGCTCCGGAGGCCAGCCTCAGCAGATGGACAGAGACAGCACAAGCTGTGGTCCAACAGAGAGGGAAACCAACCGCCAGCCGAAGGTCACCACACCCAGCTCCGGAAGCCGGCCTCAACACATGGACCGAGACAGCACAGGCTGTGGTCCAACAGACCAACAGAGAGGGAAACCAACCACCAGCCGGAGGTCACCACACCGAGCTCCGGAAGCCAGCCTCAACACATGGACAGAGACAGCACAGGCCATAGTCCAACAGAGAGGGAAACCAACCACCAGCCGGAGGTCACCACATCGAGCTCAGGAGGCCAGCCTCAACACATGAACAGAGACAGCACAGGCTGTGGTCCAACAGAGAGGGAAACCAACCACCAGCCGGAGGTCACCACACCGAGCTCCGGAAGCCAGCCTCAACACATGGACAGAGACAGCACAGGCCGTAGTCCAACAGAGAGGGAAACCAACCACCAGCCGGAGGTCACCACATCGAGCTCAGGAGGCCAGCCTCAACACATGAACAGAGACAGCACAGGCTGTGGTCCAACAGAGAGGAAACCAACCACCAGCTGGAGGTCATTGCACTGAACTTCAGAGGCCAGCCTCAGCAGATGGACAAAGACAACACAGGCTGTGGTCTAACAGAGAGGGAAACCAACCACCAGCTGGAGGTCACCTCACCGAGCTCAGGAGGCCAGCCTCAGCAGATGGACAAAGACAACACAGGCAGTGGTCCAACAGAGAGGGAAACTAACCACCAGCTGGAGGTCACTGCACTGAGCTCCGGAGGCCAGCCTCAGCAGATGGACAAAGATAACACAGGCTGTGGTCCAACAGAGAGGGAAACCAACCATCAGCTGGAGGTCAGCGCACCGAGCTCTGGAGTCCAGCCTCAGCAGATGGATAAAGACAGCCAGGGCCGGAGTGGAACTTATATTCAGCCCTGGATTTGAGGGCACACGGGCCCTCCCGGTGCGTGGTGGATGAAATATTTTCGTGCACTTGTGGGTTATGGCTGATTTAGGTATATTTCACATTTTTTAAATACAAATTGCTGTAAACTGCACTTTATCATTGACAGAGAAAGCTGAACCGATATAATGTAGAATATAAATTTCCCTCCCGGAAAATGTAAATTTTTTTCAACTAGAGGGGCAGACACATTTGTAATAAAGAGTTCCATGATTGCAAAAGTGCTGTTTGATAAAACGGCTTTCCAGCGCTTTGTCATGTAACTGTAGGTATGTGACTTCCACAGCTGCAGTTATGTGCTGAATGGATGCTCATCATCTGCTCTCAATGTTCTGCTGAGTAACGCCAGTGACAATCTGGTCAGAACATCACCACAATTCAGCTCAAATCAAATTCCTGCAGTGCAGTGACAACCGCTCCATCCGACTCAATGTTTATTATGTTTACACCCCAAATCCCTCCTAATCCTGGAGATCAAACCCATGAAAGCAGTTTATGAAGGATCATAGCCCCTCCATGAAGGTAATCATCATCTCCTTTATATCTGCTGCCACATGAGACTTGTGATAGTCTGGGCAGCGTGGGCCGCAGTAAGAGGCAGAGATGTAAGCATTACAGGGAATCGAGCAGCAGGGTTTTGCTATGTAATCTGAGGACACCATGAGGTAGGGGTTAAAACACTGAATCAACGATGTGTCATATATCCGGCTGTGTGCTAATGTGTACTTAGTCTGAAGCTTTAATCACCTTGTGATTAACATTGCTGTGACTAGCTGGTCTTGTGAGTCCTGGTCAGACTTCGCTCCTCCTCTGATAAGCACCTCACAGTAGCTTTGTGCATGAGAGCCTGGTGTGGGCGGGGCTAGCCGTTATATGGGCAGGGTTAGCCATGGTGTGGGTGGGGTCAGCTTTCTCAGCTCTGCTTCAGGCTAAATTTAAAAACTCTGTCAGAATGGATGCACCCAGTAAACTAAGTGATACATCATTGGGTTCAGGGTGTATTTTCCTACATTAAGCTGCTCTCAGATGAAATAGCAAAAAACTGCTGACAGATTCCCTGTAAGTAAAAATTATTTTAATTCTGCAGCTCTTCTGAATCTAAAAGTAATGGATCAAGACAATAAATGAGAGAGAGTGATCCAGCGATCCCACGTCGAGCTAGCAAGTGAATCCTCAGCTCAGATGAAAAGCCACTTCTGCATGGTAGCAGCCATATGCTTTTTGGATTAAAAAAAATCCAAATAGTTTTTTTTTTAGAATTCAATAAAAACAGAAGATTCCCAGTAACAGCGAGACCTTCTCCAAAGTGTTCTGTTTTTATTCAACTCTACTTATAAAATTGTCTTAATTTTTTTTTATCCCAAAATGTCTAGATTTCCCTAGATTTTCCCTCCAAACCACAAACTGTATGTTCATTACCAACCTCTGACATTATAATGTTACAAACAGGATCTGGAAAAGATTCCTGCAAGGACAAACACATGACAGTAATGTACGAGAGTGATCGTACTGCTGCATATAGAATACATGTAGATACAGTACAGACCAAAAGTTTGGACACACCTTCTCATTTAAAGATTTTTCTGTATTTTCATGACTATGTAAATTGTACATTCACACTGAAGATATCAAAACTATGAATTATCACATGTGGAATTATACATTACACTTTACAAAAAAGTGTGAAACAACTGAAAATATGTCTTATGTTCTAGGTTCTTCAGAGTAGCCACCTTTTGCTTTGATGAGTGCTTTGCACACTCTTGACATTCTCTTGATGAGCTTCAAGAGGTAGTCACCGGAAATGGTCTTCCAACAGTCTTGAAGGAGTTCCCAGAGATGCTTAGCACTTGTTGGCCCTTTTGCCTTCACTCTGTGGTCCAGCTCACCCCAAACCATCTCGATTGGGTTCAGGTCTGGTGACTGTGGAGGCCAGGTCATCTGGCGTAGCACCCATCACTCTCCTTCTTGGTCAAATACCCCTTACACAGCCTGGAGGTGTGTAACGCTGGTATTGTCTGTACTTTGTTTTCCAGCGTTACTCTGCATGTCTTTTGCATTAACCCTTTTGCTCCTTTCCCCCTAACCAGCTGGGATACTGTTGTCTGTTACCTGTATGGATGCTGCTCAGTTCCCAGCTCTGCTGCGTGGCCGTACTTGCGTGAGTGTCTCCGCTGCGTTGCATGACCACCCGCATGTGCGGTCCCTGACCTGCTGTAAAAGCCATCCGTAGCTTGCAAAGTCCTCTGCAGTGATGCATGACTTACTATGTGTGTGGCAGCAGCTTCTGTCAGGCGCCTGGCCTGCTGTGAAGACCATCCGTAGGTTGCAAAGTCCTCTGCAATGGTGCATGATTTACTACGTGTGTGGCAGCAGCCACTGTCAGTTGTTCCTCTGTAATGAGTTGTTCTGGCTCTGCATAGGGGGCGCGGCCCACACCTGTCCTGCTTTTATGAGGATTGGGTGTGTACTAGAATTACTGCTCCAGCCTATCGCTGTGAAGCAGCTCATATATAAAGTTCCCCAGCCCTAGTGGGCGTTGCCAGAGCTTCACATTATGTCTGCATTATGTTCCTGAACCTAGCCGTGTGTGTTGGTTTGCAGCTCCTGCTCTGAGTGAGATCAGCTCTGGAGAGCTGATTCCCTTTGTCCTGTCTTGTGTTTCTGCCTGGGGCTTAGTACCCAGATCGCCGTTCCTGGAGGCTGCATATCCAGGCCTGTTCCTGTTGTATCCTGTTTCCTGAATCCCTGATCCTGGATCTAACCCGGTACCTGAATGTCTGAACTGTGTCTTGTGTTTCCGCCTATGCTGGGGGCTGATTACCCAGATCGCCGTTCCTGGAGGCTGTATATCCAGGCCTGTTCCTGCTGTGTCTAATTACCTGAACCCCTGATCCTGGATCGCATCCTGTACCTGACTGTCTGAACTGTGTCCTCTGTGTTATGTTCCTGAAATCCTGCTGTGTCCTGAACCCTGTGCCAGTGACTGTGAATCCTTGCTATATAACCAGAGTTCATCTTGGAAGGAGGAGTCCGGTGTGTGCTGAGTTTCTGTTACTCTGTGCTCAGCTTCTGTGCAATCCCCGGCCATCTCCCGTTGAGCCTGGCGGGGCTTGCACCAGACCGCTGGGGTTCCTTTTCAGATCGATACTAGATGTCCGGATCCTATGCCTGATGACCATGGCCTGATGTCCGACGACCACTTCCAGATGTCCGGATCCTATGCCTGATGACCATGGCCTGATGTCCGATGTCCGACGACCACTTCCAGATGTCCGGATCCTATCCTCCCTGCCTGATGTCCGGATCCTGCCGATCGTTGCCAGATGTCCGGAGCCTGCTGATCGGTGCCAGATGTCCGGAGTCCGATGCCTGTGTTCCAGTCCGTGTTCCTGTGATCCAATCCGTGTTCCCGATGTCCTGTCCGTGTTCCAGTGTCCCTGAGATCCAGTCCGTGTTCCTGATGTTCCGATGTCCTGCCGGTTCCTCCTTGGTCTACCCTGTGATGACGTCTGTCCTGGGTCAGTGTCTGATGTTCTCCTGCTGAGCCTGTGCTACGCCTGAGGCCTGAGAGAGAGGCCGTCCTAGTATGCCCGTGCCAGATGACCTGGACTTCATCAACCCGTGATGACCCCGCCATTGTCTGAAGTCTGTCTGAGGTCGGTGTCTGATGTTCTCGTGCTGAGCCTGTGCTACGCCCGAGGCCTGAGAGTGAGGCCATACTAGTATGCCCGTGCCAGATGATCCTGGACTGCATCTACCCGTGATGACCCCGCCATCGTCTGAAGTCTGTCTGAGGTCGGTGTCTGATGTTCTCCTGCTGAGCCTGTGCTACGCCTAAGGCCTGAGAGAGAGGCCGTCCAAGTATGCCCGTGCCAGATAACCCTGGACTGCATCTACCCGTGATGTCCTCCAGCACTCGTCTGTGATCCTGAGTCATGTACCCTTCTCTGATGTGCGGAATCGGGAGCCCGGTCTTATGTTCTGTTTATGTACTGTGTTTCTTTAAGTAAACTTTATGTTTCTTCTTACCTGAAGTTGTGCGGTGTTGTCTAGTCCGACAGGTCGCCATCTTGCCCACATGCTCAGCTGCCACGGATCCCGGTCGCTGCCCTTCCCTAGTCCGGGCAGGCCCGGGTCTCCCTCCGTGGTCCAGTGGGTCCACATTCTCTTACCATCTGGGACTCATGCCTCACGTCGTCGCGGACTGGCGGCGTGGGAGCATTGGCTAGTTAGGCAAGCTATGCCATGTCCCGACGCCCCGTAGCCGTGGGAAGCGTCACAAGGTGTTTGGGGTCATCGTCCTGTTGAAAAATAAATGATGGTCCAACTAAACGCAAACCGGATGGAATAGCATGCTGCTGCAAGATGCTGTGGTGGCCATGCTGGTTCACTATGCTTTCAATTTTGAATAAATCCCCCACAGTGTCACCAGCAAAGCACCCCCACACCATCACACCTCCTCCTCCTCCATGCTTCACGGTGGGAACCAGGCATGTAGAGTCCATCCGTTCACCTTTTCTGCATCGCACAAAGACACGATGGTTGGAACCAAAGATCTCAAATTTGGACTCATCAGACCAAAGCACAGATTTCCACTGGTCTAATGTCCATTCCTTGTGTTTTTTAGCCCAAACAAGTCTCTTCTGCTTGTAGCCTGTCCTTAGCAGTGGTTTCCTAGCAGCTATTTTACCATGAAGGCTGCTGCACAAAGTCTCCTCTTAACAGTTGTTGTAGAGATGTGTCTGCTGCTAGAACTCTGTGTGGCATTGACCTGGTCTCTAATCTGAGCTGCTGTAAACCTGCGATTTCTGAGGCTGGTGACTCGGATAAACTTATCCTCAGAAGCAGAGGTGACTCTTGGTCTTCCTTTCCTGGGGCGGTCCTCATGTGAGACAGTTTCTTTGTAGCGCTTGATGGTTTTTGCAACTGCACTTGGGGACACTTTCAAAGTTTTACCAATTTTTCGGACTGTCCTTCATTTCTTAAAGTAATGATGGCCACTCGTTTTTCTTTACTTAGCTGCTTTTTTCTTGCCATAATACAAATTCTAGCAGTCTATTCAGTAGGACTATCAGCTGTGTATCCACCAGACTTCTGCTCAACACAACTGATGGTCCCAGCCCCATTTATAAGGCCAGAAATCCCACTTATTAAACCTGACAGCGCACAACGTGAAGTGAAAACCATTCCCAGTGACTACCTCTTGAAGCTCATCAAGAGAATGCCAAGAGTGTGCAAAGCAGTCATCAAAGCAAAAGGTGAAGAACCTAGAATATAAGACATATTTTCAGTTGTTTCACACTTTTTTGTAAAGTGTAATGTATAATTCCACATGTGATAATTCATAGTTTTGACGCCTTCAGTGTGAATGTACAATTTTCATAGTCCTGAAAATACAGAAAAATCTTTAAATGAGAAGGTGTGTCCAAACTTTTGGTCTGTACAGTGTATATTCTATATGTATATATCTATTCTATCTCTTCTTTTCTAACCTGTCAGTGTGATTTTACTGTATGCAGCATATGAATTTTCAGCTTTTCAAAGGACACCAGTGCATAAAAATCGGACAGCATTTGCATGGTCTGAGTGCTGTGTGACTTTTTTCTCGCACCAATAGTCTTGCATTGGCGAGTCTCGGCCGAGTCTCGGTGACAATCACAGCATGCGGCCATCTTACAGGCACGCCGAATACGGCTGAGAAAATAAACAGTGATATGTGACCTGCCCCATAGAGTGACACTGGGGCGAGTGCCGCGATGTTCTCTCACACGGCGCTCGCCCGTATTCTACAGTAGTGTGACTGAGGCCTAGAGCTAAATAACGTTCTAAGGGGCTCAATAAATGATAGAAAGAAAATGTTTAGGGAATTAAAGCAAGTGGATAGGGGTCAGGCATTAAATAATGAAAGAAAAAAGTAAATTATGTACAAAGAAAATCAAGGCAGCAAAGACTTAGTCAGAGAGCCTTAATTCCTAGGAAAGTGTTATGATTTGGTAGCTGAGGAGAGCAGGCAAAAAAGGCAATACACCAGAGAGGTTGGAATCTACTGGATTGCAGTACCCTGACTAACCACCACAACTAAAGGCAGCCATGGAGCGTTCCTACGTTGGTCCTAGACGCCTCGTCACAGCCTGAGAAGCTAACTACACCTAAAGATAGAAAGAGGAAAGCTATCTGCCCCGGAGCAGATCCCCAAAGAACATAGGAAGCCCCCAAACATGTAATGGCGGTTAGACAAGAGGAAATACAGACACAGACAGAAAATAGTATGAGCAAACGTTGGGGCCAATCTGCCTGGACAGAAAAGGATAGGAAGGATACTTACTGCAATCCAAAAAACCGTAAAAAATACCAATTCTACTAATTGCAAAAACACCTGAGATCACATGACCTCTACCACCTAAATTAGTTCTCTGGTGTCAAAAAAACTAAGCCGCAGCCACTGAAAAAACTGGAAAAGGCAAATGAACAATAACAGTGGCTCAGATAAACTGAGAGGAGCACAAGCCCCCGGAGGGGACCTGGCTGACCTCCACAGAAGTGCAGGGAACAATGCAAAAAGCAAGCACAAAAATAAAAGCAGAAAATATCTTATCTGATAGCAGAAGATGTAGGCAAGACTCAGCAAGCTTCCAAGTGAACCAGGAACCACAGTTGAGACAAGAACAATTGATCACCGGCAACCATGATGGGAGGGAACCTCCCTTATATAAGACCAGTCTGTAACTCCTGATTGCCAATCCTCATTCAATGGTTCAGTACTGTTTGTGACCACCAGAGGGAGCTTCTGCTCAGAATTCATTTCTAACACATTCACAACAGGAAAGTACGAATAATCCAAAATCATTCTTCAATTACATAAACAGCAAGAAATTAAAAAAATATAGCGTTGGCCCCCTCAAATTAATCTGGAAGAAATGGTGGAAGAGGATGAGGGAAAAGCCAATCGACTAAACGCCTACTTCTCTACAGTATGTACAGTGGGTTTGGAAAGTATTCAGACCCCTTTACATTTTTCAGTCTTTGTTTCATTGCAGCCATTTGGTAAATTCTAAAAAGTTCATTTTTTCCTCATTAATGTGCACTCTGCACCCCATCTTTACTGAAAAAAACAGAAATGTAGACATTGTCGCAAATTTATTAAATAAGAAAACCTGAAATCTCACATGGTCATAAGTATTCAGCCCTTTGCTCAGTATTGAGTAGAAGCTCCTTTTGAGCTAGTACAGCCATGAGTCTTTTTGGGAATGATGTAACAAGTTTTCCCCCCCCTGGATTTGAGGATCCTCTGCCATTCTTCCTGGCAGATCCTCTCCAGTTCCGTCAGGTTGGATAGTGAACGTTGGTGGACAGCCATTTTCAGGTCTCTCCAGAGATGCTCAGTTGGGTTTAGGTCAGGGCTCTGGCTGGGCCAGCCTAGAATGGTCACAGAGTTGTTCTGAAGCCACTCCTTTGTTATTTTAGCTGTGTGCTTGGGGTCATTGTATTGTTGGAAGGTGAACCTTCAGCCAAGTCTGATGTGCAGAGCACTCTGGAAGAGGTTTTCATCCAGGATATCTCTGTACTTGGCCGCATTCAATCATGTTTCCTTCAATTGCAACCAGTCGTCTGTCCCTGCAGCTGAAAAACACCCCCATAGCATGATGCTTCCACCACCATGTTTCACTGTTGGGATTGTATTGGGCAGGTGATGAGCAGTGCCTGGTTTTCTCCACACATACCGCTTAGAATTATCACCAAAAAGTTCTATCTTCGTCTCATCAGACCAGAGAATCTTATTTCTCATAGTCTGGGAGTCCTTCATGTGTTTTTTAGCAAACTGTATGCGGGCTTTTGCATATTCCCAGTGCCTTCTGGGATAAGTGAAGAGTCTCCGTGAGCTCAAAGAACACTAGATTTTGGCTGTTGCAGCTGAAAGGAGGACATCAATAAACGGCGCGCGAGTTTTGGCATATATTTCACCGCTTTGATATCTCTTGAACAATAAGAACATGGAAGAGGCCAGGAGCCATGTGGTGAGCTGCATTTCTTGCTACATGTTCACAGACTTACCAGTGGAAAAGCCAAACTTCACATGCCAGAAATGCAGCTTGTGTCCATGTTGGAGGAACAGTTGTGAAATCTGGAAGAGAGGTTATCTACATTGAAGACCATTAAGGAAGGTGAAGAGTTCTTAGACAGAGCAGAATTATCTCTTCATGTTACAGAAAGAGAAAAAATTTGAAGTGCACCTGAAGAAACAGAGGAATGGAAGCATGTGACACAGAGAAGCAGGAGGATCGGGAGGCAGTCAGCACCCATACTGCTCAGGAACCAGTACCAGGCTCTCACACAGGAGAACGATGAAGAAATACATCAGGATAAGACTTTGCCCACAAAGAACAACCTTGTATGCACTCAGAGTCCTCCTGAATGGAGAAAGAAAAATATTGTGAAGAAGAAACGGAGAGTTGTTGTCTTGGCGGATTCCCTGGTGAGAGGAACAGAGGCTGCTATCTGCAGACCAGATATAACCTCAAGAGAAATGTGCTGCCTTCCAGGTGCAAAAATTAAAGATGTGTCTGACAGGATATCAGGACTCTTCAGACCTACAGATGACTACCCATTCCTCCTAATACATGTGGGGACAAATGACACCGCTAGAAACGACCTGGAAACCATCTGCAGTGACTTTGAAAACTTAGGTAAGAAAGTGAAAGAACTGGGAGCGCAGGTGGTCTTCTCTTCCATCCTTCCAGTGGATGTCCATGGAACAAGGAGGTGGAATAAGATTCTGCAGGTGAACAACTGGCTACGTCGATGGTGCCGTCAGCAAGGATTTGGATTTTTGGATCACGGAGTGAATTACCTATACGATGGACTACTTGCTAGAGATGGGGTGCACCTTACGAAAACTGGAAAACATGTATTTGGAAGTCGCCTTGCTACACTCATCAGGAGAGCTTTAAACTAGAACAATGTGGGAAGGGAAACAAAACGCCAGAAAAAGCCATACACCTGACAAATACTATTGAGATTTCTGCTATTAGAAGTGAAGGGGAAGAACAAAGACAAAAAAATCTACATAATAAAAATATTGAAGGAAGAGAAACCAATCACAAACTAAAGTGTTTCTATACGAATGCACAAAGCATGGGCAACAAACAAGGAGAACTGGAGCTACTAACGCAGGAGAAGAAATATGATGTCATTGGAATCACTGAGACTTGGTGGGACAATACACATGATTGGAATACAAGGCTAGAAGGATACAACTTATTTGCAAGAAACAGCTTGATAAACGAGGAGGAGGTGTCGCATTGTATGTTAGAAAAGCGTATATCTGCACAGAGATTGACACTTCAGAGACTGGGAGTTCTGTGGAAACTGTTTGGGTAAGAATACAAGGACAGAACAATGGAAAGGACACCATTGTAGGCATTTACTACAGGCCGCCTATGCAAGCTGAAGATATGGATGAACTCTTTATGCATCAAATGGCCAAGTTCTCCACAAAATATGACATAGTGGTCATGGGAGATTTCAGCTATCCAGACATTTGTTGGGAATCTCTCTCAGGCAAAACTAACAGGTCCAGGAAATTCTTATCCTCTCTTGCTGACAACTTTATCTTCCAAAAGGTAATGGAGAAAACAAGGGGATCTGCTACCTTGGATCTAATCCTCATAAACAGGGAGGAAATGGTGGAGGATGTAAGAGTGGCTGGGACTCTAGGAGGTAGTGACCATGCTATTTTAGAATTTTGGATAACAAGAGGAGGAAGACCTGTGAAGACTCAGACGTCAAGGTTAGATTTCAGAAAGGCAGATTTTAAGAGACTCAGAAAGAGAATCGGAGGAATCCAATGGCTGGATATCCTTATATCTTATAGATATATACCTTTAGGCCCCCATGTATTTATTGTGTTCTCAGTAGTGTTTGTGTCTCAAGTTACTTTACTTGTACTCAGTAATGCTGGTGGAGGGGCCAGGGTGTGGATAATGCCATATGAGGATGTCATGTGATTTTTGAAGGAGAGATAAGGCCATGACATCATCTCAGGTCCTTCTGAACATAGTAATGAGCTGTGTAGAGAGTAATGAGGACAGTATACACTATGAGCTAATTGTGAAGGACCTGAGCTAAGATGTTGAGAGGAAGTCTGATTCAGTTTCAGTTTCTGTGATTCTAAGAAGCCTGCAAAGGATAAAGCTATTGAGCTACAGACATCCAAAGAATTGTACAACACCTAAAAGAAAGTATAAAAGGTAAGAGATGCTGAGGGTGAGAGGAGGGAGGGGGCACTTTACACTTACAGTGTGTCACACACAAGCAAAGAGTGGACAACCCTCATTGTGATCATTGTTTTTTCTTTATAGTTTGCTAACATCTAGTCAGCAATGGCACAGTCTTCCTCCAAGCGTCTGAGTGACCAAGAGATTGAAGCAATTGTCTTTCAAAGTGATGATGAAAGTGAACTATCTTTGTCCGATGACGAGTACCTGCCACCAGAGAATCAAACATCCTCAAGTGATTCTTCTTCTGATGATGAAGAAGTGAATTCAGTGGATCCTCAAGAAGTGATAAGTAGAACATCCAAATCAAATGTTTTTTGGGACAGTAATCCTACATTAGTTGGACGTACTGCAATCCATAATATTGTGAGACAGGCTCAAGGAGCTGTGGGAAGTCCAGTTACTTTTCCCTAAAGACGTATTCTGTACTTTTTTTTCTGACAATATTGCAGAAGAGGCCCTTTTATGTTCAAACCTAGAAGGAAGACGTATCGCTTCTGCAAAAAATAAGTCTGGAAAAATATCTCAAAAGAGGAACTTTATGCCTACATTGGACTTTTACTGCTGGCAGGGAGTCAAAAAATCGTATGATGTTCCAATACGAGAATTATTTCTGGACCCACTTTCTGATCCACACTATAAGGCGACAATGTCAGTGGACAGATATGAGGACACATTCGATTTGATGATAAGCGAACACGTGCATTGAGGTTTGAAACAGACAAATTAGCCCCTATCAGTTATATCTGGAACATATTTATCAAAAATTGCACCAAAGTTTACAATCCTAGTACTAATGTACGATTATCCACCACCCTTGGATCCTTCAAACGGAACCTGAAAACCATCTCTTCAGGAAAGCCTACAGCCTGCAATAACCATTCGCCTCGCCGCCACAACCGAGCTTCCGCCTCGCCGCCACAACCCGAGCTTCTGCCTCGCTGCCACCTCGCCGCCACCACCCAAGCTGCCGCCTCGCTGCCACCACCAGAGCTGCCGCCTTGCCGCCACCACTACCAGAGCTGCCGCCACCACCAGAGCTGCCGCCAAGCCACCACCAGAGCTGCCGCACCCCCGACCTTCTGTTTCTTCCCCATTATCCGGTAGAATGTAAGTCCGCAAGGACAGGGTCCTCTCCCCTCTGTACCAGTCTGTCATTGTAAATTTGTTCACTGTAAACGATATCTATAACTTTGTATGTAACCCCTTCTCATGTACAGACCATGGAATTAATGGCGCTATAGAAATAAATAATAATAATAATGTTACAGTAGATGAGCAACTTGTACCGTTCAGAGGATGCTGCAAGTTCATACAATACATGCCCAGCAAGCCAGCCCAATATGGAATCAAAATCTTCTGGATGTGTTATTCTGCAAATTATTATGGCATAAATGGTGCAATCTACTGTGGCAAAGAGGTTGGTGCACCAGTACAGAAGGATCTGGGGTCTGACATTGTCAAAACTCTTGCTGTTCCAATACTCAATTTAGGTAGAAACATTACCATGGACAATTATTTCACCAATGTTGAACTAGGCAATTTTCTGCTTCCAAAAGCTATTACACTTGTTGGTACTATCAGGCCAAACCGACGAGAAATTCCAGAAGCACTGAAACACGATCGTCAGCGAGCACTTTATGAGAGGGTCTTTGGATTCAATAACAAAGCGACTTTAGTATCTTACAAAGCGAAGAAGGAGAAATCAGTGATTTTACTCAGTACCATGCTTCACAAGTGCAGTATTAACTGCAATGACAGAAAATTAAAACCAGAAATCATCCTGCACTACAATAAAACAAAAGGAGGTGTAGACAAAATGGATGAGATGGTGGGAGAATGTTCATGCAAGAGGCCAACAAAACGATGGCCTGTAGTACTTTTTTCAAATATGCTTGATGTAGCAGCCCTAAATTCATTCATCATTTATACAGAAGCTCCTCCAGAATTCCATGCACGGAGGAAGGACAGGAGACGCCTATTTTTGAAGGACCTTTGTCATGAACTTGTAATGCCTCACATGATACAGCGAAGTGACATGAAAGGCTAGCTAAAGCAAACTAATGAAGCAATGAAACAGTGTGGCGTACAGTTTCAGATGATTCCAGGGCCAGGAGAAAGAAAAAGAAAGCGCTGTTTCATGTGTCAAAGAAACTTAGAAAGGAAAACTGAGAGATTTTTTTATATTTGGAAGGAAAATGTCTGCAAAGAACATTTTTCCGAAAAAATAACTTGTCAAAATTGTTTGGAAGACTAATATAATAGAAAAGAAACATGATAGAAATGTAGCTGCAGCTAGTTTGGTATAGATTTCTATGCATTTTTGTGCGTTTTTTCATATGTTTGTGTGAAATTTAAAAAAAAAAAAAATTGGGGTGTTTTTTGTTGGTGAAAAATTATAAATAAAATTTTGTTTACTAATCATATTTTATTTAGCAGTTTTAAAATAAACTTGTAAAAGTTATAAAAGTGTGTTATTCCATATGATTTGCATGGGCCTAAAAGGCCCCCAATACGTTGATATGAAGATTTCTGATATCACGAATACTAGGGTTAAGAGAATAGAAGAATCCAGGATATCTATAAACAGAAAGACAGTGAGGAAACACTTAGCTAACATAAATGAATTCAAGTCTCCAGGTCCAGATGAATTACACCCCAGAATACTGAAGGAAATAGCAGAAGAAATTCTTGAACCACTCTCCATAATCTTTGAAAATTCTTGGAGAACAGGAGAAGTCCCAGAAGACTGGAGAAGAGCAAATGTTCCTATCTTCAAAAAGAGGGAAAAAAGGGGGCGTGGCCTATGTCCTTGCACATGTAGGACACAGGATTTGGGAGCTCTGAGGGAAAACCTCCTAATTCTACTTATATCTCGACAAAAAACAAACATTCAAGCTTAAAAACTCCCGGAACAGGTCCCCAACAGCAAAAGGATCACTTTGATGCGTAAACCAGCGATCCAGACCTGTTAGAAGTGAACTTATAAACAGAGGCCTACTCCACCAGGCTGCTCCTATAGCCTAACAGCGGTGTTAATGATTTTATCTGTGCAGAGGATACCACCGCAAGAGAGAGGAGACAGCCCGACCTACCGAGGGTAGGAGAAGGAGCGACAGGCAGCAGACGGCGATCCAGGGCGGCAGCTGCATTATTGGCGACACTCAAGAAGGAGACAACGACGCTGGAGTGACACATCGCCGCCGTATATCTGACACTCAGCAGAGGAGACAGCCCAGTATACAAAGGGTAAGAGACATGCGCCCTCTGATGTACCGCTCTCCCCCCTCCCTCCGGCGCTGAATCCTTGGCGGTAACACAAAGCGGCCGACTTCCCCAGCTTACCCAAATAGAGCCTGTGCCCTGGATATCAGCGGCCACAGAGTTCTGTCACAGCCGGCTCCCACACGCCAACGTAGCAACAGCACAGAAAGCGTGAGGCGACGCTCAGGCAACCTAGCCGCAAACAGCTGAGGCTCCGTTACATAGTACCACTTGGTCTCTCACCAGAAGAGCGCACGGCAATAGCTGCTTAGACTGACTGATTATTTACTTATAATTCGGCGCCCTGTGCCTCAGGTGACACAGTAAAGCAAGCTCCACGGCTTAATAACATCAGCTACGACGCGCTGCAGTTTCGGCACTTTGTTTCAGACGCCCTGTCTCCTACAAAAGGCAGAAGGGCGGGCCACCTTCCAGCTGCAGTATTCTGACAGGTACATACTGACTGAGGAGATCCACAGAGGATCCTCCACACCTCCTCCTACTCCTACTCCTTCTCCCCTGGTGAGACCTCACATCCTAGTGCAAGCAGCATAAATTATACAGCTACACAAAAACCTAGGCACAGAAGTCATAGTGCCATTAAAACAGATCCATATCACAGACAACTTTAAGTCACTCGGGGAATCAAAAGCATGAGTAACCAAAAATTTAAGGGGAAAACTAACCCCACAACACCATCCAAACCACAAGTTGGTCCAAAACAGGATAAATCCTTCGGACATCGTAACCAAACTAGGGACCGGGTTAATACCCTAAGTTCGCCCAGACGCAGGTCTCGGTCACCACGTGGGGATAACTATCATCCTCCAGACCACAAGGTTAACTCTAAACCCCTAGGGAGTAAACCATCTCCAGTAAAAATGGACTCCTCATTAAATTTAAAAAGGACAAACCCAGGGGATTGGAATGAGAAATTCTCCTTCTCCAGGGAGACCTTGGAAGCTGAAGATGACACTGAATCTAGCGATACTTCACCCAATCAGTCCCCTGCAAAAAGCAGAATCAAGCATGATGACTCTGGGCCCCATCTGGGTGTAAACCCGGCAACCTCACACATATCTCCACACTCTATGATAATGGGCCAACCCAACCAGGAGACCTTTTTGGATTCCATAGTAAGCAAACTGAGCGCTATAATGGATAGTAAGCTTGACTTACATAGCAGAAAGATCAAAGCCGACTTGGACTCTAATTTTCAAAAGTTCTGTGAAAAAATTGATAAGATCGATAAGCAGTTATCTAAATATGAAGATCGGATAAATAGGTTGGAACATAGATCCTCAATTACCTATGATGAACTGGATTATCTTACATCAGAAGTTCGCAAACTTCGAGCCAAACTGACAGATCTTGAAGACAGAGGTCGTCGGAATAATTTGAAGATCAGAGGTATTCCGGAAACTGTCACCCAAGAGGGTCTATCGAATTGAGTCGCTCGTAGCCAGGGCCTGTGGGGTACTCGGCACCGAGCCCGTTCACTTCAATGGGGGTTGTCACGGGTAGGACAGCTCAGTCCGTGGCCCTGGGCGCTCACTAAAAGGGGGATATTTACAGGGGATTGTAGGTTTGTAGAAATGTTCGTGACGCCACCTGTGGTTCCTGGTCAGGGTGACCAGCGCTGCAGGGTAGATCCTCTGAGGGGTTGTTACTGGGCAGCAAGGTGTTAAGTCTTCCACAGGCAAGACTGATCCCTCAGGGTATATGGCGGTGTAGGGGTGCAGGTTCAATAAGGCAGACACACACACGAAAGTCTCTTTCTGTACCTTTACTGATGGTAGATGCAGGCACGTCCCGGGAAGCTGTCAGGGTGGAGGATGCACGTCCAGTAATCCCACTGAGTAGGTGTAGGGCCTCCGTACTTCTGTATGTGTGAGTTTCTGACCTGTATAAAACGAAGTCTAACTCTGTCTTCTTCGTATATGCCCGGCTGACTTTGTGGTGAAGCCTTCTTGTGGATAGAACAGTGTCTCTGTATGCAGCGTCCTGCTAGACCCCTGTCTTCCTGACCTCGGTTACGTATCAGCACTGCAGGGCCCCTGCGACCTGAAGTCCAGCAGGGTCTCCGGTTTCTCTTACTAGTCGTGTAGATGCTAGCAAGCTCGGACCCGGTGTCCGGTGGTGCAGAGTAGAGGTAAGCGATCAATGCTGTTTCAACCTCTGTCACTCTCTTTTCCTTTTCCACTCACCTTTCGTCCTACTCTCACCTTTAACATAAGCACACACTAGCAGTAGAATGGCAGTTTCTCCTTCTCTTCACCGCTCTCAAAGCGTCGGCACGCTCGCTAACAATAACTCAGTTGACTCAGTCTTACAAACACTGCAGTTCCCTTCACTTCCTTCTGAGGCTCTGTCCGAAGTAGCTATCAGGACCTTCCGTCAGACTGATCTGTGCTCACTCCGAGAGTCACTTTCCACTTTCCTAGAGAACTATCAGCTTGTCACATTCCAAGATAACTTTCCTCTCTGCTCGTCTGAGGTAACACCAACAACTAGCCAACTCTCAGCTAGACTGCCTTCGTCTGACTGCTGTCTCTCTCCACAACCCTTATATATATGCATACTCTCCAAGGGCTCCCTCTGGTGGCTCCAGGGAAAAGTGAAGGTGTGAATGAATATCAGGTGTTTGTGTGGGTTTACCTTCTGTGCATCCTCCAGGGTACATGTGGCACCAAGCGCAGCTGGGCTACACATCCCCCCCTAGTTATCATCAGCACTCCAGGGCTGAAAAAGAAATAATTTTTTATATAACATTAACAATAACTCATCCCTTGCGGGAGGTAAGGACACTTCGAATGTTACAATAAATACAAATACAAGTAGAAAATACTTTCAAGTCCAAATAACAAGATTCTTGTGGAGGACCCATCCAAAACCTCCCACGGTGGTCCTAGGTGGGCTGCAGGACTTCTCTTCTGCAAACCTCACTCTAGGCCACACCACACGGGTTTTTCTTCAGAGGTAGAACGGTTTACGTAAAACCAAGATGGGGCACTGAGTGCCAACTATTTACATTAATGTTTTTGGGCTGGCAAAGTCCTCAGCCACGCAGTCCACATTAAAGACATTTCAAAACCACATTACCCAACTGGGGTATACTATGCATCATAACTATGCAAACATTCAAATACAGCAGGCACCTGTCCAGGTGCAGCAATACTTCATTAACTATATACAGTACAGAAACCTTGTCCAGGTTAGACATTTACTTAGCTTGGGTGACACCTGGTGGCGGTGCCAGCACAGGACCATTCCTATTCATGGGCCCAGTGCCTAGCACCAGGATCATCGACTCCACCATCGGATCATGTCTAGCCCCCGGCCGCCGCTGCCCCTGCACAGTACCTCTCATCTGCCGCATCCGCTGCTGGGACAGGCGGCGCTCAGCACATACAGGTGCGGGAGCCAGCTCATCCCGGTTCTCCAGGCCGCAGGGCCTGTCTTCCTCCGGCGATGCTGGTGGCAGGCACGGATCTTGTGCAGGCGGCGTGAGAAGACGTTCCTCTGTGGGCTCCTCCATGGAGCCGGGTGCCTCCGCTGTGGTGGCAGCTTCGATGTCGGGATCCTCCTCTGCTCCAGGTACAGTGTCTGGTTCCGGGCCTAGCTGGCGTTCCGGTCCGGGCATGGCCTCCGCAGCCTCCTCTCCTCCCGCCGTGTCCTCAGAGGGGTCAGGTACAGCTCTTCCAGGATCAGCCTCCGGCCAGATTTCAGCCACTAGCTCAGGTGATGGCGCGGGTGTCAGTCGCGCGCTCTGGGCAGGGAGCGGTTGGCTCTGCTGCAGCCTCAGCTTTAGGGCCCGACAGCTTCGCTCCATTTTCTCCACTTCATTGCTGGGGAGGGTGAGCTCCTTCGCTCCCTCCCGTGACAGCTCACAACCGGCAGCCATCTTTTTCCGGTCACCCGTCCCTTCTTCATCCGGGGGGTCCCGTTCTTTGGTACAGGGGCGGGGTTTCCTTTTCCTCTCTTCACTCCTTTTGGGATCAGGAGGCGGACTTCCCTTGCTGATGGGCGTGTCCGGTTAGGGCAGTCACATTTAGGGTAGACGGACATCTGTTTCGCGCCACAGGGGGGCATGCCCACGAATGCACGCCCTCCTTCTTCACCAGCGCCTCAGGGCACGAATATAGCGGCAAAATGGCAGCAAATGGCCCAAAAATCACAAAACAGCAACACAGTCTTTTGCACAAAAACAGTCCATCAGGCACACAGGACTCACATATAGTGAGCTTCGGATCCTGTTCGTGACGCCAAAAATTAGATGAGTCGCTCGTAGCCAGGGCCTGTGCGGTACTCGGCACCGAGCCCGTTCACTTCAATGGGGGTTGTCACGGGTAGCACAGCTCGGTCCGTGGCCCTGAGCGCTCACTAAAAGGGGGATATTTACAGGGGATTGTAGGTTTGTAGAAATGTTCGTGATGCCACCTGTGGTTCCTGGTCAGGGTGACCAGCGCTGCAGGGTAGATCCTCTGAGGGGTTGTTACTGGGCAGCAAGGTGTTAAGTCTTCCACAGGCAAGACTGATCCCTCAGGGTATATGGCGGTGTAGGGGTGCAGGATCAATAAGGCAGACACACACACGAAAGTCTCTTTCTGTACCTTTACTGATGGTAGATGCAGGCACGTCCCGGGAAGCTGTCAGGGTGGAGGATGCACGTCCAGTAATCCCACTGAGTAGGTGTAGGGCCTCCGTACTCCTGTATGTGTGTGAGTTTCTGACCTGTATAAAACGAAGTCTAACTCTGTCTTCTCATATACGCCAGGCTGACTTTGTGGTGAGGCCTTCTGTGTGGATAGAACAGTGTCTCTGTATGCAGCGTCCTGCTAGACCCCCGTCTTCCTGACCTCGGTTACGTATCAGCACTGCAGGGCCCCTGCGACCTGAAGTCCCACAGGGTCTCCGGTTTCTCTTACTAGTCGTGTAGATGCTAGCAAGCTCGGACCCGGTGTCCGGTGGTGCAGAGTAGAGGTAAGCGATCAATGCTGTTTCAACCTCTGTCACTCTCTTTTCCTTTTCCACTCACCTTTCGTCCTACTCTCACCTTTAACATAAGCACACACTAGCAGTAGAATGGCAGTTTCTCCTTCTCTTCACCGCTCTCAAAGCGTGGCACGCTCGCTAACAATACCTCAGTTGACTCAGTCTTACAAACACTGCAGTTCCCTTCCCTTCACTTCCTTCTGAGGCTCTGTCCGAAGTAGCTATCAGGACCTTCCGTCAGACTGATCTGTGCTCACTCCGAGAGTCACTTTCCACTTTCCTAGAGAACTATCAGCTTGTCACATTCCAAGATAACTTTCCTCTCTGCTCGTCTGAGGTAACACCAACAACTAGCCAACTCTCAGCTAGACTGCCTTCGTCTGACTGCCGTCTCTCTCCACAACCCTTATATATATGCATACTCTCCAAGGGCTCCCTCTGGTGGCTCCAGGGAAATGTGAAGTGTGAATGAATATCAGGTGTTTGTGTGGGTTTACCTTCTGTGCATCCTCCAGGGTAACATGTGGCACCAAGCGCAGCTGGGCTACACATCATCATATCAAAACTATTTTCAAGCAGGCCTTACCTGACCTCTCAGAGGCGGACTTAACAATTGATAGAGCCCACAGGTTGCCGAGACCTCCTAAACTTTCTACTGATCTCCGAGGGACACTATTCTCAGTGTGCATTTCTTTCAAACGAAAGAAAGGATTCTCAACTATTTGAAAGACCAAAAAACATTCCCCGAACCACACAAAGACCTAAAGGTTTTTCCTGATCTATCCAAGGACACACTGGAGGCACGGAAGAACTTTAGGAATATTACTACAGCCCTTCGTGACAAAGGAATTATTTACAAGTGGGGCTTTCCGCTGAAACTTTTGATCCTTTACAGGGAAGAACAATTCCAATCTTCACTCCGGATGAAGGATTCAACTTCCTCAGCTCACTGGATTCTTCTCAACCCGGCAATGGTTGAGATTTCCTCATTATGGAAACATCTCCTATGAGGTGGGGGCCTCTATTTTATACACTGCGTTGAGGTTTTCCCTCTATTCCCACCCACATTTATTAACCCCACTTTATTGAGGTAGTTCTGCCTGTGCGTTCTACTTGAGCAGTGTTTTTCCCATTAATCTTATAGTCATTCTCACTGACTTCTGGTCTACATTTCTGATTAGCCATATTGTAAACTGTTATAGATTTAGACTACTAACCAAAAGGTTAATTGTTATACTGTTATTGTTGCTATCTTGCCCTTTAAGACTTTTTCTTGTCTTCAGGTCTCCAGTCAGTTTACTCATCAACACTCTTCATATACTTTTATTATACTTACTAATACTACTGACATGAGTTTCAAAATTTTGTCCTATAATATTAGAGGTTTGAACAGCCCACAGAAGAGACACACCTTATGGAGAGAACTGGTTCACTCACAGGTCGATATTGCATATATACAAGAAGCAAAGTTTTTAGATGGAAATCACCCTTACTTTAATCATCGCAGGTTCCCCAACATCTTTGAGGCCTGCAATTCCAGTAAAAAGGCTGGAGTGACTACCGTGATCAGTAAAGATGTATATCTTTGTACCGTGTTAGCCAGTAGATAGAAAAATATTTAGAGTTGAGAGTCCTCAGTGGTTGATACCTTTTAATGGCTAACTGAAAAGATGGTAACAAATTGCAAGCTTTCGAGACTACTCAGGTCTCTTCATCAGGCAAAGACTAATACAACACCTTCAGATGTTGTATTAGTCTATGCCTGATGAAGAGACCTGAGTAGTCTCGAAAGCTTGCAATTTGTTACCATCTTTTCAGTTAGCCATTAAAAGGTATCAACCACTGAGGACTCTCAACTCTAAATATTTTTCTACCGTGATGAGGAACTCTGTCCCCTTCAGGGCCCTAGAGGAATATGGGGATGAAGGGGGCAGATTCCACATTTTGGTATGTGAAATTAATGGTCAAACATACACTTTAGTAAACGTTTACGCACCCAACAAAAATCAAACTAGGTTTCTTTCAAAGCTTATGAAGAAAGTAATAGAGGTTAAAAAAGGTAATCTCCTAATACTAGGAGACTTTAATCTCACTCCCGACAACGTCTTGGACTCCTCCTCTGTCTCTAGACCGGCATCGGATAACTTAAATAGGTGGTTGGACAGAAATGAGCTGTACGATACGTTTAGATGTCTGAATTCCACCTCCAAAGAGTTCACTCATTTCTCTACGGCTCACCAATCGGCGTCTAGAATAGACCTGATTGTGACGGACATTTTCTCTCTCACAAAAATCAGTAAGGTGTATATTGGAAACAGGACAATTTCAGATCACTCCCCGGTCATTGGGGAAATACTAATAGGTCCCACCCTAAAAAACGCCAGATTGTGGAAATGCAATGCCAGCATTATACATGATCCGATTCATAAGGCGACAATCCAGAAAGCATTGGATAATTTTTTCCTTGAAAACAACCCAGATCTCACCAATCCTTCTCTCAACTGGTGCGCCCATAAGGCGGTCGTCAGGGGCATTTTTATGAGTATCGCATCTAAAGTAAAAAGAGAAAGTAGGGAAAAAATAAACAAGGTTCAATCGGCAATACGTACAATGGAAAAGAGTTTGCTAGGCCTATCTTCTCCTTCCCCTCAAAAACAATCTGATCTAACCCACCTAAGACAGGAACTTAGGTCACTGCTTTATTCCACATATGAAGCAGCCATCAATTCTTCCAAGTATAAATTCTATACATCTTTGAACAAACCCACACGTTACATGGCCAACAGGATTAAAAAGAAGAGAACCTATAATCAAATACATAGAATAAACTCTATTGAGGGGAATACTAAGTTATCCCACCCACAAGACATCACAAATGAGTTCGCAAAATATTACAGTAAACTCTACAATCTCAACTCAGATCTTTCATCCCCCCCGCATAACCAACTTGATATTAACCCCTCTCTGACATTAGACGTACTATCCCGTCCATAAAACCCGTGCCATTCTGACCATGGACGGGATAGTACGTCATAGGCGATCAGCTGCGCTCCTGAGGGGAGCGCAGCTAATCGCCGCCGGGTGTCAGCTGATTATCACAGCTGACACCCGTGACTGTGTGTCAGGAGCGGTCACGGACCGCTCCCGGCACATTAACCCCTTGCACACCGCGATCAAACATGATCGCGGTGTACTGGGGGCACAGGGGAGGATCGCGCAGGCAGGGGGCTCCCTGCGCGCCCCCTGAGACCCTCAGACCAGCGCGATGTGATCGCGCTGCTCTGAGGGCTTCCTCCCTCCCAGGACCCGGATCCAAGATGGCGCTGGGGTCCTGGAGGGAGGCGGCTTCCTCAGTGCCTGCCGAGAGCAGGCATGAGGAAGCGTCCTGCACTGCCTGTCACATCGCTGGTGTGACAGAGTGCTGTGCACACTGTCACACCAGCGATCTGATGAAATACAGTGATGTCCCACCCTGGGACAAAGTAAAAAAGTAAAAATAAACATGTGTAAAAAAAAATCCAAAAAAAAAAAAAAAAAAAAAAAAATATTCCCCAATAAATTCATTACTTATTGTAAAAAAAAAAATAAAACAATAAAAGTACACATATATGGTATCGCCGCGTCCGTAACGACCCCCCCTATAAAACTGTCCCACTAGTTAACCCCTTTTGTGAACCCTTAAAAAATAAAAAATAAAAACGAAGCAAAAAATCAGTGCTTTATCATCATACCGCTGAACAAAAAGTGGAATAACACGCGATCAAAAAGACGGATATAAATAAGCATGGTACCGCTGAAAACGTCATCTTGTCCCGCAAAAAACGAGCCGTCACACAGCATCATCAGCAAAAAAATAAAAAAGTTATAGCTCGCAGAATAAAGCGATGCAAAAATAATTATTTTTTATATAAAATTGTTTTTATTCTATAAAAGCGCCAAAACATAAAAAAATTATATAAATGAGGTATCGCCATAATCGTACTGCCCCGAAGAATAAAACTGCTTTATCGATTTTACCACACGCGGAACAATAAAAACGCCTCACCCAAAAGAAATTCATGAATTGCTGATTTTTGTTCATTCTAACCTCCCAAAAATCGAAATAAAAAGCGATCAAAAAATGTCACGTGCTCAAAAATGGTACCAATAAAAGCGTCACCTCGTCCCGCAAAAATTAAGACCTCACATGACATTGTGGGCCAAAATATGCAAAAATTATAGCTCTCAAAATGTGGCGATGCAAAAAACTATTTTTTGCAATAAAAAGCGTCTTTTAGCGTGACAGCTGCCAATCATAAAAACCGCTATAAATAGTAAATCAAACCCCCCTTTATCACCCCCTTAGTTAGGGAAAAATAATAAAATAAAAAAAATGTATTTATTTCCATTTTCCCATTAGGGTTAGGGTTAGGGTTTCGGCTAAAGTTAGGGTTAGGGTTGGCGCTAAAGTTAGGATTAGGGTTAGAGTTAGGATTAGGGTTAGGGTTGGGATTAGGGTTGGGACTAGGGTTAGGGGTGTGTTGGGGTTAGGGTTGGAGTTAGAATTGGGGGGTTTCCGCTGTTTAGGCACATCAGGGGCTCTCCAAATGTGACATGGCGTCTGATCTCCATTCCAGCCAATTCTGCGTTGAAAAAGTCAAACGGTGTTCCTTCACTTCTGAGCTCTGCCATGCGTCCAAACAGTAGTTTATCCCCACATATGGGGTATCAGCGTACTCTGGACCCAAGAGTTATTGTGAAATTTGTCCTATTTCTTCTGTTACCCTTGGGAAAATAAAAAACTGGGGGCGAAAATATTATTTTTGTAAAAAAAAAAGATTTTTTTTTTTTACGGCTGTACATTATAAACTTCTGTGAAGCACTTGGGGCTTCATAGCGCTCACCACACATCTAAATAAGTTCCTTGTGGGGTCTATTTTCCAAAATGGGGTCACTTGTTGGGGATTTCCACTGTTTAGGCGCATCAGGGGCTCTCCAAATGCGACATGACGCCCCCAGACCATTCCATCAAAGTCTGCAATCCAAAACGTCACTACTTCCCTTTCCGAGCCCTGACATGCGCCCATACAGTAGTTTTCTCCCACATATTGGGTATCAGCGTACTCAGGACAAATTGGACAACAACTTTTGGGGTCCAATTTCTCCTGTTGCCCTTGTGAAAATAAAATATTGGGGGCGAAAAAATCATTTTTGTAAAAAAAAAAAGGATTTTTTATTTTTACGGCTGTGCGTTATAAACTTCTGTGAAGCACTTCGGGGTTCAAAGTGCTCACCACACATCTAGGTAAGTTCCTTGTGAGGTCTATTTTCCAAAATGGGGTCACTTGTGGGGGGTTTCCACTGTTTAGGCGCATCAGGGGCTCTCCAAATGCGACATGACGCCCCCAGACCATTCCATCAAAGTCTGCAATCCAAAACGTCACTACTTCCCTTTCCGAGCCCTGACATGCGCCCATACAGTAGTTTTCTCCACAATATTGGGTATCAGCGTACTCAGGACAAATTGGACAACAACTTTTGGGGTCCAATTTCTCCTGTTACCCTTGTGAAAATAAAATATTGGGGGCGAAAAAATCATTTTTGTAAAAAAAAAAAGGATTTTTTATTTTTACGGCTGTGCGTTATAAACTTCTGTGAAACACTTCGGGGTTCAAAGTGGTCACCACACATCTAGATAAGTTCCTTGTGGGGTCTATTTTCCAAAATGGGGTCACTTGTGGGGGGTTTCCACTGTTTAGGCGTATCAGGGGCTCTCCAAATGCGACATGACGCCCCCAGACCATTCCATCAAAGTCTGCAATCCAAAACGTCACTACTTCCCTTCCGAGCCCTGACGTGCACCCATACAGTAGTTTTCTCCTACATATTGGGTATCAGCGTACTCAGGACAAATTGGACAACAACTTTTGGGTTCCAATTTCTTCTGTTACCCTTGTGAAAATAAAATATTGGGGGCGAAAAAATCATTTTTGTGAAAAAAAAAAAGGATTTTTTTATTTTAAGGCTGTACGTTATAAACTTTAGTGAAACACCTGGGGGTTCAAAGTTCTCACCACACATCTAGATAAGTTCCTTGAGGGGTCTAGTTTCCAAAATGGTGTCATTTGTGGGGGGTTTCCACTGTTTAGGCAGATCAGGAGCTCTCCAAACACGACATGGCGTCCAGCCAATTCTGCGTTGAAAAAGTGAGATGGGGCTCCTTCCCTTCCAAACTCTGCCATGCACCCAAACAGTGGTATACCCCCACATATGGGGTATCCGTGTACTCAGGACAAATTGCACAATAACTTTTGGAGTCTTGTTACCCTTGGAAAAATAAAAATTGGGGTGAAAAGATCATTTTTGTGGAAAAAATATGATTTTTAAATTTTACGGCTCTACGTTATAAACTTGTGTGAAGCACTTGAGGGTTCAAATTGCTCACCAAAGATCTAGATAAGTTCCTTAGGGGGTCTAGTTTCCCAAATGGGGTCATTTGTGGGGGTTTCCACTGTTTAGGCACATCAGGGGCTCTCCAAATGCAACATGGCATCCAATCTCAATTCCAGCCAATTTTGGTTGGAAAAAGTCAAATGGTGCTCCTTCCCTTCCGAGCTCTGCCGTGCGCCCAAACAGTGGTTCCCCCCCACATATGGGGCATCAGCGTACTCAGGACAAATTGGACAACAACTTATGTGGTCCAATTTCTCCTGATACCCTTGGGAAAATAAAAAATTAGTGACTAAAAGATAATTTTTGTGGGAAAAAAATAGGATTTTTTATTTTCATGCCCGGGCATTATAAACTTGTGTGAAGCACTTGGGGGTTCAAAGTGCTCACCAAAGATCTAGATAAGTTCCTTAGGGGGTCTAGTTTCCAAAATGGGGTCACTTGTGGGGGATTTCCACTGTTTAGGCTCATCTGGGGCACTGCAAACGGAACATGACCCCCATCAACGTCTGCATTCCAAAACGTTACTACTTCCTTTCCAAGCCCTGCCGTGCGCCCAAACAGTTTTCCACCCCACATATGGGGTATCAGCGTACTCAGGACAAATTGGACAACAACTTTTGGGGTCCAATTTCCTTGGGAAAATTCAAAAATTTAGGACTAAAAAATCATTTTTGTGGAATTTTTTTTTTTTTTTTTTCACACCAGGCATTATAAACTTTTGTGAAACACTTGGGGGTTCAAAGTGCTCACAACAGATCTAGATAAGTACCTTAGGGGGTCTAGTTTCCAAAATGGTGTCACTTGTGGGGGGTTTCCACTGTTTAGGCGCATCAGAGGTTCTCCAAGCGCGACATGGCGTCCAATCTCAACTCCAGCCAATTTTAGTTTGAAAAAGTCAAACGGCGCTCCTTCCCTTACGAGCTCTGCCGTGTGCCCAAACAGTGGTTTTCCCCCACATATGGGGTATTGGCGTACTCAGGAGAAATTGCATAACAACCTTATCTGTCCATTTTCTCCTTTTACCCTTGTGAAAATAAAAAAAAAGTTTGTAAAAGATCATTTTTGTGGCTAAAAAGTTAAATATTCATTTTTTCCTTCCACGTTGCTTTAGTTCCTGTGAAGCACCTGAAGGGTTAATAAACTTCTTGAATGTGGTTTTGAGTACCTTGAGGGTGCAGTTTTTAGAATGGTGTCACTTTTGGGTATTTTCTGTCATGTAGACCCCTCAAAGTGACTTCAAATGTGAGGTGGTCCCTAAAAAAAATGGCTTTGTAAATTTTGTTGTAAAAATGAGAAATCGCTGGTCAACTTTTAACCCTTATAACTTCCTAACAAAAAAAAATTTTGATTCCAAAATTGTGCTGATGTAAAGTAGACATGTGGGAAATGTTATTTCTTAACTATTTTGTGTTACATATTTCTCTGTTTTAAGGGAATAAAAATTCAAAGTTTGAAAATTGCTAAATTTTCAAAATTTTCGCCATATTTGCGTATTTTTCAAAAATAAACGCAAGTTATATGGAAGAAATTTTACCACTAACATGAAGTACAATATGTCACGAGAAAACATTCTCAGAATCGCGAAGATCCGTTGAAGCGTTCCGGAGTTATAACCTCATAAAGAGACAGTGGTCAGAATTGTAAAAATTGTCCCGGTCATTAACGTGCAAACCACCCTTGGGGGTGAAGGGGTTAAAAAATATCTTTCAGACATTAACTTACCATCTCTTACTAGTGACGATTTGATGTCCTTATCATTGCCTTTTACCACCCAAGAAGTAGAAGATACCATTAAAAACCTTGACTTGCATAAATCGCCCGGACCAGATGGTTTTACTAATAACTACTACAAAGTTTTTGGTAAAACCTTATCTTCCCATTTGGTTGGGATGTATAACTACGCTTCCACAAAGGGTTCATTTCCCCCCGAGATGCTGGAAGCATCAATTTCCCTGATTCCGAAGCAAAATGGAGATCCTGAGTCACTAGGTAGTTATAGACCAATTTCACTCATTAACACCGATATTAAAATATTCTCCAAGATACTCGCCAACAGGTTGAGTTACATATTACCTAGTCTGATAGGTAACGATCAAATGGGGTTTACAAAGGGGAGACAGCCGGCCGATGCCACCAGAAGAGTACTCGACTCAATCAAATTAGTCAACTCAACTAGAACACCAACAGTCCTTATCTCATTAGACGCTGAGAAAGCATTCGATCGTATCGATTGGTGCTTTCTCAGACATACATTGGGTAAATTCGGATTCAATGAAACATTGATTACTACCTTCATGGCCTTATACGTAGGCCCCAAGGCAAGGATCGTGTGCAACAACCATATTTCTGAAACCCTTCCTATTAGAAATGGTACAAGGCAAGGCTGTCCCCTCTCTCCCTTGCTTTTTAATTTGGCATTGGAACCACTTGTAGAACACATAAGATGCAATTCAAAAATAACCGGACTATCCACAAAAAATCGTCAGCATAAGCTCAGCCTATTTGCTGATGATATTATTTTAACTCTAACAAATCCCGAAACCTCGACTTTAGAAGCCTTCACAGAACTAAATAGGTTTAAGTTGCTCTCAAATTTTAGAATAAATAATTTGAAGCCAAATATTCTTCCTATCCATGTCAAACCAGAGGAAATTAGTCACATCAAGTCATTCACTGCCCTCAATTGGTGCGAGGAAGAAATATCTTATCTAGGTGTCACCATCAATAAAGATCTTTCAAAGACGGTTAAGTCCAACCTGAAGAAATTAACAGATCTAATTCACAAGGATAGCATTGTTTTTAGGGACAAGGATCTAACATGGTGGGGGAGAAATCTGGCGGTGAAAACATTTACCTTACCCAAGATCCTCTATATCCTGAGGTGTATCCCTCTCCCTATTTCCACTACTCTCTTATCCAATCTTCAGTCTCAGTTAAATGCCATTATTTGGGGTAATAAGAAATCTAGAACTGACACTAGATCCTGTTTAAAAAAAGACTACATGGAGGACTGAGTTTCCCAAATGTTGCAGCTCACTACCATACGCTACTTCTCAAGCAGAGCGCACGGTGGTTTTCAGACTTAGATGCTCCCGCATGGATGGACCTCGAAATATTAATTAATAATGATAAGCATCCCAGAACATTAGTATTCAATGCTATATCAGGTTCTCTACCCGGTCAGTTAGCCCATCCGATATTTCAGGCAATTGCCTTTGCTTGGTATAAAATCTCGAGAGTTGATGGCCGAGCTCAAAGCTTAACCACGTTCCACAAATTACCTTTGGCTTTTATATTTTCGTTCTTGGGTCAATTACTTTCCCCCCAGTGGCTAGATTTGAAGATTTGCAAATTGGGTGACATCTCAGATGGGTCAGATCTTTTGAATTTTAGTATTTTAAAAAACAAATTCAACGTACCTTCATCTCATTTATTGGATTTTTTGTCTTTGAAAGAGAGTATTAGACAATTCCTTAGTCACAAACCTAACTTCTCCGAAGCTTCCCTAAAAATACTAAATAACCCTAATCATCAAATTTTTTGGAGCCATAGCTTCCTTTACCATAGTTTCAATAAAAACTCATCATTCTCTAGATCCCCCTACATGCTTAACTGGGAAAAGGGCCTCAATCACACTTTCTCCTCAGATAATTGGGAAGAGGCTCTTTCTCTGTCCTATAATTCTACATTATCCATGTCCCTACAGGAGTCACACTTTAAAGTATGCTCCAGATGGTATTATACTCCAGCCAGATTGGCACACATGGGTACCTCCAACTCTCCACTATGTTGGAGGAACTGTGGACAAAAAGGCGATATATTCCATGTATTCTGGAACTGTCCCTCAGTTGTTGCCTTTTGGTCTCAGATCACTTCCATAATTACCAAACTGTCAGGAACCAAATTTTCTCTTACACCACAACTAGCTTTGCTCTCCTTAGATAGTGAACTTTTGAACAATTCTTTAAAGTTAATCATTTTACATATTTGCTTAGTTGCAAAAAATTTGATTGCTTTCCACTGAAAGAGTCAAACACTACTTAATTCTACCCAAATTATCAAATTAATCTCTCAACATAGAGCAATTGAACTTAAAGTCGCATTATCTAATAATCAATTTGGTAAGTTTTATAAGAAGTGGTATAAGTGGGACCAGTCTTTTCCGCCTCCTTTGCCATGATAAGTTGACAGATTTCTGAACTAATTGGCGACCTGTCTCACTAGCTTTCTTGCTCAATTCTCTCATTGGTGTCTCTTATTTCTCGATCTTTAGGAATGTTATGTTATTGTTTTCACTATACCTTAAATTGTATAATACGAATCGTTTATTTGCAATATTACTGTACTAAAGGGTTGCATCCCTTCATATATTCTGGCTAATATGTTGCTAGACATTCATCTTGTGTATGTTATGTTTGTTACATCTGTCCCTTCCCCTTTACTTACCTTGCTTATCCTCCTCCCCCAACTCTTCCCTACTTTCTCCTTCCCTTGTTAAAATCCAATAAAAATATTGAAAATCAAAAGGGGGAAAAAGGTCGACCCAGGGAACTATAGGTCGGTGAGTCTGACTTCTATACCAGGAAAGATCTTTGAACAAATTATTAAACATGTATGCAAGTACCTGCATAAGAATGAAGTGATTAACCAGAGTCAGCATGGGTTTGTAACTAATAAGTCATGTCAGACTAACTTAATTTCCTTCTATGACAGAATCACTGACTGGGTGGATCAGGGAAATGCTGTAGATATAGTATATCTTGACTTCAGCAAAGCATTTGACAAAGTATCTCACACAATCCTTATTGAAAAAATGACTAAGTATGGAATGGACAAGGCAACTGTTAGTTGGATTCATAACTGACTTAGTGATCTGACCAAGAGTGGTCGTAAATGGCTGCACATCCAGTTGGAAGAATGTCTCAGGTGGGGTACCACAAGGCTCTGTCCTGGGCCCTGTATTTTTCAACATCTTTATCAATGATTTAGATGAAGGAATTGAGGGTAAACTGATTAAATTTGCTGATGACACAAAGCTAGGAGGGGTAGCTAATACTAGAGAAGAGAGAGAGAGGATTCAAAAATATATAAATAAACTGGAGCAGTGGGCAGCAACTAACAGAATGGTTTTTAACAGGGAAAAATGCAAAGTACTACATCTGGGCAATAAAATTGAAAAAAGCATACACAAAATGGGAGGAATAGGGCTAAGCAACAGCACATGTGAAAAAGACTTGGGTATACTAATAGATCACAGACTGAACATGAGTCAACAGCGTGATGCAGCAGCAAAAAAGGCAAATACAATTCTGGGGTGTAGTAACAGAAGCATACATTCTAGATTACGTGAAGTTGTTATTACCCTCTACTCCTTTTTGGTCAGACCTCATCTGGAATACTGTGTCTAGTTCTGGGCACCACATTTTAAAAAAGACATCAACAAACTGGAGCAAGTTCAGAGAAGAGCAACCAGAATGGTGACCGGTCTGCAAACCATGTCCTATGAGGAACGGTTACAGGATTTGGGAATGTTTAGCTTGCAAAAAAGAAGACTGAGAGGAGACTTAATAGCTGTCTACAAATATCTCAAGGGCTGTCACATTGTAGAAGGATCATCTTTATTCTCATTTGCACAAGGAAAGCCAAAAAACAATGGGATGAAACTGAATGGGAGGAGACACAGATTAGATATTAGAAAAAACTTTTGACAGGATGATCAATGAGTGGAACAGGCTGCCACGAGAGGTGGTGAGTTCTCATTCAATAGAAGTCTTCAAACAGGCTGGACAGACATCTGTCTGAGATGATTTAGTGACTCCTGCATTGAGCAGGGGGTTGGACCAGATGACCCAGGTAGGTCCCTTCCAACTCTACCATTCTATGATTCTATGAATGTCCACTCCCCCCCCTCTCCTGCTATACAGTAAAAGGCTAGGAGCACATGGATCTTTGTCTATTCCTTTGTTTATTTCAGCTCTAATATATTAACGCAGATTTGGCATAAATGCAGGAAACTTATATATTTGGAATCTACATCCTTTAAGCTATTCACCACAGCACTTTGCGACCTCCTGGCTCACCAGGAACTGAGTAAAGGGTATATGCCTCACCGTAATACCTAGAGATACCATGTTTACACTTAAATGAAAGCTAATTTTGTCCGAAAACCTACAATACTTCTGTCATCACTCTGTGAGCCTTGCAGCCAGAGTTATGGAACTTAAAAGTTTTCTAGTACTTTTAAAAAGAGGAGTACACTCCCAAGCTCTGCCCAACCAGGGAGGTCACTGAAGGGAAAGTATAAGGCTATGAGGCCCAATGAGGAAGTGGTAATTTGCCTGGGGTGCCAGCTAGGAAGCTGTGCTGATAGACCATTTTCCCTTGGGGAAGGCGCACCTACCCACATCCACATGGCATGCCATTGACTGAGATCTGAAGGTTTATACTTTAATCCCTGTTACGTTGTAATTGCTTGTATATATTGTATCTTAGTCTCATTGTAACATCTTTTGTACTTTTGTAAACACTGCTTATTTTTTTGGAGTAAATCTATAAAATTTACTAGTTACGTTTTCCTTGCTCTATAAACGTACCGCCATGTTTCCATGCTAAATTCACGCTACCTAGTGGGTTGGCTCCTGACCCAATATTGATATAAAAATAGAGCTAGGAGCTGGTGGTAGCGAAGTGTTCTGGATTATCTGGGAGATTCTGGCAGTGACGGAACGGAGGTTTTATGTGTGTATTTCCCGCCGGAGCCTGGGGACATACATACCGCCCTCACTGCATAGTGCCCAATAGCCAATACACTCCTAGGCAGCCTTCCTCGTGAATACTTATCCTAGGTGTAGTTCCCTGACTGACCTGAGGGTAAGGGGACACCTGAGAGCTGCAAGTTCAAAACCAGAACTGGAAATTGGGGTATAATAAATCCCTGACGAACTGGGGGCAACCAAACACCCCAAGTTCATGACACCTACTCACTGCTGTCACCACTCAACTTGTCTTTGTATCAGGCCGGCTCACTGGGTTTTGCCTCTTACTGCACTGCTGTATATGAATCTGTTTCCATTTAGCTTTAGGGGGAGTGGTCGCTTTCTGCAGGAATGTAACCATGGTTTGTCCGGCAGCGATTGGGTTCTTTGGCCTATCCCGTGCAAGCAGACTTTATATTAGGCAGCTCCTCCCACCAATCTAGGCCCAAATGTTGGTTCCAAATCAGATTGTTCTGCTAGTGTACTATTAGTTCATGTGTATTTTCTTTCTTCCATTGTTGACTCGGCTCATATCCCCTCCTGTCTGACCTCTCCACTCTTGACCTCTACATATCCTGAAACTGTCCTGCCTGCCCTGACCTCAGACCATCTGACGCCGTCCTTGTTATCTCCTTCCTATACCTGATACCAGTGCCTCTTACCTTCCAATCTGCGCCTGCAGTCCTGGGGACTGCCCTGAAGTGGTATCTGGTGTCAACTGGCAGCCCAGCCCATCTTCACCACAAGAGACTTTAGTGAAGACTCAGTAGACATGTAGTCACACCTCTCAAGGGTAAGCCTGGCCCGTGGCACAGTGAGTCCACATCCACTAGCATTACATTTACCTACCAGTGTTACAGCCGCAAAGCAAATGTGGTACCAATATTCAAGAAGAGGACCACATCTGAGCCTGGAATTTATAGGCTGGTAAGGTTAATCTGTACTGTGGGCAACATCTTTGAGGGTTTTCTAAGAGAGGCTACCCTGGAGTATTTGATTAAGAATAACTTAATTTCCCAATAAAAACATATGTTCATAAAGGTTCTGTCCTGCAACCTAATCTGATAAGATTTTAAGTTCTAGATTGGACCAGGGAAACACAGTAGATGCTGTCTATCTGGATTTTTCAAAGGCATTTGATTCAGTGCCACATAAAAGGTACATAAAATGAGAGCAATGGGACCAGGGAAAAGTATGTGTAACTGGGTTATCAACTGGCTCAGTGATAGGAAACAGAAAGTTAACAGTGGGGTGCCACAGGGATCAATAATGGCAGGGGCGAACATCCAGCTGAAATGTATTGCGAAGCAGGGAACCCACCGGCTCCCTACGCTGCTATATACGCCGCTGACTAATCAGAGGCTGGAAGCTGACTGTGTGAACATCGCAATGACATTATGATCCCTGGCTCGCATGCCGAAGATTATGTAAGGGGGTACGGAGGCTAATTCATGCCCCACACTCTTTGCATACGTCCCTGAGAAGCAGGTATATTTCGTATGTCTGGTATATTTTATATGTTCTATAATATTGTCATGTTGTGTAATGTATTGTACATATATATATATATATTCCTGTGTTGAGTAGATATAGGGAAAGTGTAGGATTTAGATTTAGCTCACTAGGGGGGCACAATAGAGTAAGATAGGAATAAGTTAGACCAATAGGATTTAGCTAGTTAGGAGGGGCCAACTAGGAGTAGTTGGGGAGCTTCCTGGGTTCAGTCAGTAGGGGCTGGAGCCCAGACAGGACAGTTGTGTCCCGTAACGTTTAATCATTCAAATGAAGGAGCCCAGCCATCCAGGGCATAGGAGCTGACAATCATAAGATAGTGGAGGAATACAGGGTAGCGGAAGAATGGTAGCTGCTAACTTCGTGGGAACAACACTAAATGTCCGAGGTCTACAACCTAGTAAGGAATTGAAGAGCCATCCTTCAACTTCACCTATGGAGAGGGAAGCGGGCGGGGAACTCCTGAAGTGGGTTAGTCTGACCAGTCAGGAAGCTGCAGTACAACCCAGCAATATTCCTGGAGAAGTGAGGGACAGTACAGGGAATGGAATGTTGATGTTCTGCAAGGAATCTTGTGCTGTTTCTGTTACTAAACTGGACGAGCTGAGTAAAGTTGTTTTGTTGAAACTGGATTTAGACTCTGACTGTCATTGTATAGTGCTGAAGGAAAAGAAGGCCCAGAAGTCCAGAGAGGACCTCGACTCACAAGTTCACTATAGAAGGGACAATGTGTTGCTGTGGCAGAAGGCCAGGGTGCGACAGAGCAGCCACCGTTAGCCACGACTACAGCCCTGGCCCCCATTACACTTATGTGTAGCAAGAAGGGAGCAGCAGATCAGAGGCAAGAGCTTATGGACAGACACAGGACAAGCATTTCACCGAAACACATCCTCCTGCACACCGGGAAAAAGTCAGTCTCACCACATGGACTTGGGGAGAGTTCCTGCACTAATGTGCTGCTGCTGTACATACCTCAGCCTGCTCTTGCGAGGCTGGCTGGCTGTGGATAATGATCATGCTGACTGGTTGAGGTATCATCTCCTCTTTCATCCTTCACATGCATAGCATGAATATAAAGAAAAGGAGGTTACGTGTGACTTGTGGAAGGGTTGCGGTGTTGATCCCAGCGCAGCTGATGATACCAGGCGAAACCAAGTGACAGAGCAGCCCAGTGTAGGTAACAGCCCGTGTGGCAATTGCTAGAATTACCAGATGGCCAGTCCGGCCCTGGAGACAGCACAGGATCTGTTCCAACAGAGAGGTAAACCGACCACCAGCCAGAGGTCACCGCACCGAACTCTGGAGGCCAGCCTCAGCAGATGGACAGAGACAGCACGGCTGTAGTACAACAGAGAGGAAAACCGACCGCCAGCCAGAGGTCACCGCACCAAGCTCCGGAGGACAGCCTCAGCAGATGGACAGAGACAGCACAGGCTGTGGTTCAACAGAGCTTGAAACCGACCATCAACTAGAGGTCACCACACTGAGCACTGGAGTCCAGCTTCTGCAGATAAACAGAGACAGCACAGGCTGTGGTCCAACAAAGAGGGAAACTGACCCACAGCCAGAGGTCACAGCATTGAACTCCGGAGGCCAGCCTCAGCAGATGGACAGAGACCACAACACAGGCTGTGGTCCAACAAAGAGGGAAACTGTCCACCAGCTAGAGGTCATCGCACCAAGCTCTGGTGTCCAGCTTCAGAAGATAGACCGAGACAGCACAGGCTGTGTTCCAACAGAGCGGTAAACCGACCACCAGCGGGAGGTCATCGCACTGAACTCTGTAGTCCAGACTCAGCAGATGGACAGAGACAGCACAAGCTGTGGTCCAACAAAGAGGGAAATCGACTACCAGCTAGAAGTCACCGCAAAGAGCTCCTGAGGCCAGCCTCAGCAGATGGATAGAGACAGAACAGTCTGTGCTCCAACAGAGTGAGAAACAGACCACCAACCAGAGTTCATCGCACCAGAGGCCAGCCTCCACAGATGAACAGAGACAACACAAGCTGTGGTCCAACAGAGAGGGAAACCAACCAACAGGCAGAGCTCACCACACCGAGCTCCAGAGGCCAGCCTCGGCAGATGGACAGAGACAGCACAGGCTGTGGTACAACAGAGAGGGAAACTGTCCACCAGCCAGAAGTCATCGCACCAAGCTCTGGTGTCCAGCTTCAGAAGATAGACCGAGACAGCACAGGCTGTCTTCCAACAGAGAGGTAAACCGACCACCAGTGGGAGGTCATCGCCCTGAGCTCTGTGGTCCAGACTCAGCAGATGGACAGAGACAGCACAAACTGTGGTCCAACAAAGAGGGAAATCGACTACGAGCCAGAAGTCACCGCAAAGAGCTCCTGAGGCCAGCCTCAGCAGATGGATAGAGACAGAACAGTCTGTGCTCCAACAGAGAGGGAAACCAACCAACAGGCAGAGCTCACCACACCGAGCTCCGGAGGCCAGCCTCGGCAGATGGACAGAGACAGCACAGGCTGTGGTACAACAGAGAGGGAAACTATCCAGCAGCCAGAGGTCACCACACGGAGCTCCGGAGGCCAGCCTCAGCAGATGGACAGAGACAGCATAGGCTGAGGGCTAACAGAGAGAGAAACCAAACACCAACCAGAGGTCACCACACCGAGCTCCGGAGGCCAGCCTCGGCAGATGGACAGAGACAGCACAGGCTGTGGTACAACAGAGAGGGAAACTGACCACCAGCGCTCCACTTACTGCCCCATAAAATAATGCCACCACTGTGCTTTTTACATAGTAATAATGCCTCCTTTATGACCTGTAGATGATAAAATTGCCCCCTACAAATGCCCTGTGCTACATTTTCTCCCTAGAAAGTAATAATGCCCCATGTCCATCTTTGACAATCACAATACTCTGAGTGCCTCTATGACAATAAGGTGTAAGTGCCCACTTAACATTTAAGAATGTCTCCTGAGTCCCCCCTTGTACAGCTCCCAAATACACAGTTTTATGAACTCACAGCTCCCCTATACACAGTATAATGATGTCACAACTCCCCAACACACAGTATAATAAACTCACAGCTCCCCTATACACAGTATAATGAACTCACAGCTCCCCCATACACACAGTATGATGGGCTCACAGCTCCCCTATACACAGTATGATGGGCTCACAGCTCCCCTATACACAGTATGATGGGCTCACAGCTCCCCTATACATAGTATGATGGGCTCACAGCTCCCCTATACACAGTATGATGGGCTCACAGCTCACCTATACACAGTATGATGGGCTCACAGCTCCCCTATACACAGTATGATGGGCTCACTGCTCCCCTATACACAGTATGATGGGCTCACAGCTCCCCTATACACAGTATGATGGGCTCACTGCTTCCCCATACACAGTATGATGGGCTCACAGCTCACCTATATACTGTATGCTGGGCCCACAACTGCCCTATGCACATTATAATGAACTCACAGTTCTCCTATACACAGAATTATGGACCCACAGTTCCCCTATACACAGTATGATGGGCTCAATGCTCTCCTATGCACAGTATGATGTCCCCACAGCTCCTCTATACACAGTATAATGTCTCACAGAATTCCCCTATACACAGAAAAATGTCCCCACTGCTCCCCCAGAAAACACAATATAATGACTCCTGAAGTAGTCATCACACTTTGGTATGGCCCCCACATTGTAAATTGGCCCACACAGTAGCACCCACACTGTAAAATGGCCTCCACAGTGTGCAATGCTCCCCACAGTGTTTATTGATCCTCACAGTTGCTTCAACACTGTATCATGGCTCCTACACAGTATAATGCCCATCACACTTTATAATAGACATCACAATAGCTCCCACACTGTATAATGGACTCCACAGTGGTCTCAACACTGTGTATTATCGCCCACATTTTATGATGGCTTCCAAACTGCATAATGTCCTTATCATTAGTTCCCACTTTGTATAATAGCCATAAAACTGCACAAAAGCCCCCTCAGTAACTCCCACACTGTATATGGCCACCACATTATCTCCCAAGCTGTTTAAAGGCCCTCACACTTTATGAAAGCCCCACACTATATAAAGCCCCCTACAATAGTTTGATAAAAGAGTTTTTGTGTATAATGCCACTGGTGACCACTGTATAACTTGTACACAATATACTGTATACAGAGCTCCTGTGTATAATATCACTTGTGATCACTGTATAACTTGTACACAATATACTGTATACAGAGCTCCTGTGTATAATGTCACTGGTGATCACTGTATTTTCTGTACACGATATTGTTATGTCAGGTAGCTGAGGAGGACAGGAACAACAGCAGGGCAGCCGAACACCTGAGATGTTGGTAACTGATGGGTTGCAGATTCCTAAACTAACGACACAACTAGAGGTAGCCATGGAGCGTTCCTACGTTGATCCTAGACGCCTCGTCACAGCCTGAGAGATAACTACACCTAAAGGCAGAAAGATGAAAGCTATCTGCCCCGGAGCAGATCCCCAAAGAAAATAGGAAGCCCCCAAACATATAATGGCGGTTAGACAAGATGAAAATACAAACATAGGCAGAAAATAGACTGAGCAAATGCTGGGGCCACAAGCTGACTAAATAGGATAGGACAGGAGAGATTACGTTCTGCAACCCAGAAAACCCTACAAAATCCAACAATTCTGATTACAAAAATACTGAGATCACACGATCTCGCCACCCACTAAATCAGATCTCAGTGTGAACAAAACCAAGCCGCAGCCACTGAAAAAACAGGAAAAAGAAAATGAACAAATAACAGTGGCTTCAGATAAACTGAGAGGAGCACAAGCCCCCCGGAGGGGACCTGGCTGACCTCCACAGAAGAGCAGGGAACAATGCAAAAAGCAAGCACAAAAATAAAGCAGAAAATATCTTATCTGATAGCAGAAGATGCAGGCAAGACTCAGCAAACTTCCAAATGAACCAGGAACCACAATTGAGACAAGAACAATTGATCACCGGCAACCATCATGGGAGGGAACCTCCCTTATATCAGACCAGTCAGTGAACCCAGATTGCCATTCCTCGCTGAAAGGTTCAGTACTGTCTGTAACCACCAGAGGGAGCCTCTGCTCAGAAACCATCTCTAGCACATTCATAACACGATATACTATATACAGAGCTCCTGTGTATAATATCACTGGTGATCACTGTATTACCAGTACAATGACAATATATACAGAGCTCCTGTGTATAATGTCACTGGTGACCACTGTATTACCTGTACATGATATACTATATACAGAGCTCCTGTATATAATATCACAAGATATCACTGTATTACCTGTACACTATACACTATATGAAGAGCTCCTGTGTATAATGTTACTGGTAATCACTATATTACCAGTACAATGACAATATATACAGAGATCCTTTGTATAATGTCACTGGTGATCACTGTATTACCTGTAAACTATACACTATTTACATAGCTTCTGTGTATAATGTCACTGGTGCTCATTGTATTACCTGTAAAATGACACTATATACAGAGCTCCTGTGTATAATGTCACTGATTATCACTGCATTACATGTACACTGACACTATTTTCAGAGCTCCTGGGAATAATATCACTGGTGTTCACTGTATTACCTGTACACTGACACTATATACAGAGCTCCTGTGTACGATGTTACTGGTGATAACTGTATTACCTTTACACTGACAATATATACAGAGCTGTGTATAATGTCGCTGGTGATCACTGTATTACCTGTACACTAACACTATATACAGGACTCCTGTGTCTAATATCACTGGTGATCACTATATTACCTGTACACTGACACTATATACAGAACTCCTGTGTATAATGTCACTGGTGATCACTGTATTACCTGTACACTATGCACTACATACAGAGCTCCTGTGTATAATGTCACTGGTGATCACTGTATTACTTGTACACTGACACTATATACTGAGCTCCTGTGTATAATGTCACGTGATTACTGTATTATCTGTACACTGACACTATATACAGAGCTCCTGTGTATAATGTTACTGGTGATCACTATATTATCTGTACACTATATACTATATACAGCACTGTTGTGCATAATGTCACTTGTGATCACTGTATTACCTGTACACTAACACTATATACAGGACTCCTGTGTCTAATATCACTGGTGATCACTATATTACCTGTACACTGACACTATATACAGAACTCCTGTGTATAATGTCACTGGTGATCACTGTATTACCTGTACACTGACACTATATACAGAGCTCCTGTGCATAATGTCACTGGTGTTTACTGTATTACCTGTACACTGACACTATATACAGAGCTCCTGTGAATAATGTCACTGGTGATCAGTGTTACCTGTACACTGCACTATATACAGAGCTCCTATGTACAATGTGACTGGTAATCACTGTATTAGCTGTACACTATACACAGAGCTCCTGTGTATAATGTCACTGGGGATCATTGTATTATCTGTACACTGACACTATATACAGAGCTCCTGTGTATAAGTCACTGGTGATCATGTATTACCTGTATACATACTCTATATACAGAGCTCCTGTGTATAATGTCACTGGTGATCACTGTATTACCTGTACACTGACACTATGTACAGAGCTCCTGTGTATAATGTCACTGATGATCACTGTGTTACCTGTACACTGACACTATATACAGAGCTCCTGAGTACAATGTGACTGGTAATCACTGTATTAGCTGTACACTATATACAGAGCTCCTGTGTATAATGTCACTGGTGATCATTGTATTACCTGTACACTATACACTATATGCAAAGCTCCTGTGTATAATGTCACTGATGATCCCTGTATTACCTGTACACTGACACTATATACAGAGCTCCTGTGCATAATGTCACTGGTGTTTACTGTATTACCTGTACACTGACACTATATACAGAGCTCCTGTGAATAATGTCACTGGTGATCAGTGTTACCTGTACACTGCACTATATACAGAGCTCCTATGTACAATGTGACTGGTAATCACTGTATTAGCTGTACACTATACACAGAGCTCCTGTGTATAATGTCACTGGGGATCATTGTATTATCTGTACACTGACACTATATACAGAGCTCCTGTGTATAATGTCACTGGTGATCACTGTATTACCTGTATACTATACTCTATATACAGAGCTCCTGTGTATAATGTCACTGGTGATCACTGTATTACCTGTACACTGACACTATGTACAGAGCTCCTGTGTATAATGTCACTGATGATCACTGTGTTACCTGTACACTGACACTATATACAGAGCTCCTGAGTACAATGTGACTGGTAATCACTGTATTAGCTGTACCTATAACAGAGCTCCTGTTAAATGTCACTGTGACATTGTATTACCTGTACACTATACACATATGCAAGTCCTGTGTATAATGTCACTGATGATCCCTGTATTACCTGTACACTCCATTCATTCCCTCCTTGGCCACCGAACCCTGCACTTAGACTTGGAGGATGAATGGAGCTGTATTTAGACACCCGACCTGCCACTGATTTTTAAAATGGGGATAAAAGTTTCCCATTCTTCCTATCAGTGCTGTTTTCAATGGTTAGTTTCCACCCATCAATAAGTAAATGGAGAAGTGGAGAAGAGTAAAGCTGGGTTAGGCTATAAAATTTAGCCCAAGGTCTGAATATTTCATGGAGCACTGTGCAATCCATCATCTAAAAATGGAAGGATTATTGGTCAACTGAAAACTTACCAAGACATGACTGTCCACCTAACCTGACATCCCAAGCAAGGAGATCACTAATTAGGGAAGCAGCCTAGAGGCCCATGGTCACTGGAGGAGCTGCAGAGATCCACATCGCAGGGGTGAGAATCTGTCCACAGGACAACTGTTAGTTATATACTCCACAAAGCTGTCCTTTATGGAAGAGAGACAAGAAGAAAATATTTGTGAAAGCCATAAGAAATCCCATGTAGAGGACACAGCAAGCATGTGGAGGAAGGGACTCTGCTCAGAGGAGAATTTTTTGGGCTACATGCAAAACACTATGTGTGGTGGAAAATTAGCATCGCACATCACTCTGAAAACATCATCCTCACCATCAGACATGGTGGTGGCAAGGCTTTTTTTCATCAGGGCAGGGAAGATGGTCAGAGGTGATGGTAAGATGGATGGAGCTAAATGTTCATGTGTGTGAACGGTGCAGTCACCGTCAGGCCCAAATCCCAGAGAATCTGTGACAAAACGTGAAAATTGATGATCACAGATGTTTCCATCCAATGTCACTGAGCGAGAGCGAGGGTGCAAAGAAGAAGATCAAAATGTCACCTCTAGAAGTACAAAGCTGGAGAGACAGACCCCAAAACACTGCAGAGAAAGATGGGAAAAACAGACCCCACAAGACCGCAGCAGGAATTACAGAGAAAGGTGGTTCTACAAAGTATTGACTCAGGGGGGTTGAATACAAATGCACGGCTCAGATCTTAGATTTATATTTGTAAAATCTTTAGTAAATCTCGTACTATTTCCTTCACACGTCACAAATACTTGTTACTTTGTGTTATATCACAAAAAATCCCAATAAAAAACATTTAAGTTTGTGCGTTAAACATGAAAAAAATGTGGAAAAGTTAACGGGGTATGAAGACTTTTTCAAGGCACTGTGTGCTTCCTCCACACACCCTGTCTATTTCCACTACACTCATGCTCCCCCGCACCTCCAGATCCACCTATAACTCCATTCTCCATCTCTTCAGACACGTGTAAGGCTTGTGAAGCGTTCTTCTAGTCGTTCTCCGCAGACATCACTCCATCGTCTCCTCCACCTTCATCTCACTATTGTTATCATATTGTGGGATTCTAACATGAAAACAACTCAAGAAAATGGGTCGGGGTTTATGAAGTCTCCGCTTCCCATTCATCTCCATTGCTTCCTCCGGAGCCTTTCATCACAGTAATGGATGACGGAGGAAGGAGCAGCCGCAAGAACAACGATCACAAGCAGAAATGTCAGAGAGACGCAGATAAAAGACGGGCGTGAGAATAATAATATACAGCGATAAATAAAAACAGTGTAATAAATAATATACAGGAGAACGGTGATAACAGGAAAAATAGAGATAGAGGAAAACTAATATTACAACTAAATAACAGGAACAATTGTAGGAGTGACATCATTGATAATACTGAAATAGTATCAAGGCATAATGTATTAATGATTAATCATTACAAATATGAAAAATAAATAACAATATAATAATATAAAGAGAAAATAACATAATAAAATATAAAAATAATATTAATATAACTATAATACAATAATAATAATAACAATAATATCAATATAATAATAATGACAATTAATACTATAACGATATTGCTATAATGCAATTATAATAGTAATAATAATAACAACTCTGGCAAGGGAGGGGGATTTTGCATTGTACAGTGCCTTGCGAAAGTATTCAGCCCCCTGGAACTTTTCAACCTTTTCCCACATATCATGCTTCAAACATAAAGATACCAAATGTGAATTTTTGGTGAAGACTCGACAACAAGTGGACACAATTGTGAAGTTGAACAAAATTTATTGGTTATTTTAAATTTTTGTGGAAATACAAAAACTGAACAGTGGGGCGTGTAATATTATTCGGCCCCTGTAACTTCATACTTTGTTGCACCACCTTTTGCTGTGATTACAGCTGCAGTCACTTGGGTGTGTCTCTATCAGTTTTGTACATCGAGAGACTGAAATTCTCGCCCATTCTTCCTCGGTAAACAGCTGGAGCTCAGTGAGGTTGGATGGAGATCGTTTGTGAACAGCAGTTTTCAGCTCTTTCCACAGATTCTCGGTTGGATTCAGGTCTGGACTGTGACTTGGTCGTTCTAACACCTGGATACATTTATTTGTGAACCATTTCATTGTAGATTTTGCTTTATGTTTGGGATCATTGTCTTGTTGGAAGACAAATCTCCGTCCCAGTCTCAGGTCTTTTGCAGATTCCAACAGGTTTTCTTCAAGAATGGTCCTGTGTTTGGCTCCATCCATCTTCCCATCAATTTTAGCCATCTTCCCTGTCCCTGCTGAAGAAAAGCAGGCCCAAACCATGATGCTGCCACCACGTTTGACAGTGGGGATGGTGGTTCAGGGTGATGAGCTGTGCTGCCTGTACGCCAAACATATCGTTTGGCATTGTTGCCAAAAAGTTCGATTTTGGTTTCATCTGACCAGAGCACCTTCTTCCACATGTTTGGTGTCTCCCAGGTGGCTTGTTCCAAACTTTAAACGACACTTTTTATGGATTTCTTTGAGAAATGGCTTTCTTCTTGCCGCTCTTCCATAAAGGCCAGATTTGTGCAGTGTACGACTGATTGTTGTCCTATGGACAGACTGTCCCACCTCAGCTGTAGATCTCTGCAGTTCATCCAGAGTGATCATGGGCCTCTTGGCTACATCTCTGATCAGTCTCCTCCTTGTTTGAGATGAAAGTTTAGAGGGACGGTAGGGTCTTGGTAGTTTTGCAGTAGTATGATACTCCATCCATTTCAATATGATCACTTGCACAGTGCTCCTTGGGATGTTTAAAGTTTTGGAAATCATTTTGTACCCAAATCCGGCTTTAAACTTCTCCACAACAGTTTCACGGACCAGACTGTTGTGTTCCTTGGTCTTCATGATGCTCTCTGTGCTTCAGACAGAACCCTGAGACTATCACAGAGCAGGAGCATTTATATGGAGACTTGATTACACACAGGTGGATTATATTTATCATCATTAGTCATTTAGGACAGCATTGGATCATTCTGAGATCCACAATGAACTTCTGGAGTGAGTTTGCTGCACTGAAAGTAAAGGGGCCGAATAATATTGCACGCCCCACTTTTCAGTTTTTGTATTTCCACAAAAATTTAAAATAACCTATACATTTCGTTCAACTTTACAATTGTGTCCCACTTGTTGTTGATTCTTCACCAAAAATTAACATTTGGTATCTTTATGTTTGAATCATGATATGTGGGAAACGGTTGAAAAGTTCCAGGGAGCTGAATACTTTCTCAAGGCACTGTATAAATAAACTGGAGCAGTGGGCAGCAACTAACAGAATGGTTTTTAACAGGGAAAAATGCAAAGTACTACATCTGGGCAATAAAAATGAAAAAAGTATACACAAAATGGGAGGAATAGGGCTAAGTAACAGCACATGTGAAAAAGACTTGGGTATACTAATAGATCACAGACTGAACATGAGTCAACAGTGTGATGCAGCAGCAAAAAAGGCAAATACAATTCTGGGATGTAGTAACAGAAGCATACAGTCTAGATCACGTGAGGTCATTATTGCCCTCTACTCCTCTTTGGTCAGACCTCATCTGGAATACTGTATCCAGTTTTGGGCCCCACATTTTAAAAAAGACATCAACAAACTGGAGCAAGTTCAGAGAAGAGCCACCAGAATGGTGTCCGGTCTGCAAACCATGTCCTATGAGGAACGGTTACAGAATTTGGGAATGTTTAGCTTGCAAAAAAGAAGACTGAGAGGAGACTTAATAGCTGTCTACAAATATCTCAAGGGCTGTTGAGTCGCACAGCCAGAGCTTTGGGGTACTCGGCACCAAGCCCGTCGACTTCTATGGGGGATGTCACGGGCAGCACACGGCTCGGTCCGTGGCCCTGGGGCTCACTGAAATGTGGGATATTTACAGGGGATTAAATGTTCTTGTAGTTTGTCGTGACGCCACCTGTAGTACCTGGTCAGGGTGACCAGCGCTGCTGTGCAGGTCCTCTGGAAGGGATGGTGTTGTGTAGCTAGATGATAAGTCTTCTACAGGTAAGACTGTGTCCTTCCAGGGCAGGTAGATGTAAGGTAAAGCTATGGTGCAGGATAGATGTAGCAGAGTGGAGTGTGCGACGGAGTAATAATGCAGGAAACAGTTCTTGTGCAGTTTCAAAGGTTTACTCACAGTCTGTTGCATGCCATACAGATACCAGACAGGTACTGTGTCCTTCCAGTGAGTAGTCCAGTAACCCTCAGGTAAATTGGTCACACTTCCAAAGACTCCCTTTATGTTCCTTTCCGGCTTCTTGTGCTACACTCCTTACGAATTCTCTGCACCTCCCTACCACAGAGCCCTCAGACCAGGCAGTATTAGGTCCTTTCAGTTACCAGTCTGGACTGGTGATTGCCGAAGCCACACGGCCAGAAGTCCTGGACGTACTTGATCTCTAGGCTGCCTCCGGATGAGATTATGGTAGCTAGTGGCTCTTGAAGAGTCCCACTAGACGCGGTGTTACTAGTGGCGATGAACTGACCCACTAGTCTAGGAACCGTTCCCCGATGTTTGCCTGGTCCTTCCTTCTTCAGGATGGGGGCACAGCTTCAATTGCTGTCTCTGCCCTGGACCCTTTCACTCTCTTCAGCAAGGCCCTCTGAGGTAAACTCAGAAGAGCTGCAGGACAGCCCAGTACCCACACTGGCTGCCTGTCTCCAACTGAAACTCTAATCTAACAGCTGCAGCCTAATGCTGCAACTGACTCCACCCACCCAACTCTACACCCTTTACTAACCAGCCTGAAGCTCAGCACTGGCATGATGTGTGTGGATGCGGTGATGGAGTCAATGGGGTGCTTCCTCCTTACCTGAGAGTCAGGTGTCACACCTCTGGGTGAGATGCAACATCTCTGTGGCGACTGGACCCTCGGGGCGCCACATTCCCCCCTGGTTAAACACAGCACTCCCGGGCTGTAATAAAGTAAAGATGTTACATAAGAAACATACAAAATTTTTATAAATGCTAGCAAAACAGTAAAACATTTTCAAACGCATCATCCCTTTATGGGAGGCACTTCAGGTTAAACGTTGCAAGAAAACACTTTTAATATTTACTTCAAAGTTCAAGTAAACATATACTTGTGGAGGACCCGCTCCAAACCTCCAACGGTGGTCCTGGGTGGGCTGCAAGACTTTTCTGGATCTCTGTAGCAGACCTCACATTCGGCCACACCAAACGGGTTTTAAACTTCTGAGGCAATTAATTGAAAGCAAGATGAGGCACCGAAGTGCTAACTATATACAAGGACAGTTTTTGGGCTGGCAGAGTCCTCAGCCACACAGTTCAGACATGAAAAATATATTAGAAAAACATGTGCAAAAATACTATTGATCAAGGCATGAAATCACACAGAAAACTATTTACAGTTAATTACCCTGTCCGGGTTAAGGATTCATTTACTATTGCAGGTGGTGGCACTGGGAGCTACCTGGTACCCCTCTTTGCCGGAAGTCTCTTATAGCTTCCTGCCGCCACGGCTTGTGCACAGTACCTTTCCTCTGCTGCATCCGTTGCTCCTGGCGACGCTGCTGGGTCTCCCACTCCCGGCGTCGGTCATAGTCCTCCTCTGCTAGCACCTCCAGAGCAATGGGAACTAGCTGGGGAGCCAGCTCAGATCCAGGTTGTGGAACCGGCTCATTCTGGCTCTCAGCGCAGCAGGGCCCGGCTTCCTCCGGGAACACAGGCAGCAGACCCGGGGCTGCTGCAGACGACATGACGCACCGCTTCTCCGCGGACTCCTCGGCGGGGACGGGTAAGGCAGCAGCAGGGTCTGGATCCGGGCACACTTCCTGGTGGACCTCGGGCACCGGCGTTACAGGTAGGCGGAGTGATCGGCGCTGCTGCAACCGCAGCTTCAGGTTCCTCCAGCTCTGCTCCATACGTTCCGCTTGTTCGGCGTCTGCAGCAGGGTCAGGAAGGGCGCAGACATCTTCCTGCAGCACGGGAGGTTCAGCGGTGGGGAGTTCTTCTTTATCAGGAGGGTCCCGCTCTCTGTTAAGGGGGGTGGGGCTTTCTTTTCCTCCTCTTCGCTCCATTTGGGAACAGGAGGCGGATTTCCCTTGCTGATGGGCATGTCCGGTTAGTGCAGTAACACTTAGGGTAGACGGGCATTTCTTTTGCGCCTCAGAGTGAGCGCACGCCCACGAAAGCACCCCCTCCTTCTTCACCAGCGCCTCAGGGCGCGAATATGGCGGCAAAATGGCGGCAAACGGCGGTAAATGGCGGCAAAGTCACAAAGATGGAAAATAAAGTCTTTAGCACAAAAACAGTCCAATTCAGGCACACAGGACTCACTTATAGCGAGCTTCAGAATCCTGTTCGTGACGCCAAAGATGAGTCGCACAGCCAGAGCTTTGGGGTACTCGGCACCGAGCCCGTCGACTTCTATGGGGGATGTCACGGGCAGCACACGGCTCGGTCCGTGGCCCTGGGGCTCACTGAAATGTGGGATATTTACAGGGATTAAATGTTCTTGTAGTTTGTCGTGACGCCACCTGTAGTACCTGGTCAGGGTGGCCAGCGCTGCTGTGCAGATCCTCTGGAAGGGATGGTGTTGTGCAACTAGATGATAAGTCTTCTACAGGTAAGACTGTGTCCTTCCAGGGCAGGTAGATGTAACGTAAAGCTATGGTGCAGGATAGATGTAGCAGAGTGGAGTGTGCGACGGAGTAATAATGCAGGAAACAGTTCTTGTGCAGTTTCAAAGGTTTACTCACAGTCTGTTGCATGCCATACAGATACCAGCCAGGTACTGTGTCCTTCCAGTGAGTAGTCCAGTAACCCTCAGGTAAATTGGTCACACTTCCAAAGACTCCCATTATGTTCCTTTCCGGCTTCTTGTGCTACACTCCTTACTCCTTCTCTGCACCTCCCTACCACAGAGCCCTCAGACCAGGCAATATTAGGTCCTTTCAGTTACCAGTCTGGACTGGTGGTTGCCGAAGCCACACGGCCAGAAGTCCTGGACGTACTTGACCTCTAGGCTGCCTCCGGATGAGATTATGGTAGCTAGTGGCTCTTGAAGAGTCCCACTAGACGCGATGTTACTGACCCACTAGTCTAGGAACCGTTCCCCGATGTTTGCCTGGTCCTTCCTTCTTCAGGATGGGGGCACAGCGTCAATTGCTGTCTCTGCCCTGGACCCTTTCACTCTCTTCAGCAAGGCTCTCTGAGGTAATCTCAGAAGAGCTGCAGGACAGCCCAGTACCCACACTGGCTGCCTGTCTCCAACTGAAACTCTAATCTAACAGCTGCAGCCTAATGCTGCAACTGACTCCACCCACCCAACTCTACACCCTTAACTAACCAGCCTGAAGCTCAGCACTGGCATGATGTGTGTGGATGCGGTGATGGAGTCAATGGGGTGCTTCCTCCTTACCTGAGAGTCAGGTGTCACACCTCTGGGTGAGATGCAACATCTCTGTGGCGACTGGACCCTCAGGGCGCCACACTGTCACATTGTAGAAGGATCATCTTTATTCTCATTTGCACAAGGAAAGACGAGAAGCAATGGGATGAAACTGAATGGGAGGAGACACAGATAAGATATTAGAAAAAACTTTTTGACAGTTAGAGTGATCAATGAGTGGAACAGGCTGCCATGAGAGGTGGTAAGTTCTCCTTCAATGGAAGTCTTCAAACAGAGGCTGGACAGACATCTGTCTGGGATGATTTAGAGAATCCTGCTTTGAGCAGGGGGTTGGACCAGATGACTGAGGATGTCCCTTCCAACTCTACCATTCTATGATTCTTTGTTGTCCAGTTCTGCTGCTACATTCACAGGCGGGGTGAGATCCGCAGCAATGTACATGTCCCTCATGGACGCCCTCTTCACTTAGCACATCCATGGGCCTCATTATGCCTTGTAATGTTTCACAAAGCCTCAATATTCCTCAGTGACCCAGATAAATCATTGTAATCTCCAGTCAAGTGATTCTTAAGTCTCGAAATTCTCTTAATCAGCTCTTTAGTTTGAGGTGTTATAATTATCCAGATGACCCGTAAGAATTCGGCGACTTCTCTGCACAAATGAGCTTGCGGTCAGCAAGTTACCGCCACCGGCTGCCACTCACTTATGAGAAGAGCAAGTGGAACGGCGGGAAGTCTCGGCGTGAGTGAAGGATCCAGCTCTAATTGCTCACGTTGTCAGCGGCTGCTCCACATTGCCTGCGGAGAAGATGAAATGGTTGACGGAGATTGTGAGTGATGAACAGGAGCAGAGAACCTACCCCCTCCTGGAGGCCCTCATCCTCCGCTGGTCACACCTTCTGCCTCCTTATTAGCAGTTCATTAATCCCATGTCCATCTCTAGACTTGGATCATATTCGGCAGTAACTTGACCCTTAGACCTGAACATCACACATCATCCGCACATCATGTACTAATTAGCTGCAGACAGGAGCTCGATCTGAAGGCAGGGTCACTAAATGTTAATTAGCGATACCGCAGGCTTCTTTGACGAGACACACAGAATTATTGCAGCCTGGTGTGATCATGAAAACTATGGTGGACAGAACATTACTGACAATAGTGATCAGTACAGACAATGGCGAACACGTAGTTATCGACACAAAGGAAAAGATCACAAACTATAGTAATGGACACACTGTCGCGAAGAACAGAAATTAGGGAAAACCATGTAGAACGTCACAAACTGTGATGAAGAACAGAAACTAGGGAGAAACCATGTAGAACGTCACAAACTGTGGTGAAGAACACAAACTAGGGACAAACCATGTAGAACGTCACAAACTGTGGTGAAGAACACAAACTAGGGACAAGCCATGTAGAACATCACAAACTGTGATGAAGAACAGAAACTAGGGAGAAACCATATAGAACGTCACAAACTATGCTGAAGAACACAAACTAGGGACAAACCATGTAGAACGTCACAAACTGTGGTGAAGAACACAAACTAGGGACAAACCATGGAGAATGCCACAAACTATGTTGAAGAACGCAAACCAAGGACAAGCCATGGAGAACGTCACAAGCTATGGTGAAGAACACAAACTAGGGACAAACCATGTAGAACGTCACAAACTGTGGTGAAGAACACAAACTAGGGAGAAACCATGTAGAATGTCACAAACTATGCTGAAGAACACAAACTAGGGACAAATCATGTAGAAGGTCACAAACTGTGGTGAAGAACACAAACTAGGGACAAGCCATGTAGAACGTCACAAACTGTGATGAAGAACAGAAACAAGGGAGAAACCATGTAGAATGTCACAAACTATGCTGAAGAACACAAACTACGGACAAATTATGTAGAACGTCACAAACTGTGGTGAAGAACACAAACTAGGGACAAGCCATGTAGAACGTCACAAACTGTGGTGAAGAACACAAACTAGGGACAAGCCATGTAGAACGTCACAAACTGTGGTGAAGAACACAAACTAGGGAAAACCATGTAGAACGTCACAAACTAGGGACAAACCATGTAGAACGTCACAAACTATGGTGAAGAACACAAACCAAGGACAAATCATGGAGAATGTCACAAACTAAGGTGAAGAACACAAACTAATGACAAACTATGGAGAACGTCGCAAACTATGGTGAAGAACACGGACAAAGGACAAACCATTCAGAACGTCACAAACTATGGTGAAGAAAGCAAAATAAGGACAAACCATGTAGAATGTCACAAACTATGGTGAAGAACACAAGCCAATGACAGCCCATGGAGAACGTCACAAACTGTGATGAAGAACACAAACTAGGAACAAACCATGAAGGATGTGAAGATCTGAAGTTGTGGTTTGTAATAATTACCTAGGCAGGTTAACGATGCAACTATTTTTTATTCCTTACGTCCATGGACTTACAGCAACGCCTACAGTAGTATGCAGTCCAGAGATTGGTGATCCCATTGTTCAAATAACCTGCATATCTATCCTCCAAGGTTTGTAGACTAGTAAACCGCAAGGGCAGATACAGTGCATAATCAGCAGGCATTCCACAGAATAACATACAAGAGTCAACGTACAGGCTCATATGAACAAGGGCTCATGTCCCTTGACCTATTGAACAATACGTCTGGTAGAAATAAGAATAAATGCTGTGTCATCACTGTGAGGAACTGGCCACTTACTAAAGACTATAGGACAAATGGACATAGAGTGGAGTCCATGGCTCTACTGTATGCAGACTTTTCCAGCACGGAGCACCGATTGCTCCGACATTGTCGTGTTTTATTAGTGATTTGCTTGCTCGTCTGTTGATCCTCAGAAATCAATGTTTCCATTCAGTGACAGTAAGGAGAGGAGGACGAGCAGGCTGGATCTTATGTATAGCTAAGGCCACACAGTAGACTGCCATCCTATTAATCTCATCAGTATCTCAGGGTCTCTATCCATTGTGCTCCCAGCAACTAGGGCCATTGTGTGGATGGGGACAGTAGACCCAGGGGAGCCGTCACCACAGGGGTCTCACATGCAGTCCCAGGTGATGGAACATGCTTCACTCTGAGCTAAAAGTAAATGTATAAGGTGGAGGGTGTGTACACTTCTGCACATTCAGGGGGCTGATCCCAGGGAGGAGGCAGAAGCCACATGTTTAGTCAGGGAGTTGGGAGAGTGACGTTGAAGAGACAGGATCAAGGATGACATCCTGGAGCACATGTATGGCTGGCCTATGAAGTTTGGAGATTGGTTACCAGCTTGGCTGAACACACGTGCTACTGGTGAGGGATCTGTCATCTGGATTTCAGGAACCTTCTTATCTGGAACTGTTTCTCCTGGATACATGTCATGGGTGCATCGCCACGAGGATCGTCGCGATTGCACATTCTGACTTCTCGCAGCTGAGTTGCTGCTACTTTGTGTTTGGTAGTGAAGGTGTTAATTTTACCTAGCTCTTTGCTAAGACTAGGTCCAGCCTCGCCCGGCTGCTTTTGATTATGCACTAATTAGCTTCCTTTATATACCTGCCAGTCTGCTGGTTAGAGGCCGGTGAAAGCATTCATACAGACCAGCAGATAGGATTGGTTCTGAGAAGACTTAAGCTAAGAGCTCCTTTGTTGTTTCTCCTCACCTTGCTTATAGTTTATCTTCTAGACCTTTGGTGTTCCCTCTGTGTTTATATGTTGTATGCAAGACTGTATTTACTTTATCCCCTGTCTGTCTCGTTTGTCTTTACTGTTGGTTAACCTTTACCTGTCCATTCCCTATGGTGGTAATCAGGGTCCTTCTAAGGACTAGATTACAGTGGTCAGGGATTTATAGGAGACAGGGTTTACGCTGGTGGCCTGGACCTCTGTACCATTAACAGTACCTCCGGGTAGAGGGACTAGTCAGGACCCCAGTTTAGGGTCAGCATAGACCCCGGTCTACCTCTAGCCAGAGACAGCGTGTAAAGGATTCAGTATTGAACCACAGGATATTATGTCAGGTAATACTATGCTATATGTACATGTTAATATTACCTATTTATATGTTATATAGTAAGTTGTCCCACGTGATAGATTACTGACATTATATATATAAATATCTGCTAGACAGCGTGACATTTTCACCGGCCCACAACTAAAGATTCTCCCCAGCTACCATGGATCCAGTAGCCCAGCTTACCCTGCAGTTGCAGAGGTTATCCATGGAGCTTACGGACACTAAGTCCAAGGTTTTGTCCCCCCCGGAGCAAACCAGATCTGAACCTAAGGTTGCTCTCCCGGACAGGTTCACTGGTGGGCGGGACAAATTTTTTACCTTCCGGGAGGCATGTAAATTATACTTTCGGCTGCGGCCTCGGTCATCGGGGAGTGAAGATCAGAGGGTGGGAATTGTCATCTCGCTCTTACAAGGGGACCCTCAATCCTGGGCGTTCTCTCTTCCTCCGGGCTCCCCGGCCCTTCAGTCAGTAGATCGAATTTTTTGCTGCCCTGGGTCTGGTGTATGATGACCCGGATCGGGTCTCCCTTGCTGAAACGAAGTTGCGTAGGATACAGCAGGGAGATCGTCCGGCAGAGGAATTTTCTTCTGAGTTCCGTAGATGGGCCACAGATACTCAGTGGAATGACCCAGCTCTTAGGAGCCAGTTTTGTCAAGGGTTATCTGACAAATTAAAAGATGTTTTGGCTCAGTATGATTCTCCTTCGTCACTGGAGGCTGCTATGGCCCTTGCTATTCGTATTGATAGACGGCTTCGGGGGAGGTGCGAGGAAACTCCGCCCCCTGTTATGACTCCACCTACTACTAAAGTCCCTTATATTGAGGTTCCCCTGGCCTGTTCTGAGGAACCTATGCAGTTGGGTGGGACATCATTTTGTAGGAGGGAATCAGCGGTGCGCCGCAAGACAAGAAGGTGTTTCTTCTGCGGGAGAGAGGGACATTTTGTTGGGGGGTGTCACTCCCGTGCCTCTTTGAGCAAAAAAGTCACCGAAAAACTGTTAATCCCAGGTTGTGTAGTGGACGACAACCTGGGAGTAGGTATTTCGTCCCCAGGTCCGTCTCAATTTCTCGTGCCTGCGGAGGTGGTGGTTGGTGCGAGAGTTGAGAGGATTTCTGTTCTTCTTGATAGTGGGTCTGGGGCTAATATGGTGGACGCTCGGTTTGCCCAGGTGCAAGGTATGCAACTGTCATGTGTGCATCGCCACGAAGATCGTCGCGGTTGCACATTCTGACTTCTCACAGCTGAGTTGCTGTTTCTTTGTGTTTGGCAGTTAGGGAGTTAATTCTGTCTGTGCTCAGTTCTGGGACTGGGTGCAGTTTCTCCCGGCTGCAATTAATTATTTGTTGATTGGTTTCCTTTAAATCTCTGGTTGTCTGTGTTGGGAGTTGCCAGTGAAATTCTTCATGCAGACCACAGATAGGATTGTATCTGTATAGACTTAAGTTAAAGAGCTCCTTAGTTGTTTTAAGCTCACCTTGCTTAGAGTTTAATATCCCAGATCATTTATGTTCCTTCTGTGTTTGAGTGTGTATGCAAGTCTGTGTTTTCTCCAGTCTGTCTTATATGTCTAATCTGTGTATTTAGCAGAGATCAGCCCATATCCCTTTGGTGGTAATCAGAATCCTTCTTAGGACTGATTACAGGGTTCAGGGACTGATAGGAGACAGGGTTAGGCTGGAGACTTGGACCTCTGAACCATTATCAGTACCTCCAAGGTGAGGGATTAGTTAGGACCCCAGTTTAGGGTCAGGTTAGACCCCCGGTCCTCCTCTTTCCTGTGACAGTGTATCAAGTCCTCAAGATTAACCCTGAGTTCAACGGATATCGTGTCAGGTAAATCTATTCTATATTTACATGCTGATGTTGCTAATCTATATGTTGTATAGAGTGTTGTTCTTTTAAGAATAGTTTACTGACATCGTACACATATCATAAGACCGCGTGACATTTTCACTGGCCCATAAAATTATTCCCAGTTGCCATGGATCCAGTAGCCCAGCTGGCTCTGCAGTTGCAGGGATTATCCATGGAGCTGACGGACATTAAGTCCAAAGTTTTGTCTCCCTCGGAGAAAACCAGATTTGAACCTAAAGTAGCTCTCCCGGACAGGTTCACTGGTGGGCGAGACAAATTTTTTACCTTCAGGGAAGCATGTAAATTGTATTTTCGGCTTCGGCCTCGATCATCAGGGAGTGAAGAGCAGAGAGTGGGAATTGTTATCTCGCTCCTACAAGGGGACCCTCAATCCTGGGCCTTCTCCCCTTCCTCCGGGATCCCCGGCTCTACAGTCAGTAGATCGATTTTTTACTGCCCTGGGTTTGGTATATGATGACCCAGATCGGGTCTCTCTTGCTGAGACAAAATTACGTAAGATACAGCAGGGAGATCGTCCGGCGGAGGAATTTGCTTCTGAGTTTCGTAGATGGGCCACAGATACTCAGTGGAATGACCCAGCTCTTAGGAGCCAGTTTTGTCATGGGCTTTCTGACAAATTAAAGGACGTTTTGGCTCAGTATGATTCTTCTCCATCACTGGAGGCTGCTATGGCCCTAGCTATCCGTACTGATAGACGGCTCCGGGAGAGGTGCGAGGTAACTCCGCCCCCTGTTGTTACTCCACCTACTACTAAAGTCCCTTATGTTGAGGTTCCCCTTGTCTGTTCGGAGGAGCCTATGCAGTTGGGAGGGACATCATTTCGTAGGAGGGGATTGGCGGTACGCCGCAGGACTAGAAGGTGTTTCTTCTGCGGGAAAGAGGGACATTTTGTTGGAGAATGTCCATCCCGTGCCTTGTTGAGCAAAAAGTCGCCGGAAAACTGTTAATCCCAGGTTGTGTGGTGGACGACAACCTGGGAGTATGTATTTCGTCCGCTAGTTCTTCTCAGTTCCTTGTACCAGTGGAGGTGGTGGTTGGTACGAGAGTGGAGAGATTTTCTGTTCTTCTTGATAGTGGGTCCGGGGCTAATCTGGTTGACGCTCAGTTTGCTCAGGCTCAAGGTATGCATCTGAGTGTATTGGTCAAACCGATCCCTATATTCTCCATTGACGCCAGGCCTCTCGGCCAAGGTAGCTTTGTTCATGAGGTTCATAACATTGACCTTCGGGTAGGGGCAATACATAGGGAACTATTATCTTGTTATGTGTTGGAGGGTCTACCTACTCCTATTGTGTTGGGACTTCCTTGGTTGGTTAAACATAACCCTGTGATTAATTGGCAGTCCAGAGATATAAGCCAATGGGGGGAGTTTTGCAAAAGTAACTGCATGAACACAGTCATCAGTGCGGTCGTGCCTAGTACTTTGCCTCCTTTTTTGGAGGACTTTGGGGATGTGTTCTCTGAGGAGGGGTGTCAGGAGTTGCCTCCTCATCGCGTGTATGACTGCTCTATTAATTTACTTCCTGATGCTAAGTTACCTAAAGCTAGGTTATATAACCTTTCTGGTCCTGAGAGGCAGGCTATGAAAGATTATATTTCGGAAAGTCTGGCCAAAGGGCATATTAGACCTTCATCTTCCCCAGTGGCCGCGGGGTTCTTCTTTGTGAAGAAAAAAGATGGAGGCCTACGCCCTTGCTTGGATTTCCGCGAACTTAATCGGATTACTGTTCGAGATCCGTATCCACTCCCTCTGATTCCTGATCTCTTCAATCAAATTGTTGGCGCCAAATGGTTCTCTAAATTGGATCTCAGGGGGGCGTATAATCTGATTAGGATAAAAGAGGGGATGAGTGGAAAACGGCGTTTAACACGCCGGAGGGACATTATGAGAACCTTGTCATGCCTTTTGGTCTGACTACTGCACCAGCAGTATTCCAACATTTTGTTAATGACATTTTTCGTCATCTGGTGGGGCTGTTTGTGGTCGTATATTTGGATGACATTTTAATTTACTCACCAGATCTTGTGTCTCACCAGGAGCATGTGAGACAGGTGTTGCAGATCTTGCGAGACAATAAACTATACGCCAAACTGGAAAAGTGTGTATTCGCCGTACAGGAACTTCAGTTTTTGGGTTTCTTGGTGTCAGCCTCCGGTTTCCGTATGGACCCTGAAAAGGTGAGAGCAGTGCTTGAATGGGATCAGCCAGAGGATCTTAAGGCTCTGCAGCGTTTTCTGGGGTTTGCTAACTACTACCGGAAATTTATTTGTAATTTCTCATCTGTTGTCAAACCTCTCACTGACATGACAAGAAAAGGGACGGATTTTTCTAAATGGTCGGACAAAGCTTGCCAAGCTTTTTCCTCTTTGAAAAAATGTTTTGCTTCAGCACCCGTTCTCATCCAACCAGATGCATCACAGCCGTTCGTTGTGGAGGTGGACGCGTCTGACGTAGGGGTGGGTGCAATATTGTCCCAGGGTCCGTCCCCTGGTAAATGGCATCCGTGCGCTTTCTTTTCTAAAAAATTGTCGTCCGCCGAAAGGAATTATGATATCGGCAATAGGGAACTTTTGGCCATTAAGTTGGCTTTTGAAGAATGCCGTCACTTTTTGGAGGGGGCAGTCCACCCGGTCACCGTCATTACTGATCACAAGAACCTGCTGTATTTGGAATCTGCTAAGCGTCTGAATTCCAGACAAGCTCGATGGTCGTTGTTTTTTACCAGGTTTAATTTTGTTGTCACTTATCGCCCGGGGTCTAAGAATGTAAAGGCTGATGCCTTGTCTCGCAGTTTCCCAGGGGCCGGGAAAATGGATGACCCGATTCCTATCCTTCAGGAGGGGGTGGTAGTGTCGGCTGTATGTTCTGAGCTTGAGGAGGAGGTGTTAGAGGCTCAGGGGGACGCCCCTGCAGGACCTCCAGGGAGACTGTTTGTCCCAAATCAGTTGAGACAAAAGGTTATTGAGGCACATCATAATTCTGCTTTAGCAGGACATCCAGGGAGTAAGGCTACTTTAGATCTCCTTTCTCGCCGGTTTTGGTGGCCTAACGTTAATAAAGATGTTTTAACTTTTGTCGCGTCCTGTGGGGTTTGTGCTCGCTCTAAGACCCCTCATACCCGTCCGTCTGGGACCCTCTTACCCTTGAAACTTCCGGAGCGTCCATGGACTCATTTGTCTATGGACTTCATCACGGACCTTCCTCAGTCGTCAGGGAAGACTGTCATACTGGTGGTTGTTGACAGGTTCAGTAAGATGGCACATTTCATTGCTCTTCCTGCCCTCCCTAATGCTAAAACTCTGGCGCAGGTGTTCATTGGGGAGATTGTGAGACTTCATGGGTTGCCTTCTGATGTGGTGTCAGATAGGGGGTCTCAGTTTGTGTCCAAGTTTTGGAGGGCATTTTGTTTACGTCGGGGGATGCAATTGTCATTTTCCTCGGCTTTTCATCCGCAGACCAATGGTCAGACAGAGCGTCTGAATCAAAGCCTAGAGACTTATCTTCGGTGTTTTGTCTCAGAGAACCAGGAGGACTGGTCTTCTTTCTTGCCTCTGGCAGAGTTCGCTCTTAACAACAGGCGGAGCGAGTCCACTGGTAAGTCCCCATTTTTTGGGGCATATGGTTTTCATCCCCAGTTTTGTACATTCAATGGGGGGGCCCTTCTGGGGTTCCTGAGGAGGAGCGTTTCTCGTCGTCACTTGCTTCAGTGTGGAGAGGTGTATTGAATAATCTGAGTGCTATGGGGAACCGTTATAAACGTATGGCTGATAGGAGGAGAGTTTCTGGTCCAGATCTTAATGTCAACGATCTGGTATGGTTGTCTACCAGGAATATAAAACTTAAAGTTCCCTCCTGGAAGCTGGGTCCCAGATTCATCGGGCCGTACAGGATCAGTTCCATAATTAATCCTGTGGCATTTCGTCTGGACCTCCCTCCTACGTTTAAAATTCACAATGTGTTCCACAAGTCATTACTTAAGAGGTACGTGGCACCAGTCATACCATCACCTCTACCTCCTCCTCCAGTGGTGGTCAATGGTAACTTGGAGTTTCAAGTGTCAAAGATCATTGACTCACGTCTGAATCGCCGGTCCCTTCAGTACTTGGTGCATTGGAAGGGGTATGGTCCAGAGGAGAGGACGTGGGTTCCTGCGTCTGACATTAACGCAGATCGTTTGGTGCGGACCTTCCACAGAACTCACCCGGGCAAACCTGGCCCTGAGGGTCCGGAGGCCCCTCGTAGAAGGGGGGTACTGTCATGTGTGCATCGCCACGAAGATCGTCGCGGTTGCACATTCTGACTTCTCACAGCTGAGTTGCTGTTTCTTTGTGTTTGGCAGTTAGGGAGTTAATTCTGTCTGTGCTCAGTTCTGGGACTGGGTGCAGTTTCTCCCGGCTGCAATTAATTATTTGTTGATTGGTTTCCTTTAAATCTCTGGTTGTCTGTGTTGGGAGTTGCCAGTGAAATTCTTCATGCAGACCACAGATAGGATTGTATCTGTATAGACTTAAGTTAAAGAGCTCCTTAGTTGTTTTAAGCTCACCTTGCTTAGAGTTTAATATCCCAGATCATTTATGTTCCTTCTGTGTTTGAGTGTGTATGCAAGTCTGTGTTTTCTCCAGTCTGTCTTATATGTCTAATCTGTGTATTTAGCAGAGATCAGCCCATATCCCTTTGGTGGTAATCAGAATCCTTTTAGGACTGATTACAGGGTTCAGGGACTGATAGGAGACAGGGTTAGGCTGGAGACTTGGACCTCTGAACCATTATCAGTACCTCCAAGGTGAGGGATTAGTTAGGACCCCAGTTTAGGGTCAGGTTAGACCCCCGGTCCTCCTCTTTCCTGTGACAGTGTATCAAGTCCTCAAGATTAACCCTGAGTTCAACGGATATCGTGTCAGGTAAATCTATTCTATATTTACATGCTGATGTTGCTAATCTATATGTTGTATAGAGTGTTGTTCTTTTAAGAATAGTTTACTGACATCGTACACATATCATAAGACCGCGTGACAGCAACTGAGTGTATTGGCCAAACCGATCCCTATACTTTCTATTGACGCCAGACCTCTCGGTCAAGGTAGCTTTGTACAAGCTGTTCATAACATAGACCTTCGAGTAGGGACAATACATAAAGAACAGTTGTCTTGTTATGTGTTGGAGGGTCTTCCTACTCCTATTGTATTGGGACTTCCTTGGTTGGCTAAACATAACCCAGTGATTGATTGGCAATCTAGAAAGATAAGTCAGTGGGGTGAATTTTGCAAGAATAACTGCATGAACATGGTCATCGGTGCGGTTGTGCCTAGGACTTTGCCTCCTTTTCTGGAGGACTTTGGGGAGATGTTCTCAGAGGAGGGGTGTCAAGAGTTACCTCCTCATCGCGCATATGACTGCTCAATAAAATTGCTTCCTGATGCCTTATCTCGTAGTTTCCCAGGGGCCGGAAAGACGGATGGCCCGGTTCCTATCCTTCAGGAGAGAGTGGTGGTGTTGGCTGTGTGCTCTGAGCTTGAGGAGGAGGTGTTGGAGGCTCAGGGGGACGCCCCTGTAGGACCTCCAGGGAAACTGTTTGTTCCTAATCAGTTAAGACAAAAAGTTATCGAGGCACATCATTGTTCTGCTTTAGCAGGACATCCAGGGAGTAAAGCAACTGTGGATCTCCTTTCTCGCCGGTTTTGGTGGCCTAACTTAAATAAAGAGGTAATAACTTTTGTCGCGTCCTGTGGAGTTTGTGCTCGCTCTAAGACCCCTCATACCCGTCCGTCTGGGGTTCCTGAGGAGGAACGATTCTCGTCGTCACTTGCTTCAGTTTGGAGAGGAGTGCTGAAGGGTCTGAGTGCTATGGGAACCGTTTCAAGCGGAGGTCTGATAGGAGGAGAGTGTCTGGTCCGGACCTAGGTGTGAACGATCTGGTGTGGTTGTCTACCAGGAATATAAAACTCAAGGTTCCCTCCTGGAAACTGGGTCCCAGGTTCATCGGTCCATACAGGATCAGTTCTATAATTAATCCTGTGGCATTTCGTCTGGACCTCCCTCCTACGTTTAAAATCAACAATGTGTTCCACAAATCGTTGCTTAAGAGGTACGTGGCGCCTGTGATACCGTCACCTCTGCCTCCTCCCCCAGTGGTGGTCAATGGTAACTTAGAATTTCAGGTGTCGAAGATCATTGACTCACGTCTGAATCGCCGGTCCCTTCAGTACTTGGTTCATTGGAGGGGGTATGTTCCTGAGGAGAGGACGTGGGTTCCTGCGTCGGATATTAACGCAGATCGATTGGTTCGGACCTTCCACACAACTTACCCGGGCAGACCTGGCCCTGAGGGTCCGGAGGCCCCTCGTAGAAGGGGGGGTACTGTCATGGGTGCATCGCCACGAGGATCGTCGCGATTGCACATTCTGACTTCTCGCAGCTGAGTTGCTGCTACTTTGTGTTTGGTAGTGAGGGAGTTAATTTTACCTAGCTCTTTGCTAAGACTAGGTCCAGCCTCGCCCGGCTGCTTTTGATTATGCACTAATTAGCTTCCTTTATATACTGCCAGTCTGCTGGTTAGAGGCCGGTGAAAGCATTCATACAGACTGCAGATAGGATCGGTTCTGAGAAGACTTAAGCTAAGAGCTCCTTTGTTTTTTCTCCTCTCCTTGCTTATAGTTTATCTCCTAGACCTTTGGTGTTCCCTCTGTGTTTATATGTTGTATGCAAGACTGTATTTACTTTATCCCCTGTCTGTCTCGTTTGTCTTTACTGTTGGTTAACCTTTACCTGTCCATTCCCTATGGTGGTAATCAGGGTCCTTCTAAGGACTAGATTACAGTGGTCAGGGATTTATAGGAGACAGGGTTTACGCTGGCGACCTGGACCTCTGTACCATTAACAGTACCTCCGGGTAGAGGGACTAGTCAGGACCCCAGTTTAGGGTCAGCATAGACCCCGGTCCACCTCTAGCCAGAGACAGCGTGTAAAGGATTCAGTATTGAACCACAGGATATTATGTCAGGTAATACTATGCTATATGTACATGTTAATATTACCTATTTATATGTTATATAGTAAGTCGTCCCACGTGATAGATTACTGACATTATATATATAAATATCTGCTAGACAGCGTGACATTACATGGGCTTTTGCTGTGTTACTTGTCATGCGGAGGATTCTGGCCTGTGACTACAGACTATACCGGCGGGAGATATGAACTCTGTGTGCCAACCACAAGTTGGGAGACAGTGAGTATCTCCTGGTACGGGGGCAGTGGCACTACCCCGGATCTTGTGGACTGAGAACATTGCATTTTAGCCATATACCCAGAGTTATTGTAAAACCATGGACGTAAGGAGTAAAAAACAGTTGCATTGTTAACCTGCCTAGGTGATTAATACAACCCACAACCTCAAATCTTCACAATCATAATCTTCGTCCTTCTTAATTAGCCCTGAAGACTGCTGGAATCTGTAGTGGGACGCTGTTGATGGGGCAGCCAGAGACATGATATGTTTCCGATCATCCTTCTCCACTTGTTGGGACAGCCTATCTGCATTTCTTTCAGTACAGACTAAGGCCTCTTTCACACTTCAGTCGTGCGACGTCAGTCAAAATCCGTCAAAATGTGAAAAAAACGGATCCGCCATTTTTTTTTGGCGGATCCGTTTTTTTCCCATTGACTTGCATTAGTGACGGATTTTGACGGATGGTCGTCCGTTAGGTCCGTTTTGGGACGGATCCGCCAAAAAATTGGCGTCCGCCATTACAAAAAAACGTCCAATGCAACGTTTTTTTTTACCGCCAAAATGGCAGACAACGGCGGATCCGCCGCATCCGCCATTTTGTATAATGGCTGCCTATGGGCGGCGGATCCGCTGGCATCCGTTTTGACGGAATCCGCCTGCGGATCCGTCGCCTCCATTGAAAACCATTGTAAATGTAGAAAACACTGTCCGGTCTCTCTCTCTCTCTCTCTCTCTCTCTCTCTCTCTCCTCGGTCCGGACTTACATTTCTGGAACGTAATTTTCATCATTTCCAGGTGAAATCTTCTTGGCGGATCCGTCAGAAAACTGACCAGTTTTGCATCCGTTTTTTAACTTTTCTGACGGATCCGCCATTTTCACGCTTGGGCGGACGTCACACAACGGAAGTGTGAAAGAGGCCTAAGAGGTGTAAGTACAGATGTAAGAGGTTTCACCTTCATGAGAATGAAACTCTGAATCATCCAGTTTCCTCAAGGCATATTCCATGCCGTCCTTGTGAATAAACTCCACAGTCCCCATTCCACCCTGGTGCACATCAGCATAGGAGCCATCTCCAGCTTCTTTCATATGATTTTTCAGATCCTGCCAACTCCCCGATGGTGGATCCCTGAGAAGAGAACTGTATATTCAGTTCGCCGGGACGTAGATCCATTCCTCCCACGGGACACCTCCATATCGTCCCCCTGATCTACAGTTTGACCTGGGAAACTCTACAACCAAGGTGAACCGAACTCGTATCCATTGCGTACAAACACGGCGTCATCCGATACTCGTGGATCCTGGAAGCTGATTAAGTCGAATGGCATGACACTGCTTCCTCCGTGATTCTTCATTGCCCACGTTAATGCGCCCATCCCCAGAGTGCTGACCACCAGCCAGTGAGATGGTCACTTGGTGGCCTGGTAAATGTTGTTCTGGGGTAACAATATCTGAGCTGACCAGCGTGATGGTAGACCCAGTGTCCCGAAGTCCCTAGGCCACCTCACCTCCCAAAAGTCAGGTTCCTTCATGGTAACAGTCATTGCATTTTGTACATTGCTCACCACTGGCAGAGGGGGGGTGTAGTCAACAATTAGAAATCGCTCTGTTCTCTCTCGGCTGACGCAGTGTGAACCGATCCTTAGCTTCAGGTTACGAATTTTGGCCCAGTGGCACACCATCCCTGCTCCTAGGTTGTTTCCCAGCAACACATCTACTGGTAGGTGCCGCACTACTCCTACATCCACCATTCCACGACTGTGACCCGAGTCTAAATGTAGTCGGGCCCTCCGAATGTTGAGAGATTCTCCTCCAACTACGTCATAGATGTGCCTTTTCTGGGGTGGCTGGGGCCAGATGTTAGTAGCTGGGGGGGCCCAAAAACAATGGTCCCTCCCTAGGCTATTAATATCTGTCCTCAGTCACTGGCTTTCCCTGTCTTGCAGAGAAAATACAGCGGGAGTCCACGCATTTTTTTACAACGAATTTACCTGTTAAACACCTACATGTATGAAATTTTGCACACATACACTCATGTAATTATTAGTGAAAACCATATATCAAACTACATGAAATGACATGGTTAACTGTATGTAAACCATGTGTCATTTCATGTCGGTTCTGTAATGATTTTACAGATGACGGCAATTGAATTAGCGGCTATTATGCTATGCAGAAGTGTATGAACTATCTATATGTATATATATATGTGTGTCAATGACATGTATATATATAAGTGTATTCTATGTGTATATATGTACTGTACATGTCAGTGTGATTTTAACTGTACAGCGCACTGAATTGCCGGCTTTTAAACAACAGATTCGTCAAAAACTGGAAGAAATGGATGAAAAAACTGATGCGACGGATCCGTCAATCCATCTAAACAATGGATTGTGACTGACGGCAAAAAACTGATGTGTGAAAGAGGCCTAAGGCTGATGCCTTGTCTCATTGGTTTCCTGGGGGAAGAAATAAGTGTGAACTGGTACCTATTCTTCAAAAAGGGGTGGTTACTACCAAGGAGGAAAGAGATGTAATCAATCACTGCAATCTAGTCTGCAAACAATATACATACTGACATGTGTATATATGCAGGGACCTTTCCCTGCAACCAGAAAAAATATAAAACCTGTCCATCTATAATGACCACGGACAAGATAAAGATCCCAACTCCCATCAGGACTACAAGATCCCAGGTACTTTCAGCTGCATCACATCTAATGGGGTGTACCTAATTATTTGTACTAAATGTCCAACTGGGGGTCTGTATATGGGGAGACCGGGCAAAAACTGAGAACAAGGATGAATTCTCATCACCACACAATAAGAGAAAAAAGAATGGATCTACCTGTGGCCAAACACTTTTGTATCCCCGGTCATAGCATGATGGACATGAAATTACTTGTATTAAAAGGTAACTTCAAGTCTCAGAGAGACAGAAGAGTCTGGGAATATAAACTCATGACAACCTGTGACAATCAGTGCAGGAATGAATGTATCCCATGGATTTATGTGTTTTTACATCAATTAAGGAATTTGCTCTTCAGACCTTCTGGGGGCATCACACAACACAGAACCAGACCCCAATCAGAGGGCAATAAAACTTTCACACTCCTTATCTATGAACTGTTCCAATGTTTATGTTCATCTCTCTCCCATAATGACAGTTCTGCTTCATATCACTTGTCTTATCTATTGCATTTTTCTGTGCTGTGTGGTGTATAAATATGTGATTCTTCAGATTTTGTATTAGTCTTTGCCTGATGAAGAGACCTGAGTAGTCTCGAAAGCTGCAATTTGTTACCATCTTTTCAGTTAGCCATTAAAAGGTATCAACCACTGAGGACTCTCAATTCTAAATATTTTTATATCTGAGGAAAACATGGAAAAATTATATGGAAAATAAATATATATATATACAGTATATATATACATATGTATGTATGCAAATACTGGCGTATTAGATCTTTGGGAATCTTGTTTGCAATTTGGAGATCCAGTAGGATTCTCTATTTAGTATTTTTCTCTTCAGATCCCACCTCTGGCGGCTTATCGTCTTCTTCTGCTCTTGTCACCATAAGTGATCTGGTATTACCCCCTGTGTATATTTACTATGGTCGGACCCCGCAGAGACCTTGTGTGCAGTAGAGCTGCTCCCATCTAACCGGCGTCTCCGGATTCACTTTTGTCCTATCTTGATTCCCACGTATTGTAAATCACACAATGTGCATCCTATGATAAACAGTTGTGCTGTAAAGTTTACACACCCCGGCAGAATTTTTGCTTTCTTGGTCTTTTTTCCAGAGAATACGTGTTAGAACCCTCTTGTTAGATTTTGTTTCACTTTGCTGGTCACATGACCTTTTTACCCTATTTAGTCTGGCTCCGCCCTTCTGGCTTTGCTGGACTTCATTGTATTATCTACTCTTAAGCTAGCCGGGTGCTTAGGTGCCTTACTCTGTCAGTTTTGCTTGATCTTAGGATCTCGTAGTAATTTGTTTTCTGTTTAATTTTCCCTGCTACAATTTCTGTTAGGAGGTGTCCACCTTTTCACCCAGTCCCTAGATCTTGTAGGGATTCCTCCCTCGCAACTATAGGTCTTCGTTCAGACTAGCTGAGGACTTTAGCGGGTCTGGTCGCAGGATCAGGTTCCCCGTTACATCGTAGGGATCCAGCTCAGTCCTATTGTAGGGACAGAGTTCCCACCTTTCCTTAGTGCTTGTAGCAGTTCATAACAGTAAGTCCAGCCCAGAAATAAAAAAAATAAAAAAAAATCTCTAAGGAAAGATTTTCTGTTTTCATCATGGTGTCGGTTCGGGATTTGGCTGAACGCCTGCAGGGTCTCTCTCTGGAGGTGGCTGAAATCCAGCAACACGTGAGTAGTTGTTCTGGAGCACATTTTGTGGAGCCAAAGGTACGTTTGCCTGATTTATTTTTTGGTGAACAACAAGATTTTTTTTCTTTTAAAAATGCTTGCTTGTTGTATTTTCGTTTGAGACCCAGATCCTCTGGTGAGGAATCACAGCGCATAGGATTCATAATGTCACTTTTGCGCAAAGAACCTCAGGACTGGGCCTTTTCTCTGCAGCCTAGTGATCCATGCTTTGGATCAGTGGATGTTTTTTTTCTGCTTTGGGGTTGTTGTATGACGATCCGGATCGTGTTTCATCAGCTGAGACAGAGTTGAGACGTTTGAGACAGGGATCGGGTAATGTGGAAAAATATTGTACTCACTTCCGTAGGTGGTCCACTCAGGTGGGCTGGAACGATTCAGCTTTGAAAAGTTTATTTCTTGCAGGATTAAGTGAAAGGGTTAAAGATTTGCTGATTGCTTATCCCATACCTGGTAACTTGCAAGAGGCTATGCAATTGGCCATACGGGTGGATAGGAGACTGCGTGCAAGGGTTAATGAGAGTAAATCTGCCTTGTCAGCTCCAAGTTTGGAGAAGGAATGTACTGACATTGCAGAGCCGATGGAAATTGGAGCAATGACACCTCACTCTCGGGAAAAAGAACGCAGATTTGCTCAAGGTTTGTGTTTCTACTGTGGTAAATCTGAGCATTTTATTAAGAACTGTGCGCTTCGAATGAATAAAGGGAAAAAAAAAATGAGGTCAGTGTCGCCCGCATAGCTTGTTTAAACAATAAAGGTGTCTTTCTTTCTGCTACCACTGCTGGTGAGGAGGAATTAATGGAGTTTCGGGTATTTGTGGATTGTGGTTCAACTCAATGTGATTGATGGGAAATTTTGGAAAAACTAAAATTAAAACCCAAACTTCTGTCTTCCCCTATTAATGTGGTGTCTGTGGATGGTTCTCCCTTGAAAAATGTTACCATATCTGTGAATTTCCTCTTACTATTAATGGTGTTCATCAAGAGAATTTGGATTTGGTGGTTTTGAATAATTTGCCCTCACCGGTGATTTTGGGGTTACCCTGGTTAAAATTGCACAATCCAGTACTGGATTGGTCTACCAATGAAATTAAGTCCTGGAGTCCTAAGTGTTATGACAAGTGTTGTAACGGGCGTATTGCTGCTGTAGTTAAGGGGGAGTTACCTGTACCTATTCAGGATTTTTGGAAAGTTTTTTCTGATAAGGAATCGCAGGTATTGCCTCCTCATAGAGATTATGATTGTACTATTGAATTTGTCCCTGGAGCGACTCTTCCTAAAAGTCGTTTATTTAATTTGACTATTCCTGAGAGAAAGGCTTTGGAGGAATACATACAGACAAGCTTGGCCGCCGGTCACATTAGGCCTTCCAAGTCTCCTGTGGCGGTTGGATTTTTTTTTTGTTAAAAAGAAGGACGGCGGTTTACGGCCTTGTCTAGACTTTCGTGAGATTAATAAGATTACTGTACGCAATCCTTACCCACTGCCATTGATTCCTGATTTGTTTAACCAGTTAGTGGGGGCCAAGTGGTTCTCGAAAATTGATCTTCGAGGGGCATACAATTTGTTGCGCATGAAGGAGGGGGATGAATGGAAGACTGCGTTTAACACTCCACTGGGTCATTTTGAGAATCTGGTCATGCCTTTTGGACTTTCCAGTGCTCCGGCATTTTTTCAGAATCTTATTAATGACATCCTTAGACCTTTGATCGGCAGAAGTGTGGTTGTGTATTTGGATGACATTTTGATTTATTCACCGGATTTGGAGTCTCATTGGAGGAGTGTGCGTGAAGTATTACAGTTACTGAGTGATAATTCACTTTTTGCCAAACTAGAAAAATGTGAGTTCGCTGTACAGAGACTTAGTTTTTTGGGCTACATTGTCTCCAGTGAAGGTTTTGAGATGGACCCGGTGAAAGTGCAAGCTGTGCAGGATTGGCCTAGACCTATTGGTGTGAAATCAATACAGAGGTTTTTGGGGTTCGCCAATTATTATAGAAAATACATAAAAAAATTTTCTGTGATTGCCAAACCTCTGACCGATCTCACCAGGAAAGGTGCTGATGCGGTTCAGTGGACTACTGAGGCCATTGAGGCTTTTGTGTTGCTAAAGGAGAGGTTCAGCTCTGCTCCCATCCTTACGCAGCCTGATGTGACTAAACCATTTTTGGTTGAGGTTGATGCTTCTTCTGTGGGGTCGGCGCGGTGTTGTCTCAGGAAAAGACGGATGGAGTACACCCCTGTGCTTTTTTTTCAAAGAAATTTTCTGAGTCTGAACTAAATTATGATATCGGTAATCGGGAATTGTTGGCAATTAAACTCGCATTTGAACACTGGCGGCATTTTTTGGAGGGAGCGGAATTTCCCATTCAAGTCTTCACCGATCATAAAAATCTGATCTACCTTGATGCTGCCAAACGCTTGAATGCCCGTCAGGCTAGGTGGGCACTGTTTTCCTCACAGTTTAATTTTACCGTTACTTACATCCTGTAGCGCCCGCGTCCCTGCCTGCTGCCAGACAGGGACGTCGCTCTCCTCACCTGCGCTCAGCGTCCTCAGTGCTCCCAGCCTCCTCTGCGCCTCTGGCATCCTCGGCGTCCTCCTTCCGCCCTGCTGGTCCCGCGCGCTCCTTCCCTGCTGCTGGCCTTAGGGCGCGCGCCCGCACCCTCCCCCGCTCTTAAAGGAGCCGCGCGCATTTTCCAAATCAGTCTCCAGCCAATGCTGGTGGACTCCACCCTATATTAAGGGCTTCCTCCTTAATGGAGGTGCCCGTGTGTAGCCCTGGTGTTAGGCACACGCAGTACCCTGGAGAGTGTGTGGCGAGACAGCAGTTTAATGCTGAATACCCATTCACTCAACATACACTAGACACACCCTTAGGGTAGTGTAGTTACTTGAGGGAGTGGTCAGGGTGTATGTTTGTTGAGTGATTTTTAGTGAGTTCAGTTCCTGTCTTCGGACAGAGCAGACGTCTGGACTTTAGCTGGAGGGAGGAAGCAGTCCAGCCTGCTCTTCAGCAGTTCAGAAAGTGGAGGCTAGTACAGGTGGTCTAGTTCACCTCAGCCTAGTCAGAGCTGTACCTCACCTGAATACATTGAAAGAAAGAAGAAGCTTAGTGCAGAAAGACTTCAGTCACCTGTCTCAAGGACAGTGAAAGGTTCAGAGACGTGCTCCTGCCTAGTGATAACTGAGCATCTGTAACTAACTTTGAAGGAAGGGAAGGAAGGAAGTGACTACCCGACTTTATGCAAGTGTGAGTGCTTATGCTACCAGCGAGGACAAGGCGAAAGGCACAGTGGAAAGATTATTGAAAAGGTGCTTTTGGATTGAAGAAGTCCTGCACATTGCAACCGGTCACTGGGGACCGAAGGATCACTATTAGCTTCAAGCATAGTGGTAAGAAAACCAGGGATTTACCGGACCTTAGGTCGCGGCAAACAGCCCCATATAGTCAGTACGTAACTGGGGTCAGGGGGAGTGAAGACTTTGAGCCTGATCAGCAATATAGGAATTCAGCTCTCTCGCAGGAAGGCTCCTACCACAAAACTGACTGGGCAGAACAGCTTGGAATAGCTGAAATTATAGAGGGAACTACGCTGCAAGCTGGTTGTACTCATCATTATTGGACAGTAAAGGAGGCCCCTAACTTGCTTAGCCGTTGCCTCAAAGCTCATCCTCCATCAACCCCATCAGCCTCCCTGGGACCTGCCTTACCATCTTGCAAGTAAAGGTATGGAAAGACGCTGACCGTGTGAGACTGAGTTATTTATTGCATGCCTGCACAATCCCTACCTAACTACCGACCTGAGGGAAGAGTCCCACCTGTAGGGGACCCGACATCTAGCTGCATCACCATCCCCTCAGAGATCTATAGCAGCGCTGGTACAAATTACCAGAATACTACAGGTGGCGTCACGAACTGTATATAAATCTATCCCTGTAAATATTCCCCCAACATACGCCAGACCGCCAGGGCCACAGACCGAGCCACCGCTACCTGTGACAAAATCCCCATAGACTTCTACGGGCTCGGCTCTGAGTACCCCATTGCCCTGGTAACCCACAATTGTGGTGGCGGGTCGACACAAAACTTTGGCGTCACGAACAGGATGCGAAACTCGCAGAATTGCGAGCCCTGTGTGCCTAAGGAATTGTTTTTGTGAAAAAGGACTGTTTGCACTTTTGGCGCCAAAATCGCCATTTTTGTCGCCATATTCGCGCCCTCAGGCGCTGGAGAAGAAGGTGGGCGTACCTTCGTGGGCGTCTACCCCCAGTGGCGCGAGAAAATGCCTGCCCTCTCAAAGTGCTATTACAATATGCGATCCTGCCCTACAGCAAAGGAGGTCCGCCTCCTCTTCACCTTCCCTGCGAGGAGGAGGAGGAGACGCAAACCCCACCTCCACGGAAGAGACCGGATGTCTCTGGAAGAAGAAGAAAGAATCTTCTGGAACATCATGGAAGCAGGACGTGTGCAGCCGAGCAGGGGAGCGGAGGAAGGCAGGCCCCGTGCCCCAGCCAAGCTGCCACCAGCACCAGAGTCATCCGTGGTCCTGCACCTGCAGCAGGCGTTGCTAGAGATTCAGGAAGAAAATGCACGCCTGAAGAAGATGGTCCAGTACCAACCTGGCTTTGAAGAGATCGAGAGACGCCGGCGTACCCTGGAGCAGCGGAGGCTGTGGGACACGGTGATCTCTCCCCTCAACGACCCCCCACGATTCGAGTTACCGAAGATTCTGCTGCCCAAGGCGAAGGAGCAACCGGAGGCTGCCCCCGAAAGTACCAATCCTGATCCCACCGGTGAAGCGGTGGAGGCGAAGGAGGTTGAGGAGGTATCGCCAGTCCCGGAACGCCCGCCCGGCCAGGAGGCCGCAGCAGATGATCGGTCCCCGGCAGGGACACCGGAGGGGTCCTGTCCGTCACTACCAGACGTGGACTGGGACGAGATGGCGCGCCTGGATGACGTCGCCTACACCGCCCAGTGGGAATATGAGTGGCAGCGTCGTGAGGAGAAGCAGAAACGACAGCAGGAGGAAGAGCGGGAAGCTCAGCGGAACCGTCAGCGACAACATGCAGAGCTGATCGCGGACAAAGAGAGTGTCCGGAGAGAGAAAGGTACCCTGAGGGAACCGCGGCGGCAGGGGTGTGTGACTGAGTTCCAGCTCCGGAAGGGCTGGGGCTTCATCCGTGAACCGGGCCTCTACCCAGGGGTCTTTGTCAGCAGGCGTGACGTAGAATCCCACCTACCGCAAGGCCATCCCGGGAGGGACTTAGTAAATGGAGACATTGTCACGTACACACGGCATTGGGGAATGAAGGGATGGTATGCCCTTAACGTCACCATCGTCCGTGACCCCGTCCCCGACGCAGGTAACGTCATCACTACCGCAGCGTCCCCGTCTCCAGCTCAAGCAGTATCCGGCCGTGCCCCAGCATCGCCCCCTGCAAGTTCATCGCAAATTAAAGCAATTTCTACATCGCAACTAGCGACCCAGTCTCAATCGCAATCCATGACACGGTCCATATCGTTAACTGTGATTGAAACGCAATCGGTGTCACGTGAGGAGAATGTACCCGTTGCGCCCCTAGAGGTTCGCACGAGAACTGTGGCGACCCAGACCCTAATCGCAGCGCATGATTTGTTAGTCCTGGGATCTAGGGCCCATTGCATTGTTCCAGCCCCCGGGGTGGAAAGTGTATTAGAAGTAAATGAATAAATAGTAAAGAAGAATCGGTGAGATCCCTATAGGGTCTACCATAAATAATATTGTAGAAAGTTTGAGAATGTTTTACAAAATTTTGCATAAGTTGAAGAGTATATATAATGCATATATATTTTGCTAACCGTAGAATGCCCGGCTGGGTAACCAGAAAAAGTTTGCACTTTAGTATAATAATGTGATATTATATCTATGTCTTTGGTTTTACAATGGACTTTGAGGTTGAGGACTGTGCCAACCCAGAACTTATTTGTACATAGTTGCGCTTCGGTGCCTTATCTTGGTTTTACATAAACCAGCACAACTACCTCTGAATACAAAAACCCGTGTGGTGTGGCACTGAGTGAGGTCTGCATTCGGATGTCCTGCAGCCCACCCAGGACCTACGTTGAAGGTTTGGTGCGGGTCCTTCACAAGAATACTGTATATTTATTGAATGCTATTTAATATTTGTATTTTTTCTATAATGTTTGCAACGTTCAAGATATCCTCACCTCCCGGATGGGACGAATTAATGTTATTGTTAATGTTTTCGTGCATAAACAAAATGTCTCTTTTGTATTTTACAGCCCGGGAGTGCTGTCTTTTACCATGGGGGAATGTGTAGCCCTGGTGTTAGGCACACGCAGTACCCTGGAGAGTGTGTGGCGAGACAGCAGTTTAATGCTAAATACCCATTCACTCAACATACACTAGACACACCCTTAGGGTAGTGTAGTTACTTGAGGGAGTGGTCAGGGTGTATGTTTGTTGAGTGATTTTTAGTGAGTTCAGTTCCTGTCTTCGGACAGAGCAGACGTCTGGAGTTTAGCTGGAGGGAGGAAGCAGTCCAGCCTGCTCTTCAGCAGTTCAGAAAGTGGAGGCTAGTACAGGTGGTCTAGTTCACCTCAGCCTAGTCAGAGCTGTACCTCACCTGAATACATTGAAAGAAAGAAGAAGCTTAGTGCAGAAAGACTTCAGTCACCTGTCTCAAGGACAGTGAAAGGTTCAGAGACGTGCTCCTGCCTAGTGATAACTGAGCATCTGTAACTAACTTTGAAGGAAGGGAAGGAAGGAAGTGACTACCCGACTTTATGCAAGTGTGAGTGCTTATGCTACCAGCGAGGACAAGGCGAAAGGCACCGTGGAAAGATTATTGAAAAGGTGCTTTTGGATTGAAGAAGTCCTGCACATTGCAACCGGTCACTGGGGACCGAAGGATCACTATTAGCTTCAAGCATAGTGGTAAGAAAACCAGGGATTTACCGGACCTTAGGTCGCGGCAAACAGCCCCATATAGTCAGTACGTAACTGGGGTCAGGGGGAGTGAAGACTTTGAGCCTGATCAGCAATATAGGAATTCAGCTCTCTCGCAGGAAGGCTCCTACCACAAAACTGACTGGGCAGAACAGCTTGGAATAGCTGAAATTATAGAGGGAACTACGCTGCAAGCTGGTTGTACTCATCATTATTGGACAGTAAAGGAGGCCCCTAACTTGCTTAGCCGTTGCCTCAAAGCTCATCCTCCATCAACCCCATCAGCCTCCCTGGGACCTGCCTTACCATCTTGCAAGTAAAGGTATGGAAAGACGCTGACCGTGTGAGACTGAGTTATTTATTGCATGCCTGCACAATCCCTACCTAACTACCGACCTGAGGGAAGAGTCCCACCTGTAGGGGACCCGACATCTAGCTGCATCACCATCCCCTCAGAGATCTATAGCAGCGCTGGTACAAATTACCAGAATACTACAGGTGGCGTCACGAACTGTATATAAATCTATCCCCTGTAAATATTCCCCCAACATACGCCAGACCGCCAGGGCCACAGACCGAGCCACCGCTACCTGTGACAAAATCCCCATAGACTTCTACGGGCTCGGCTCTGAGTACCCCATTGCCCTGGTAACCCACAATTGTGGTGGCGGGTCGACACACCCGAGCAATGTTGTTTCTGTGCAGTCTAACTCTGCTTCAGCCATCAGCTCCTGTTTCCAGTTGCCTGCCTGTTACCTGTCTGTTTGCCTGTCGGCCATATGACTGCAGCTCTATCCAGAGGTTCGGACATCTTCAGCAGAGATCCCCGGCTGTTGCCTGCTCACCTGGGAGCGATCATCTGCCATCCGACTGCAGCTCTATCCAGAGGTTCGGACATCATCTGCGGAGATCCCCGGCTATTGCAGAGACTCTTGCCTGCTCACCTGGGAGCGATCATCTGCCATCCGACTGCAGCTCTATCTAGAGGTTCGGACATCATCAGCAGAGATCCCGGCTATTCCAGAGACTCTTGCCTGCTCACCTGGGAGCGATCATCCGCCATCCGACTGCAGCCTACCAGGAGGCTCCACCAGCTCAGGTCGTATATGCCTGTTTGTCTAGAGACTACCCTGGTCACTTGCCGTGACAAACCTGCCTGCCCAGAGACTACCCTGGTCACTTGCCGTGACAAACCTGCCTGCCCAGAGACTGCCCTGGTCACTTGCCGTGACAACCTGCCTGTCCAGAGACTGCCCTGGTCACTTGCCGTGACAACCTGCCTGTCCAGAGACTGCCCTGGTCACTTGCCGTGACAACCTGCCTGTCCAGAGACTGCCCTGGTCACTTGCCGTGACAACCTGCCTGTTCAGAGACTGCCCTGGTCACTTGTCGTGACAACCTGCCTGCCCAGAGACTGCCCTGGTCACTTGCCGTGACAAACCTGCCTGCCCAGAGACTGCCCTGGTCACTTGCCGTGACAACCTGCCTGTCCAGAGACTGCCCAGGTCACTTGCCGTGACAACCTGCCTGTCCAGAGACTGCCCAGGTCACTTGCTGTGACAACCTGCCTGTCCAGAGACTTCCTTGGTCACTTATTGTGACAACCTGCCTGTCCAGAGACTGCCTGGCTAATTGCCGTGATTCCCTGTCCTATTCCCGGATGCCACCCGCTCTCTTGCAAGTAAATTGTCTTGTATAATAAAGCTTAGTGGTTCCACCAACCAGACCCGTTTCCGTCAGTGGTTCCACCTACCAGACCCATTACAGTTTGCTCGGGCCATGGAACCCGGTGGCACCCAAACCCCTTCACTTCCGGAACTGTGTCATGAGCTGTCTCGCCAGAGGTCTCAACAGGAGGCTATCCTGGGTCACCTGCGGAACGTCAATTCCCGCTTGGACACTCTGAATCCATCACCAGCAACCACCGCTGGAGCCATGACTCATAATCCGGCAGTCCCGCTGACTCCCAATTCCGTGGTTTCCATTCCCGGTCCCCGACTTTCAGCTCCTCCTAGGTATGGAGGCGACCCTGTTATGGCTCGGGGTTTCATTAACCAGTGCACCCTGCATTTCGAACTCCTGGCACACCAGTTTAATTCTGACCGGGCCAAAATTGCCTTCATCATGTCCCATCTCACCGGAGAGGCTCTGGCCTGGCTTAATCCTCTCTGGGAGAGAGAAGATCCTCTGGTGTCAGACCTGCCTGCTTTTCTCTCGGCCTTCCGGAGGGTATTCGACGAACCTGGACGGAAGACCTCCTCTGCATCATCTCTGTTGCGTCTCCGTCAGGGAAGTCTCACCGTTGGTCAATATGCCATACGGTTCCGTACTCTAGCCTCAGAACTGGCTTGGGACAATGAAGCTCTAATTTCGGTCTTCTGGGAGGGTCTGTCCGGCCGTATTAAAGACGAACTTGCCGGTCGGGACATTCCAACCTCGCTTGATGATTTAATAAATCTTGCCAATCGGATTGATCTACGGTTCCAGGAACGAGCCAAAGAGGTCACCCGTGAAAAAAAGTTTCCTCATTTAACCCCTTCCGTTTCTCCCCAGGTGCACACTGCTGAGCCTATGCAGGTCGACCAGACCAAGATGGTCAAAGCCCGTCAGGACTCACGCCGTGCCGAGAAAAGTTGCTTCTACTGCGGCAGTAAGGAGCACTGGATCCGAACCTGCCCGGAGAAGTCGGGAAACGCCTGTGTCTAGGTTCGCTCGGAGAGGTCTATCTAGACAAAAATAAATCCTCTTCATCTCTGCTGCTCTCGGTCTCAATTCTTCTCGGTAAGAACCGTTACTTCGAGATGGCCCATCTTGATTCTGGAGCAGCTGGGAATCTCGTGTCACAGGCTCTAGTAGAGAAGTATCGCATTCCCACCAAACCTCTTGTTGAACCAGTATCTGTTGCTGCTGTGGATGGGGGTCTCCTACCTCGTCCCATCCGACTTATCACCGAAGCCATAACCCTGCAGGTGGGAATGTTGCATTCTGAGAGCATCTCATTTCATGTTCTGCCTGGACTCTCTCATGCTTTCTTACTAGGTCTGCCTTGGCTCCAAAAGCATGCACCTGTGCTTGACTGGCAGAATGGAGAGATTCTTCGCTGGGGACAGGACTGTCATAAAACGTGTCTGGTGCCTGTTCATCCCGTCAGTCCTTCTCCTACTCCTGCTAATCTACCAGGACTCTCGATTCCATATTGGTCATTTGCTGATGTCTTCAATAAAAAGGAAGCAGAGACCTTACCCCGCATAGACCATATGATTGCCCGATCGACCTGCTACCCGGTACCACGCCTCCCCGTGGGCGTATTTACCCGTTGTCCGCTGCTGAGACCAGGTTGATGTCCGAATATATCGAGGAGAACTTAGCAAAAGGATTCATCCGGAAATCTACCTCCCCAGCGGGAGCAGGTTTCTTCTTCGTAAAAAGAAGGACTGATCTCTCCGTCCCTGTATTGACTACAGAGGCCTAAATTTGATCACGATGAAGAATAAGTACCCTCTTCCGCTCATTCCAGAATTGTTTGATTGTCTTAGAGGGGCTAGAGTCTTCACCAAACTAGATCTTCGTGGAGCATACAACCTGGTTCGTATCCGTCGAGGAGATGAATGGAAGACGGCATTCAACACCCGGGACGGCCACTACGAGTACTTGGTGATGCCCTTTGGTCTCTGTAATGCTCCAGCAGTCTTTCAGGAGTTGGTCAATGACATCTTCCGGGACCTCCTCTACTCCTGCGTTGTGGTGTACCTTGACGACATCTTGGTCTTCTCTCCGGATCTTCAGTCTCACCGGAGGGATGTTCGTCAGGTTCTGCTCAGGCTCAGGCAGAATCACCTCTTCGCCAAATATGAGAAGTGCCTCTTTGAGCAGACATCGCTTCCGTTTCTGGGCTACATCATTTCTCAGACAGGCCTACGAATGGATCCGGAGAAATTGTCTGCCATCGAGAAGTGGCCCCGACCGGAGGGGTTGAAGGCCATTCAGCGGTTCCTGGGATTTGCCAACTATTACCGTCTCTTCATACCGCACTTCTCTTCCAGGACTGCGCCAATCTCCGCGCTCACCCGCAAGGATGCTAACCCCAAACAGTGGACGCCCGAAGCAGAGGAGGCCTTCCTTTCTCTAAAACAGGCCTTCTCTTCCGCTCCAGTGCTGCATCGCCCGGATGGCAACAAGCAGTTCTTCCTGGAGGTGGACGCTTCCTCTGCTGGAGCCGGAGCGGTACTTACCCAAAAAGCTTCATCCGGGAGGATGGTATCCTGCGGTTTCTTCTCCAAACTCTTCTCCTCCTCCGAGCGCAACTACTCCATAGGAGACCGAGAGTTATTGGCCATCAAGTTGGCATTGGAGGAGTGGCGTTACCTACTCGAAGGGCTCTTCATCCGGTAATCATTTACACGGACCACAAGAATCTGGCATACCTCCAGCATGCCCAGAGACTTAACCCTCGCCAAGCCCGGTGGTCCTTGTTTTTTGCCCGCTTCGATTTTCTTTTGCATTTTCGCCCAGCTGACAAAAACATCAAGGCGGATGCCTTGTCTCGGTCTTTCCTGGTGTCGGATCTCAAGGAGGAACCTAAGCATATCATCGATCCCGCCAGAGTGATGCAGGTGGCTCCCGTGAGTTTAAATCGTCTCCCTCCTGGTAAGACGTTCGTATCAGAAACTGATCGGAAGAGAATCCTACATTGGGGTCATTCATCTAAACTCGCTGGCCACGCTGGTCAAAAAAAGACCCTCCAACTCATTACACGGCATTATTGGTGGCCTACCCTGCACAAAGACGTAATAGACTTTGTTTCTGCCTGTGTTTCCTGTGCCCGCAACAAAGTTCCGAGACACCTGCCTACCGGCCGTCTTCTTCCGCTTCCTGTACCCGCTGCCCCCTGGCAGCATATAGCCATGGACTTCATTACGGATCTGCCCGTCTCTGCCGGTTGTACGGTCATTTGGGTGGTCGCTGACCGCTTTTCTAAGATGGCTCACTTCATTCCTCTGCCAGGTCTTCCGTCTGCACCCGAGTTGGCTAAAGACTTTATCCGCCACATCTTCTGTCTTCATGGTCTGCCTCGTCACATTGTGTCGGATCGTGGGGTTCAGTTCACCTCACGTTTCTGGAGAGCCACTTGTAAGTTGCTAGACGTCACCCTAGATTTTTCCTCCGCTTACCACCCACAGTCCAATGGACAAGTTGAACGAATAAATCAGAATTTGACCAGTTATCTTCGACACTTCGTTAATGCCCACCATTCTGACTGGGTGGACCTCCTGCCTTGGGCCGAATTCTCCTACAATAATCATGAGAGCGAATCTTCCACCAAGTCTCCGTTTTTTGTAGTCTTCGGTCAACACCCTCGGATCCCTGTCCCTGTTTCCATCTCTGTGGACAATCCAGCTGCGGAATCTCTGGTTAGAGAATTCTCCTCCATCTGGGAGAGTACCCGGTCCGCACTCATTCAGTCATCCGAGCGCATGAAAAGACATGCTGACAAAAAACGTCTGGATCCTCCTCATTTCCGTCCTGGGGACAAAGTCTGGCTTTCGTCCAAATATGTTCGACTCAAAATTCCGTCCTACAAGTTAGGTCCTCGGTTCATCGGTCCTTTTGAGATCATCAGTCAGATCAACCCGGTGTCCTATAAATTGAAACTCCCGGTCAATTTGCGAATTCCTAATTCTTTTCATGTATCTCTCCTCAAACCTGTGGTTCTTAACTCTTTTTTTAAGTCTACAGGTACACCTCCTGCTCCAGTGTCTGCTGATGATGAATTTGAGGTAGAGAACATTCTGGCCACAAAAAGGGTAGGAAAAAAGACTTATTTTTTGGTGGATTGGAAGGGGTTTGGTCCTGAGGAGAGAACCTGGGAACCTCGGGAGAACATTCATGCCCCTCTCATCCTAGCTAAATTTTTTTCTGGCCTAAAAAGGGGGGGGCCTAGAGGGGGTGGTACTGTAGCGCCCGCGTCCCTGCCTGCTGCCAGACAGGGACGTCGCTCTCCTCACCTGCGCTCAGCGTCCTCAGTGCTCCCAGCCTCCTCTGCGCCTCTGGCATCCTCGGCGTCCTCCTTCCGCCCTGCTGGTCCCGCGCGCTCCTTCCCTGCTGCTGGCCTTAGGGCGCGCGCCCGCACCCTCCCCCGCTCTTAAAGGAGCCGCGCGCATTTTCCAAATCAGTCTCCAGCCAATGCTGGTGGACTCCACCCTATATTAAGGGCTTCCTCCTTAATGGAGGTGCCCGAGCAATGTTGTTTCTGTGCAGTCTAACCCTGCTTCAGCCATCAGCTCCTGTTTCCAGTTGCCTGCCTGTTACCTGTCTGTTTGCCTGTCGGCCATCTGACTGCAGCTCTATCCAGAGGTTCGGACATCTTCAGCAGAGATCCCCGGCTGTTGCCTGCTCACCTGGGAGCGATCATCTGCCATCCGACTGCAGCTCTATCCAGAGGTTCGGACATCATCTGCGGAGATCCCCGGCTATTGCAGAGACTCTTGCCTGCTCACCTGGGAGCGATCATCTGCCATCCGACTGCAGCTCTATCTAGAGGTTCGGACATCATCAGCACAGATCCCGGCTATTCCAGAGACTCTTGCCTGCTCACCTGGGAGCGATCATCCGCCATCCGACTGCAGCCTACCAGGAGGCTCCACCAGCTCAGGTCGTATATGCCTGTTTGTCTAGAGACTACCCTGGTCACTTGCCGTGACAAACCTGCCTGCCCAGAGACTACCCTGGTCACTTGCCGTGACAAACCTGCCTGCCCAGAGACTGCCCTGGTCACTTGCCGTGACAACCTGCCTGTCCAGAGACTGCCCTGGTCACTTGCCGTGACAACCTGCCTGTCCAGAGACTGCCCTGGTCACTTGCCGTGACAACCTGCCTGTCCAGAGACTGCCCTGGTCACTTGCCGTGACAACCTGCCTGTTCAGAGACTGCCCTGGTCACTTGCCGTGACAACCTGCCTGCCCAGAGACTGCCCTGGTCACTTGCCGTGACAAACCTGCCTGCCCAGAGACTGCCCTGGTCACTTGCCGTGACAACCTGCCTGTCCAGAGACTGCCCAGGTCACTTGCCGTGACAACCTGCCTGTCCAGAGACTGCCCAGGTCACTTGCTGTGACAACCTGCCTGTCCAGAGACTTCCTTGGTCACTTATTGTGACAACCTGCCTGTCCAGAGACTGCCTGGCTAATTGCCGTGATTCCCTGTCCTATTCCCGGATGCCACCCGCTCTCTTGCAAGTAAATTGTCTTGTATAATAAAGCTTAGTGGTTCCACCAACCAGACCCGTTTCCGTCAGTGGTTCCACCTACCAGACCCGTTACACATCCCAGGTACTAAAAATGTTAAAGCTGATGCTTTGTCTCGCAGCTTTTCTCCTATGGTGGGTACTGAGGAGGAGGAGGAAAACATCTTGCAAGAGGGGGTTGTTATTGCTGTTTTGGACTCCGTGCTGGAAGATGAGATTCTTAAAGCACAGGAGAATGCCCATCTAACACGCCGCATGGGAGGTTGTTTGTGCCTGGTACCCTGAGGAGAGATTTGTTTGTTGAATGTCATGACTCTCGGTTGGCAGGTCATCCTGGAATCTCTGAGACCAAGAGACTTGTGGGTCGCAGTTTTTGGTGGCCTGGATGGCAGAAGGAAGTCATTAAGTGGGTGCGTCAATGCACTGTGTGTGCTAGATCTAAGTCTTCTCATACTCCTGCTGCGGGGTTGCTTTGCCCTCTGGAGGTCCCTAGTGCACCTTGGACACATTTGGCTATGGACTTTATTACTGACTTTCCCCCCTCTGAGGGTTTCACTGTCATCTGGGTGGTCGTGGACCGTTTTAGCAAGATGTGTCACTTGGTTCCTTTCATCAAATTGCCCTGCGCTAAGACTCTCGCTAAGGCCTTTGTCAAGGAAATAGTCAGACTACATGGTGTTCCTACTGACATTGTTTCTGATAGGGGACCTCAGTTTGTGGCTTGTTTTTGGCGCGCTTTTTGTGACAGGTTTGGAGTTCATTTGTCGTTTTCTT
>JARQOD010000002.1:556093-735803 GCA_033576555.1 Oophaga sylvatica | reverse complement strand
GTGTATCTAATCCTCTCCTGTGTGATACTGACTGCTGAGCCGTGTATCTAATCCTCTCCTGTGTGATACTGTCTGCTGAGCTGTGTATCTAATCCTATCCTGTGTGATACTGACTGCTGAGCTGTGTATCTAATCCTCTCCTGTGTGATACTGTCTGCTAAGCCGTGTATCTAATTCTATCCAATGTGATATTGTCTGCTGAGCCGGTATCTCATCCGCTCCTGTGTGATACTGACTGCTAAGCCGTGTATCTAATCCTATCCTGTGTAAATACTGTCTGCTGAGACGTGTATCTAATCCTCTCCTGTGTGATACTGACTGCTGAGCTGTGTATCTAATATTCTCCTGTGTGATACTGACTGCTGACTGTGTATCTAATCCTATCCTGTGTGATACTGTCTGCTGAGCCGTGTATCTAATCCTATCCTGTGTGATACTGACTGCTGAGCCGTGAAATCTAATCCTATCCTGTGTGATACTGTCTGCTGAGCCGTGTATCTAATCCTATCCTGTGTGATACTGACTGTTGAGCCGTGTATCTAATCCTCTCCTGTGTGATACTGACTGCTGAGCTGTGTATCTAATCCTATCCTGTGTGATACTGTCTGCTGAGCTGTGTATCTAATCCTATCCTGTGTGATACTGACTGTTGAGCCGTGTATCTAATCCTCTCCTGTGTGATACTGTCTGCTGAGCTGTGTATCTAATCCTATCCTGTGTGATACTGTCTGCTGAGCTGTGTATCTAATCCTATCCTGTGTGATACTGACTGCTGAGCCGTGTATCTAATCCTATCCTGTGTGATACTGACTGCTGAGCCGTGTATCTAATCCTATCCTGTGTGATACTGACTGCTGAGCCGTGTATCTAATCCTATCCTGTGTGATACTGATTGCTGAGCCGTGTATCTAATCCTATCCTGTGTGATACTGACTGCTGAGCCGTGTATCTAATCCTATCCTGTGTGATACTGACTGCTGAGCCGTGTATCTAATCCTATCCTGTGTGATAGTGGAGGAGGACATATCTCAAACTGCTCACCCCTCACCTTCCACCGCAGACCCTCAATCCAGACCACTCACCACAAACTGCTTACGCCAGACCTCCCACAACAGTACCCTCACCACGGACTCCCACCGCAGACCTCTCACCCCATACCTCCCACCACAAACCCCTCACCCCGGACCTCCCACCGCAGACCGCTCAACCTGCCCACTGACTGTGAACCGCTCACCCCAGACCGGTCACCACAGACCCCTCAACCTGGTCCTCCCACCGCAGACCCCTCACCCGAGACTTCCCACTGCAACCCATCAACCTGGACCAGTCACCGCAAACCGCTCACACCCTCAACCCGGATGTCCCACTGCAGACCCCTCAACCTGTACCACTCACTGCAGACCATTCACCTTGGACTCCTCAATGCAAATCCTTTACTCTGGACCACTCACCGCAGACCCATCAACCTGGACCACTCACCTCAAACCACTCAGCCCGGACCTCCCATCTCAGATCCCTCAAACTGGACCACTCATCACAGACATTTCACCCTAGAGCTCCCACCGCAGACCCCTGAACCCAGATCACTCACAGCAAACTGCTCACACCAAACCCATCACCTCAGACCTTCCACCGCAGACCCCTCACCCCAGACCTTCAACTGCAGATCCCAATCCAGACCACTTACCGCAAACCACTCATCCTGGACCTCCGACCGCCGAACCCTCAACCTGGACCACTCACCGCAGACCACTTACCCCTGACCTCTCACCACAGACTACTTACCTCAGACCTCCCACTGCAGACCTCGCAACCTGGACCACTCACTGCAGACCCCTCACCTTGGACCTCCCACTGCAGACCCGTCACAGCAGACCTCCCACTGCAGACCACTCAACGTGTACCACTCAACGCAAACCACTCACCCCAGACCTTCCACCACAGACTGCTCAACCCAGTCCTCCCAAAGCAGACCCCTCACCTCGGACCTGCCATCGCAAAACCCTCAACCCAGACCACTCACCGCAAACTGCTCACCCCTTGACCTTCCACAACAGAATACTCAACCCAGACCTCCCACCGCAGACAACTCACCCCGCACCTACCACCGCAGACCTCTCAACCCGGACCACTCACCGCAAACCGCTCACCCCAGACCACCCAAAACAGATCTCTCACCCTGGCTTCCCATTGCAGACCCCTCAACCCAGACCAATCACCGCAAACCACTCACCCCAGACCGCTCAACCCAGACCTCCCACAGCAGACCCCTCACCCCGGACCTCCACTGCAAACCCTTCAACCCAGACCACTCACAGTAAACTGCTTACCCTCTGACCTTCCACAACAGACTGCTCAACCTAGATCTCCCACCACAGACTCCTCACCCTGCACCTCCCACCGCAGACCCCTCAGCCCGGACCAATCACCGCAAACCGCTCACCCCGAATCTCCACCGCAAACCCTTCAACCTGGACCACTCCCCGCAAACTGCACACACCAGATCCCACACCCCAGACCTTCCACCGCAGACCCCTCACTCAAGATCTCCCATCGCAGACCCTCAACTCGGACCAGTCACCACAAACCGTTCACCTCTCAACCCGCACCTCCCACTGCAGACCAATCAACCCAGATCACTCACTGCAAACCACTCACCCCAGACCCTCCACCGCAGACCCCTCACCCCAGACTTCCCACCGCAGACCCCTCATCCCGGACCACTCCCCGAAAACTGCACATGTATCGACCCGCCACCACAATTGTGGATTACCAGGGCAATGGGGGTACTCAGAGCCGAGCCCGTAGAAGTCTATGGGGATTTTGTCACAGGTAGCTGTGGCTCGGTCTGTGGCCCGGGCGGTCTGGCGTATGTTGGGGATATATTTACAGGGGATTGATTTATGTACAGTTCGTGACGCCACCTGTAGTATTCTGGTAATTAGTACCAGCGCTGCTGTAGATCTCTGAGGGGATGGTGAGGCAGCTAGATGTCGGGTCCCTACAGGTGGGACTGGTCCCTCAAAGTCTATGGGATTTTGTGAAGTCGGGTGCAGATAAAGAACACAGTCTCACACGGTCAGCGTCTTTCCATACCTTTACTTGTAAGATGTTCAGGCCGGTCCCAGGGAGGCTGATCCAAGGAGAGTGTATCTTGAGACAGCAGCTGGACAAGTTAGGGGCCTCCTTTACTTCCAATACAACGAGTACAAACCAGCCTGAAGCGTAGTTTCCCTCAAAATCTCCAGCTAATCTATAGCTGTACCTGCCCAGTCAGCTTTGTGTTAGGAGCCTTCCTGCGAAGAAGCTGAATCTATTTGTCTGCAGAGACTCAAAGTCTTCACTTCCCCTGACCCCAGTTACGTACTGACTATAAGGGGCTTGTTTGCGCGACCTAAGGTCCGGTAAATTCCTGGTTTTCTTATCACTCTGCTTGAAACAGTCGTGATCCTTCGGTCCCCAGTGACCGGGTGCAATGTGCTGGACTTCTTCAATCCGTAAGCACTAATCCAATAAATCCACTTTGCCTTTCGCCTTGTCCACGCTGGTAACATAAGCACTCAAACTAGCCAAGGGTCGAGCAGTCACTTCTTTCTTTTCCTTCCTTCAAAGTTAGCTACAGATGCTCAGTTATCAACAGGCAGGAGCACGTCTCTGAACCTGATACCGTCCTTTTAGACAGGGATGCGAAGGCTTTCTGTACTAAACTTCTCCTTTCCTTCAGTGTATGCTGAGGAGGTGATACAGCTCTGACTAGACTAAGGTGAATTCAAACACCTATACCAGACTCCACGATATGAACTGATGATAAAGCAGGCTAGACCCCCTTCCTCCCTCCAGACGTCTTCTCTCTCTGAAGTCTAGACACTCACTCCACACGTCCTCACTGTCCGAAGACAGGAACTAGACTAAAATCACTCTAACACATACCTTGACCACTCCCTCAAGAGTAAACTCCACTACCCTAAGGGTGTGTCTAGTATATGTCGAGTGAATGAATATTTAGCATTAAACTGCTGTCTCGCCACACACTCTCCAGGGTACTGCGTGTGCCTACCACCAGGGCTACACCACACACACCAGATGCCTCATCCCGGACCTACCACCGCAGATCCCTTACCCGAACCATCACCGCAAGACCACTCACCAGGATTCCTCAACACAGGCCCCTTACCCTGGACCACTCACAGCAGACCACTCACAACAAACCCCACAACCCGGACCAATCACTACAATCCCGCTCATTGCAGACCCCTCACCCCGGACCCCACCGCAGACCCCCTCAGCACTGAACACTCACCGCAAACCACTCACCCCAGACGTCCCACCACAGACTCCTCACCCAAGATCACTCACCTCAGACCCCTCAACCCGGACCACTCCCCGCAAACCAGACACACGAGATCCCTCACCCTGGACCTCCCACCACAGACCCCTTAGCCTGGACCACTCTCCGCAGACCACTCACCCAAGACTCCTCACCACAGACCCCCTCAAACCTGGACCACTCACCGCAGACCTCTCACCCCAGACCTCCCACCGCCAAAACCCTCTCCCTGGACCTCTCATCGCAGAGCCCTCAACCTGGACCAGTCACTGCAAACCGCTCACCCCTCACCCCAGACCTCCCATTTCAGACCCCCACCCTGGACCTCCCACCACAGACCCCACAACCCAGATCACTCACTCGCAAACCGCTAACCCCGGACCTTCCCCCACAGACCCCTCAACCAGTATAACTCACAGCAAACCGCTCACCCAGACCTCCCACCACAAACCGCTAACCCCAGACCTCCTGCCACAGACTCCTCACCCCGGACATTCCACCACAGGCCCCTCACCCAGGACATCCCACCACAGGCCCCTCACCCCGGACATCCCACCACAGGCCCCTCACCACGGACATCCCACCACAGGCCCCTCACCACGGACATCTCACCACAGGCCCCTCAACTCAGACCACTCACTGCAGACTGTATATAATATACACTGTATATTGTCATCTACTACAGGATAAAGGGAAGACACAATGACACGCGTACACACCTGGACTCTGCTCCGGAACTGCCACACAATGGATCAGGTGAGTACTGCCAATGAGACCACCACTATAGAAATAGTGGGATATTAGATAACTGAGACTGTTACAACCCCACCCTATCTGACACCCTGCCTGTATACATGGAGAGGTTATCAGCCCCTGCCCCGTGATGACATCCCCTGATGTAATGATGAGACCACACCCCTTATACTCCAGCCCCGCCCCTCATTTATCACCGCTGACAACCTCCTGTATACAAAGTGAGAGGTTTATCAGCCCCGCCCACGGTGGTGACATCACTGATTTTAAAAGATGGGCACCACAAACCCCCCTTTTACTCCAGCCCCGCCCCTCATCTATCACTGCTGACAACCGGCCTGTATATATGTTGAGAGGTTATCAGGCCCCGCCCCCAGTGATGTCATCACTGATAAATGATGAGACCACACCCCTTATATCGTCCAGCCCCGCCCCTCATCTATCACCGCTGACAACTTGTCTGTATACATGTGAGAGGTTATCAGCCCTGCCCCGGTGATGACATCACTGATGTAATGATTAGACCACACCCCTATACTCCAGTCCCGCCCCTCATCTATCACCGCTGACAACCTCCTGTATACATGTGAGAGGTTATCAGCCCCGCCCCCCGGTGATGACATCACTGATTATAATGATGATACCACACCCCTTTACTCCAGCCCGCCACCGCGTGACATCACTGAATAATGATGAGACCACGCCCCTTATACTCCAGCCCCGCCCACGGTGATGACATCACTGATATAATGATGAGACCACACCCCTTATACTCCAGCCCCGCCACCATCTTTTAATTGTGAAACCTGCCTGTAACAGTGAGAGGTTATCGCCACGCCCCCGGTGATGACATCACTGATAAAATGTGAGACCACTTCCCCCTTTACCCCTAGCCCCCCCCTCATCTATCCCCGCTGACCAAACCCCGCCTGTATTCATGTGAGAGGGTTTCAACCCCGCCCCCGGGAGGGGCACACTGATATAATGATGAGACCACCCCTTTATACTCCAGCCCCCCCCCCTCATTTATCCCGCTGACACCTGCCTGTATACATGTGGAGGTTATCAACCCCGTCCCCGGGGATGCATCACTGATATAAAAAAAATGAAAACCCCTCCCCTTATTTCTCCAAACCCCGCCCCATCACCGGGTGACAACCTGCCTGAACATGTGGGAGGTTTAAAACAGCCCCCCGCCCCCAGTGATTTACATCATGATATTTAAGATGAGACCACGCCGCTTAACACACCAGCCCCCCCCCACCGGCGTGACATCCCCTGATATAAAAGATGAACCACGCCCCTTATACTCCAGCCCCGCCCTCATCTATCCTGTGATAACCTGCCTTATACATTGAGAGGTTATCGCCCCGCCCCCGGTGATGAAATCCCTGATTAATTATTTAGCCACACCCCTTTATACTCCAGCCCCGCCCCTCATCTATCACCGCTGAACCCTGCCTTATACATGTGAGGGTTATCCCCCCGCCCCCGGTGATGACATCACTGATATAATGGGTGAAACCACGCCCCCTTTTTAAAACCCAGCCCCGCCCGGGAGGGCATCACTGATATAAGAGAAAACCACGCCCCTTTTAACCACCCCGCCCCGGTGGGAATGACATCACTGGGTATAATTTATGAAACCACACCCCTTTAACCCCCGCCCCCCCCTCTCTATCCCCTGCTGATAACCTGCCTGTATACCCTGGGGGAGAGGTTTATCGCCCCGCCCCCGGTGAGACTTCCCCCGATATTTAAAGATGAGACCAACACCCCTTATACTCCAGCCCCGCCCCTCATCTATCACCGCTGATACCCTGCCTGTATACAATGGAGAGGTTATCAGCCCGCCCCCGGGGTGAGACATCCCTGATATAAGATGAGACCACAACCCATTATTCCCACCCCGCCCCTCATCTAAACCCGCTGACACCCGGCCTGTATACATGTGAGAGGTTATCAGCCCCGACCCCGGTGATGACATCCCTGATATAATATGAGACCATCCCTTATACTCCAACCCCCCCCCAGTATGACATCCCTGATATTAAAGATGAGACCACACCCCTTTCTCTGGCCCCGCCCCCTATTCTATCATGCTGATAACCTGCCTGTATACATGTGAGAGGTTATCAGCCCCGCCTCGGTGATGTCATCACTGATATAAATGAAGAGACCCACACCTCTTATACTCCAGCCCCGCCCCTCATCTATCACCGTGACACCTGCTGTATACATGTGAAGGTTATCATCCCCGCCCCGGTGATGAATCACTGATATAATGATGAGACCACACCCCTTAACTCCAGCCCGCCCTCATCTATCACGCTGACAACCCTGCCTGTATACATGTGAGAGGTTTCAGCCCGCCCCTAGTGATGACATCACTGATTAATGATGAGACCCACACCCCTTTTAAATCCAGCCCGCCCCTCATCTATCCCGCTGACACCCTGCTGTTAACATGTGAGGGTTATCAGCCCCGCCCCGGTGATTGACATCCGATATAATGATGAGACCACACCCCTTATACTCCACCCCGCCCCTCATCTATCCCCGCTGCACCCTGCCTGTATACATGTGAGAGGTTATCAGCCCGCCCCCAGTGATGACATCACTTATATAATGATGAGACCACACCCCTTTACTCCAGCCCCGCCCCTCATCTATCACTGCTGACACCCTGCCTGTATTACAGTGAGAGGGGGAATCGCCCCGCCCCCGGTGATGACATCACTGATATAATGATGAGACCAAACCCCTTATACTCCAGCCCCGCCCCTCATCTTATCCACCCTGACACCCTGCCTGTATACATGTGAGAGGTTACAGCCCCGCCCCCAGTGATGACATCATTTATATAATGATGAGACCACACCCTTATTACTCCAGCCCCGCCCCTCTCTATCCTGACTGATAACCACCCCATACATTGAGAGTTATAGCCCCGCCCCCATGAATGTCATCACTGATATAAAGTGAGCCACCCCCTTATACTCCAGCCCCGCCCCCATCTATCACTGTGACAACCTGCCTGTATACATGTTGAGAGGTTATCAGCCCCATCCCGGTGATGACATCACTGATATAATGAATGAGACCACACCCCTTAACTCCAGCCCCGCCCCTCATCTATCCCCGCTGACACCCTGCCTGTTACATGTGAGAGGTTATCAGCCCCGCCCCTAGTGATGACATCACTGAAATAATGAGAGACCACACCCCTTAACTCCGCCCCGCCCCTCATCTATCATGCTGACCCCCCTGTCCTTTTTACATGTGAGAGGTTATCAGCCCCGCCCCCGGTGTTTACATCCCTGATATAAAGATGAGAAAACACCCTTATACTCCAGCCACGCCCCTCATCTATCACCGCTGACACCTGCCTGTATACATGTGAGAGGTTAATCGCCCCGCCCCCGTGATGACATCACTGATATAATGATGAGACCACACCCCTTATTACTCCAGCCCCGCCCCTCATCTATCACTGCTGACACCCTGCCTGTATACATGTGAGAGGTTATCAGCCCCGCCCCCGGTGATGACATCACTAATATAATGATGAGACCACACCCCTTATACTCCAGCCCCGCCCCCGGTGATGACATCCCTGATATAATGATGAGACCACACCTCTTATACTCCAGCCCCAACCCTCTTCTATCACTGCTGACAACCTGCCTGTATACATGTGAGGTTATCAGCCCCGCCCCCGGTGATGACATCACTGATATAATGATGAGACCACGCCTCTTATACTCCAGCCCCACCCCGGTGATGACATCACTGATATAATGATGAGACCACACCCCTTATACTCAAGCCCCGCCCCTCATCTATCACTGCCGACAACCTGCCTGTATACATGTGAGAGGCTATCAGCCCCTCCCCAGTGATGACATCACTGATATAATGATGAGACCACACCCCATTATACTCCAGCCCTGCCCTCATCTATCACCGCTGACACCCTGCCTGTATACATGTGAGAGGTTATCAGCCCCGCCCCCGGTGACGACATCCTGATATAATGATGAGACCACTCCTCTTATACTCCAGCCCCGCCCCCAGTGATGACATCCCTGTATAATGATGAGACCACACCCATTATACTCTAGCCCCGCCCCTCATCTATCACTGCTGATAACCTGCCTGTATACATGTAGAGGTTATCAGCCCCGCCCCCGGTGATGTCATCCTGATATAATGATGAGACCACACCCCCTTATACTCCAGCCCGCCCCTCATCTATCACGCTGACAACCTGCCTTATACATGTGAGAGATCAGCCCGCCCCCGGTGATGACATCCCTGATATAATGATGAGACCACACCCCCTTATACTCCAGCCCCGCCCCTCATCTATCACCGCTGACAACCTGCCTGTATACATGTGAGAGGTTGTCAGCCCCGCCCCTAGTGATGACCTCTACTGATATAATGATGAGACCACACCCCTTATACCCAGCCCCGCCCCTCATCTTCCCCTGACACCCTGCCTGTATACATGTGAGAGGTTATCAGCCCCCCCCCCAGTGATGACATCACTTATATAATGATAAGACACACACCCCTTATACTCCTGCCCTGCCCCTATCTTTCACCGCTGACACCCTGCCTGTATACATGTGGAGGTAAGCCCCCGCCCCCGGTGATGAAAATCACGATATAATGATGAGACCACACCCCTTTTAACCAGCCCCCCCCCTCAATCTATCACTGCGGATAACCTGCCTGTATACATGTGGGTTATCAGCCCCGCCCCCAGTGTGACATCACTGATTTAATGAGACCACACCACTTATACTCCGCCCGCCCCTCATCTATCCCTGCTGACAACTTGCTTGTATACATGTGAGAGGTTATCAGGCCCCGCCCCCGGTGATGTCATCACTGATTAACACCACACCCCCTTTTACTTCGCCCCACCCCATACCTATCACTGCTGACAACCTGCCTGTATACATGTGAGAGGTTATCAACCCGCCCCGGTGTTTACATCATTTATATAATGAGACCACCCCTTATACTCCAGCCCCGCCCCTCATCTATCACTGCTGATAACCTGCCTGTATATATGTAGAGGTTATCAGCCCGCCCCCAGTGATGTCATCATGATATAATGATGAGACCCACCCCTTATACACCAGCCCCGCCCCTCATCTATCACTGCTGACAACCTGCCTGTATACATGTGAGAGGTTATCAGCCCCGCCCCCGGTTATGACATCCCTGATATAAAAATGAGAAACCCCACCCCCTTTTACTCAGCCCCGCCCCTCATCTATCCCCGCTGACACCCTGCCGTATACATGTGAGGGTTATCAGCCCCGCCCCAGTGAGACATCCTGATATAACACCACACCCTTATACTCCCGCCCCGCCCCTCATCTATCAAATGCTGACAACCTGCCTGTTTACATGTGAGAGGTTATCAGCCCCGCCCCAGTGATGACATCACTGATATAATGATGACACCACACCCCCTTTTACTCCAGCCCGCCCCTCATCTATCACTGCTGACACCCTGCCTGTTAATTTGAGAGGTTATCAGCCCCGCTCCCGGTGATGACATCCCTGATATAATGAGACCACACCCCTAATTACTCCAGCCCCGCCCCTCTTTTTCAATGCTGGGCAACTTGCCTGTATACATGTGAGAGGTTATCAGCCCTGCCCCAGTGATGACATCACTGATATAATGATGAGACCCCACCCCTTATACTCCCGCCCGCCCCTCATCTTCACCGCTGACAACCTGCCTGTATTTCATGTGAGAGGTTATCAGCCCCGCCCCCCGGGGATGACACACTGATATAATGAGAGACCAAACACCTTATACTCAAGCCCAGGGCCCCCCATTCTATCACTGCTGACAACCTGCCTGTATTACATGTGAGAGGTCATCAGCCCCGCCCCTAGTGATGACATCCTGATATTAATGATGAGGACCCCACCCCTTATACTCCAGCCCCCCCCCCTCATCTATCAAATGCTGACACCCTGCCTGTTTTACATGTAAAAAGGTTTTCAGCCCCGCCCCCGTGATGACATCACTAATATAATGATGAACCACACCCCTTATACTCCAGCCCGCCCCCCGGGGATGACATCCCTGATATAATGATGAGACCCCACCTCTTATACTCCAGCCCCAACCCTCTTCTATCACTGCTGACAAAACCCGCCTGTATACATGTGAGGTTATCAGCCCCGCCCCCGGTGATGACATCATGATATAAAGATGGGGACCACGCCTCTTATACTCCAGCCCCACCCCCGGTGATGACATCACTGATATAATGATGAGACCAACCCCTTATACTCAAGCCCCGCCCCCCATCTATCACTGCCGACAACCTGCCTGTATACATGTGAGAGGCTATCAGCCCCTATCCCTGGTGATGACATCACTGATATAATGAGACCACGCCCCTTATACTCCAGCCCCGCCCCTCATCTATCATTGCTGACAACTTGCCTGTATACATGTGAGAGGTTATCCGCCCCGCCCCGGTGATGACATCACTGACATAATGATGAGACCACACCCCTTATACTCCAGCCCCGCCCCTCATCTCACCCACTGACAACCTGCCTGTATACATGTGAGAGGTTATCAGCCCGCCCCGGTGATGACATTACTGATGAGACCACACCCTTATACTCCAGCCCGCCCCCGGTGATGACATCACTGATATAATGATGAGACCACACCCCTTATACTCCAGCCCGCCCCCTATCTATCACTGATGACAACCTGCCTGTATAATGTGAGAGGTTATCAGCCCCGCCCCAGTGATGTCATCACTGATATAATGATGAGACCACACCCTTATTACTCCAGCCCCGCCCCTCATCTATCACTGATGACAACCTGCCTGTATACATGTGAGAGGTTATCAGCCCCGCCCCCAGTGATGTCATCACTGATATAATGATGAGACCACACCTCTTATACTCCAGCCCCGACCTCATCGATCACCGCTGACAACCCTGCCTGTATACATGTGAGAGAGGTTATCAGCCCCACCCCCGGTGATGAATCCCTGATATAATGATGAGACCACACCCCTTATACTCCAGCCCGCTCCTCATCTATCACTGCTGCAACCTGCCTGTAATATGTGAGAGGTTATCAGCCCCGCCCCAGTGATGCATCACTGATATAATGATGAGACCACACCCCTTATACTCCAGTTCCGCCCCTCATCTATCACCACTGAAACCTGCCTGTATACATGTGAGAGGTTATCAGCCCGCCCCCGTGATGACATCACTGATATAATGATGAGACCACTCCCCTTATACTCCAGCCCCGACCCTCATCTATCACTGCTGACACCCTGCCTGTATACATGTGAGAGGTTATCAGCCCCGCCCCGGTGATGACATCCCTGATATAATGATGAGACCACACCCCTTATACTCCAGCCCCATCCCGCTCCCCTGTGAAGTTCCATACACCTGATATAATGATGAGACCACACCCCTTATACTCCAGCCCCCCCTCATCTATCACTGCTGACAACCTGCCTGTATACATGTGAGAGGTTATCAGCCCCGCCCCCGGTGATGACATCACTGATGTAATGATGAGACCACACCCCTTATACTCCAGCCCGCCCCTCATCTATCACGCTGACAACCCTGCCTGTATACATGTGAGAGGTTATCAGCCCCGCCCCGGTGATGACATCACTGATATAATGAGAGACCACTCCACCCCCCTTATACTACCCCGCCTGAGAGCCCCGCCCCCAGTGATGACATCACTGATATAATGATGAGACCACCCCCTTATACTCCAGCCCCGCCCCTCATCTATCACTGCTGACAACCTGCCTGTATACATGTGAGAGGTTATCAAGCCCCGCCCCCGGTGATGACATCACTGATATAATGAGACCACGCCCCTTATACTCCAGCCCCGCCCCTCATCTATCATTGCTGACAACCTGCCTGTATACATGTGAGAGGTTATCAGCCCCGCCCCGGTGATGACATCACTGATATAATGATGAGACCACACCCCTTATACTCCAGCCCCGCCCCTCATTATCACGCTGACAACCTGCCTGTATACATGTGAGAGGTTATCAGCCCCGCCCCGGTGATGAACATTATGATGAGAACCACACCCCTATACTCTCAGCCCCGCCCCCCCGGTGATGACATCACTGATATAATGATGAGACCACACCCCTTATACTCCAGCCCCGCCCCTCATCTATCACTGATGACAACCTGCCTGTATACATGTGAGAGGTTATCAGCCCCGCCCCCAGTGATGACATCACTGATATAATGATGAGACCACACCCCTTATACTCCAGCCCCGCCCCTCATCTATCACCTGATGACAACCTGCCTGTATACATGTGAGAGGTTATCAGCCCCGCCCCCAGTGATGTCATCACTGATATAATGATGAACCACACCCTTATACTCCAGCCCCGACCCTCATCTATCACCGCTGACAACCTGCCTGTATACATGTGAGAGGTTATCAGCCCCCCCCCGGTGATGACATCACTGATATAATGATGAGACCACACCCCTTATACTCCAGCCCCGCCCTCATCTATCACTGCTGACCCTCCTGTATATATGTGAGAGGTTATCAGCCCCGCCCCAATGATGTCATCACTGATATAATGATGAGACCACACCCCTTATACTCCAGTTCCGCCCTCATCTATCACCGCTGACACCTGCCTGTATACATGTGAGAGGTTATCAGCCCCGCCCCCAGTGATGACATCACTGATATAATGATGAGACTACACCTCTTATACTCCAGCCCCGACCCTCATCTATCACGCTGACAACCTGCCTGTATACATGTGAGAGGTTATCAGCCCCGCCCCAGTGATGACATCCCTGATATAATGATGAGACCACACCCCTTATACTCCAGCCCCGCCCCTCATCTATCACTGCTGACAACCTGCCTGTATACATGTGAGAGGTTATCAGCCCCGCCCCCGGTGATGACATCACTGATATAATGATGAGACCACACCCCTTATACTCCAGCCCCGCCCTCATCTATCACCGCTGACAACCTGCCTGTATACATGTGAGAGGTTTATCAGCCCGCCCCCGGTGATGACATCACTGATATAATGATGAGACCACACCCTTATACTCCAGCCCCGCCCCTCATCTATCACTGCTGACACCCTGCCTGTATACATGTAAAAGGTTATCAGCCCCGCCCCCGGTGATGACATCACATGATATAATGAGACCCACCCTTATACTCCAGCCCCGCCCTCATCTATCACTGCTGACACCTGCCTGTATACATGTGAGAGGTTATCAGCCCCGCTCCCCGGTGATGACATCACTGATATAATGATGAGACCACCCCTTATACTCCAGCCCCGCCCCTCATCTATCACCGCTGACACCCTGCCTGTATACATGTGAGAGGTTATCAGCCCCGCCCCCGGTGATGACATCCCTGATATATGATGAGACCACACCCTTATACTCCAGCCCCGCCCATCACCTATCACTGCTGACAACCTGCCTGTATACATGTGAGAGGTTATCAGCCCCACCCTAGTGATGACATCACTGATATAATGATGAGACCACACCCCTTATACTCCAGCCCCGCCCCTCATTTATCACTGCTGGCAACCTGCCTGTATACATGTGAGAGGTTATCAACCCCGCCCCCGGTGATGACATCCCTGATATAATGATGAGACCACACCCCTTATACTCCAGCCCCGCCCCTCACCTATTCACTGCTGACACCCTGCCTGTATACATGTGAGAGGTTATCAGCACCCGCCCCGGTGATGACATCACTGATATAATGAGACCACACCCCTTATACTCCAGCCCACCCCTCATCTATCACTGCTGACAACCTGCCTGTATTACATGTGAGAGGTTATCAGCCCCGCCCCGGAGATGAATCACTGATATAATGATGAGACCACACCCCTTATACTCCAGCCCCGCCCCTCATCTATCCCCGTGACACCCTACCTGTATACATGTGAGAGGTTATCAGCCCCGCCCCCGGTGATGTCATCACTGATATAATGATGAGACCACACCCCTTATACTCCAGCCCCGCCCTCATCTATCCCGCTGACACCCTACCTGTATACATGTGAGAGGTTATCAGCCCCGCCCCCGGTGATGACATCACTGATTATAATGATGAGACCACACCCTTATACTCCAGCCCCGCCCCTCATCAATCACCACTGACACCCTGCCTGTATACATGTGAGAGGTTATCAGCCCCGCCCCCAGTGATGTCATCACTGATATAATGGTGAGACCACACCCCTTATACTCCAGCCCCGCCCATCACCTATCATGATGACACCCTGCCTGTATATATGTGAGAGGTTATCAGCCCCGCCCCCAGTGATGACATCCCTGATATAATGATGAGACCAAACCCCTTATACTTCAGCCCCGCCCCTCATCTATCACCGCTGACAACCTGCCTGTATACATGTGAGAGGTTATCAGCCCCGCCCCTAGTGATGACATCACTGATATAATGATGAGACCACTCCCTTATACTCCAGCCCCCCCCATCACCGCTGACACCCTGCCTGTATACATGTGAGAGGTTATCAGCCCCGCCCCCGGTGATGACATACTGATATAATGAGACCATCCCCTTATTACTCCAGCCCGGCCCCTCATCACGCTGACACCTGCCTGTATACATGTGAGAGGTTTCAGCCCCCCCCCGGTGATGACATCACTGATATAATTGATGAGACCACACCCCTTATACTCCAGCCCGCCCCTCATCACCGCTGACAACCTGCCTGTATACATGTAGAGGTTATCAACCCCCGCCCCGGTGATGACATCACTAGATAATTATGAGACCACACCCTTATACTCCAGCCCCGCCCCCTCATCACCCTGACACCCTGCCTGTATACATGTGAGAGGTTATCACCCGCCCCCCCGGTGATGTCATCCCCTGATATAATGAGACCACACCCCTTATACTCCAGCCCCGCCCCTCATCTATCACTGCTGACAACCTGCCTGTATACATGTGAGAGGTTATCAGCCCCGCCCCCGGTGATGACATCACTGATATAATGATGAGACCACACCCCTTATACTCCAGCCCCGCCCCTCATCTATCACTGCTGACAACCTGCCTGTATACATGTGAGAGGTTATCAGCCCCGCCCCCGGTGATGACATCACTGATATAATGATGAGACCACACCCTTATACTCCAGCCCCGCCCTCATCTATCACTGCTGACAACCTGCCTGTATCATGTGAGAGGTTATCAGCCCCGCCCCCGGTGATGACTTCACTGATATAATGATGAGACCACACCCCTTATACTCCAGCCCGCCCTCATCTATCACTGCTGACAACCTGCCTGTATATATGTGGTAGGTTACAGCCCGCCCCCGGTGATGACTTTCCCTGATATAATGATGAGACCACCCCTTATTTCTCCAGCCCCGCCCCTCATCTATCCCTGCTGACACCTACCTGTATACATGTGAGAGGTTATCAGCCCCCCCCCCGGGTGATGACATCCCTGATATAATGATGAGACCAACCCCTTATACTCCAGCCCGCCTCTTATCCCCCTGACACCTGCCTGTATAATGTGAGACAGTTATCAGCCCCGCCCCCGGTGATGAAACCCTGTTAATGATAACCATAACCCCTTATCAGCCCCGCCCCGGTGATGCATTACGGATATAATGATGAGACCACACCCCTTATACTCCAGCCCCGCCCCTCATCTATCACCGCTGACACCTGCCTGTATACCTGTGAGAGGTTATCAGCCCCGCCCCCGGTGATGACATCACTGATATAATGAGACCACACCCCTTATACTCCAGCCCCGCCCCTCATCTATCACTGCTGACAACCTGCCTGTATACATGTGAGAGGTTATCAGCCCCGCCCCCGGGATGACATCACTGATATAATGATGAGACCACACCCTTATACTCCAGCCCCGCCCCTCATCTATCCCCGCTGACACCCTGCCTGTATACATGTGAGAGGTTATCAGCCCCGCCCCCGGTGATGTACATCACTGATATAATGATGAGACCACCCCCTTATACTCCAGCCCCGCCCTCATCTATCCCGCTGACACCCTACCTGTATACATGTGAGAGGTTATCAGCCCCGCCCCCGGTGATGACATCACTGATATAATGATGAGACCACACCCCTTATACTCCAGCCCCGCCCCTCATCATCACCCTGACACCCTGCCTGTATACATGTGAGAGGTTATCAGCCCCGCCCCGTGATGTCATCACTGTATATAATGATGAGACCACACCCCTTATACTCCAGCCCCGCCCTCATCTATCACTGATGACACCCTGCCTGTATAATGTGAGAGGTTATCAGCCCCGCCCCCGGTGATGCATCCTGATATAATGATGAGACCAAACCCCTTATACTCCAGCCCCGCCCCTCATCTATCACCGCTGACAACCTGCCTGTAATACATGTGAGAGGTTATCAGCCCCGCCCCGGTGATGACATTCACTGATATAATGATGAGACCACCCCTTATACTCCAGCCCCGCCCCTCATCTATCACGCTGACACCTGCCTGTATACATGTGAGAGGTTATCAGCCCCGCCCCCGGTGATGACATCACTGATATAATGATGAGACCACACCCCTTATACTCCAGCCCCGCCCCTCATCTATCACTGCTGATAACCTGCCTGTATACATGTGGAGGTTATCAGCCCCGCCCCGGTGATGACATCACTGATATAATGATGAGACCACACCCCTTATACTCCAGCCCCCCCCTCATCTATCCATGCTGATAACCCTGCCTGTATACATGTGGAGGTTATCAGCCCGCCCCGGTGATGACATCACTGATATAATGATGAGACCACACCCCTTATACTCCAGCCCCGCCCCGCTCATCTATCACTGCTGACACCCTGCCTGTATACATATGAGAGGTAATCAGCCCCGCCCCTGGTGATGACATCACATGATATAATGATGAGACCAACACCCTTATACTCCACCCCGCTCCTCATCTATCACTGCTGACAACCTGCCTGTATACAGTGTGAAGGTTATCAGCCCCGCCCCGGTGATACATCACTGATACAATTGGAGACCACAACCCCTTATACTCCAGCCCCGCCCCTCATCACCGCTGACACCCTGCCTGTATACATGTGAGAGGTTATCAGCCCCGCCCCGGTGATGACATTACTGATATAATGATGAGACCACTCCCCTTATACTCCAGCCCGGCCCCTCATCTATCACTGCTGACCACCTGCCTGTATACATGTGAGAGGTTATCAGCCCCGCCCCCCGGTGATGTCATCACTAATATAATTATGAGACCACACCCCTTATACTCCAGCCCCGCCCCTCATCACCGCTGACAACCTGCCTGTATACATGTGAGAGGTTATCAACCCCGCCCCCGGTGATGACATCACTGATATAATGAGACCACACCCCTTATACTCCAGCCCCGCCCTCATCTATCACACCTGACACCCTGCCTGTATACATGTGAGAGGTTATCAGCCCCGCCCCCGGTGATGTCATCACTGATATAATGATGAGACCACACCCCTTTTACTCCAGCCCCGCCCTCATCTATCACTGCTGACAACCTGCTGTATACATGTGAGAGGTTATCAGCACCCGCCCCCGGTGATGACATCACTGATATAATGATGAGACACACCCCTTATACTCCAGCCCGCCCCTCATCTATCACTGCTGACAACCTGCCTGTATACATGTGAGAGGTATCAGCCCGCCCCCGGTGATGTCATCACTGATATAATGATGAGACCACACCCCTTATACTCCAGCCCCGCCCTCATCTATCACTGCTGAACAACCTGCCTGTATATATGTGAGAGGTTATCAGCCCGCCCCCGGTGATGACTTCACTGATATAATGATGAGACCACACCCCTTATACTCCAGCCCCGCACCCTCATCTATCACTGCTGACAACCTACCTGTATACATGTGAGAGGTTATCAGCCCCGCCCCCGGTGATGACATCCCTGATATAATGATGAGACCACGCCCTTATACTCCAGCCCCGCACCCTCATCTATCCCCGCTGACACCTGCCTGTATACATGTGAGAGGTTATCAGCCCGCCCCCGGTGATGACATCCCTGATATAATGATGAGACCAAACCCCTTACACTCCAGCCCCGCCCCGGTGATGTCATTACGGATATAATGATGAGACCACACCCCTTATACTCCAGCCCCGCCCCTCATCTATCACCGCTGACATCCCTGCCTGTATACCTGATAAAGGTTATCAGCCCCGCCCCCGGTGATGACATCACTGATTATAATGATGAGACCACACCCCTTATACTCCAGCCCCGCCCCTCATCTATCACCGCTGACAACCTGCCTGTATACATGTGAGAGGTTATCAGCCCGCCCCCGGTGATGACATCACTGATTAAATGAGACCACACCCCTTATACTCCAGCCCCGCCCCTCATCTATCACCGCTGACAACCTGCCTGTATACATGTGAAAGGTTATCAGCCCGCCCCCCGGTGATGACATCCCTGATATAATGATGAGACCACTCCCTTATACTCCAGCCCCGCCCCTCATCTATCCCGCTGACACCCTGCCTGTATTTCATGTGAGAGGTTATCAGCCCCGCCCCCAGTGATGACATCACTGATATAATGATGAGACCACACCCCTTATACTCCAGCCCCGCCCCTCACTATATCACCGCTGTCACCCTACCTGGTATACATGTGAGAGGTAATCAGCCCCAGCCCTGGTGATGACATCCCTTATATAATGATGAGACCACACCCCTTATACTCCAGCCCCGCCCCTCATCTATCACTGCTGACACCCTGCCTGTATACATGTGAGAGGTTATCAGCCCCGCCCCGGTGATGTCATTACTGATATAATGATGAGACCACTCCCCTTATACCCAGCCCCGCCCCTCATCTTCACCGCTGACAACCTGCCTGTATACATGTGAGAGGTTATCAGCCCCGCCCCCGGTGATGACATTACTGATGAGACCACACCCCTTATACTCCAGCCCCTCCCCTCATCTATCACCGCTGACACTCTGCCTGTATACATGTGAGAGGTTATCAGCCCCGCCCCAGTGATGACATCACTGATGTAATGATGAGACCACACCCCTTTCACTCCAGCCCCGCCCCTCATCTATCCCGCTGACACCCTGCCTGTATACATGTGAAAGGTTATCAGCCCCGCCCCCGGTGATGACATCCCTGATATAATGATGAGACCACACCCCTTATACTCCAGCCCCACCCCCGGTGATGACATCACTGATATAATGATGAGACCACACCCCTTATACTCCAGCCCCGCCCGCTGGTACTGCTACACTAGTAATATAGTGACCTGTGAGATCGCACTGGAGGAGGTGGTTGTAGTTTGGGTCATGGTGTTGGTGTCTCTTCAGGATCGGTGGATCGCTGCACAGATGAAGGATTTGGAGCCATCTCGTTGGATGATGGTGGAGTCATTCATTACTTCAGAGGTAAATCACAGACATTAGACTAGAATCGTATAATGAAGCCATCCGAACAGATCACCTGCTGTGTGCGGGGATGAGCACTGGGGTCACAGTGTAACACAGGGGATCGGCATGTGCAGACACCAGTGCAGGGTCACAGTGTAACACGGGGGATCGGCATGTGCGGGGATGAGCACTGGGGTCACAGTGTAACACGGGGGATCGGCATGTGCAGACACCACTGCGGGGTCACAGTGTAACACGGGGGATCGGCATGTGCGGGGATGAGCACTGGGGTCACAGTGTAACACGGGGGATCGGCATGTGCAGACACCACTGCGGGGTCACAGTGTAACACGGGGGATCGGCATGTGTGGGGATGAGCACTGAGGTCACAGTGTAACACGGGGGATCGGCATGTGCAGACACCACTGCGGGGTCACAGTGTAACACGGGGGATTGGCAATGTGCAGACACCACTGCGGGGTCACAGTGTAACACGGGGGATCGGCGTGTGTGGAGACCACTGCGGGGTCACAGTGTAACACGGGGGATTGGCATGTGCAGACACCACTGCGGGGTCACAGTGTAACACGGGGATCGGCGTGTGTGGAGACCACTGCGGGGTCACAGTGTAACACGGGGGATCGGCATGTGTGGAGACCACTGCGGGGTCACTGTAACACGGGGGATCGGCATGTGTGGAGACCACTGTGGGGTCACAGTGTAACACGGGGGATCGGCGTGTGTGGAGACCACTGTGGGGTCACAGTGTAACACGGGGGATCGGCGTGTGTGGAGACCACTGCGGGGTCACAGTGTAACACGGGGGATTGGCATGTGCAGACACCACTGCGGGGTCACAGTGTAACACGGGGGATCGGCGTGTCTGGAGACCACTGCGGGGTCACAGTGTAACACGGGGGATCGGCATGTGTGGAGACCACTGTGGGGTCACAGTGTAACACGGGGGATCGGCATGTGCAGACACCACTGCGGGGTCACAGTGTAACATGGGGGATTGGCATGTGCAGACACCACTGCGGGGTCACAGTGTAACACGGGGGATCGGCATGTGCAGACACTGTGTGGCCCAGCTGCGCTTGGTACACATGTCTCCAGGAGAGTGCACAGGAAAGGTAATTGTGAAACCTGATATTCATTCACAACACACATTTCCCAGTATTACCACTAGAGGGAACCTTAGACTATTTAAGGGTGTGTTAGGTAGCAGTAGCCAGTGTGTTGTTTCCTGTCAGAGCTCAGTTGGAGCTAGAGACAGACGTGTGGAGATCAGTTCCTGTCAGAGTCTTGGAGGGAGAGGAGAGAAGACTGATTCCTGACAGAGCTTTTGTAGCTCATCTTGAACTGAAGTGGAGGCTAGTACGAGTAGAAAGGAAACTACTCTAGCCTAGTCAGAGCTATAACTGAATCTGCTATCTCAGAGCAAGTGGACTGTGTTCTCTAGAACGTGGAAAGTGACTCTCGGAGCTACAGCATGTATACAGTCTGACGGAACGTCCTGTGAGCTGCTCTGAACAGAGTATTTGAAGGGAAAGAAGGAAGGGGACTACAGTTTGCAGAACATCGAGTAAACTGAGAGCAGGTCAGTGAGCTTGGAAGAAGAGCTGACCACTACACCTACTGCCACCCGTGCTTATGTTAAGGGTGAGAGCAGGGCGACAGGCAAGTGGAGAAAGAAAGAAGGAGTGTTTTCGGTGACAGATCACCTTCACTCAGCAAACCGGACACGGGTCCGAAGCATTGCTAGTACTTCACGGCTAGTGATAGAAAATCCGGAGGCCCTGCTGGACTTCAAGTCGCAGAGGGTAGCCCTAAGTGTTGATACGTAACTGGACTCAGGGAGAACAAGGACTTTTAGCAAGGCCAAGTTTAGAAGAACTTCGTTCTTGCCAACATCTGATTATCAGAGACAGAAAAGGCTCTACCACAATGTCGGCCGGGCGTAGCTGTTGCATCTGGAGTTAAACTTGACTTTATGCAAATTAGGACTCACATACATTTCAAAGGTAAAGGAGGACTCAAACCTGCTCAGCGATTACCTGAATGTGCATTCTCCACCCTAACCAGCTTCCCGGGACATACCTGCAACCATCTACAGTAAAGGTATGGAAACAGTCCCACCTGTGGGGGACTTAACATCTAGCTGCCTAATAATATCCCCTCAGAAGATTCACCCTGCAGCGCTGGTCTATTTGATCAGAAACCACAGGTGGCGTCACGAACTAATCCTAAAATCCCCTGTAAATATCCCCATTGAATGAGCGCCCAGGGCAACGGACCGAGCTCTGCTGCCAGTGACATTCCCCATAGACTTCGATGGGCTCGGTGCCGAGTACCCCATAAGCCCTGGTGTTGTGCGACTCATCTTTGGCGTCACGAACAGGATAAGAAGCTTACAATTTGTGAGTCCTGTGTGCCTATTTGGACTGTTTTTGTGAAAAAGACTGCTATTTTTGTGATTTTTGGCGCCATTTTCCACCATTTTGCCGCCATATTCGCGCCCTGAGGCGCTGGTGAAGAAGGTGGGCGTACCCCCCCCCCTGTGGCGCGAAAGTGATGGGCGCCCTGTCTAAATGCTATTATAATGTGAGAGCCTGCCCTACAGCAAGGGAGATCCGCCTCCTCTTCATCCTCTATGCCAGGAAGAGGAAGCGCAAATCCCGCCTCCACGGAAGAGACCAGACTGTTCCTGATGGAAAACACAGTCTGGCCTGGAGTGAGATGGCGGAAGGACAGGAGGTGTTGTGTGGAGGAGCGGCGGCGCGCAGGCCTCGTTCCCCTGAAGAGCTACTGCCTGTGCCTGAGCCGTCCCCAGGTCGGGACACCGACCAAATTATGCTGGAATTGGAGGAGGTGAATGCGGTGCTCAGGGACATGATCCAGCGCCATGAAGAGATGAACGAGACGGAGAGAAGCTGGCGTGCCCGGAAACAGCGGCTGCTGTGGGACGCAATGATCTCTCCCCCAGGAACGAAGCCATTACCTGTGCTCCCTGTGCCACCACAGCCAGCGGCTGATGAGAAACCGGAGGCCGGCCCCGAAAGAGCTGATCCCGACTCCACCGATGATCCGGTCGGAGGGACGGAGGCTGAGGAGGCCCTGCCCGTTCCGGAATGCCAGCCAGGCCAGGAGGCCGCAGCGGAATGCCGATCCCCGGTAGGGACACCGGAGGGGATCCAGCCGTCAGTGATGGAGATCGACTGGGAAGAGATGGAGCAGCGACAGCAGCAGGTTAGTGCGTCCCCAACTGAGCCACTGCGCGCACCTGCATCGTGCTCTGCATCGCAATCTGCATCCCATTCTGAAGTGCAACAGGGTTGTGCGTCCTACTCTGCATCGCAACCTGCATCCCATTCTGAAGTGCAACAGGGTTGTGCATCCTATTCTGCAACGCAACCAGATGGTGTGTCCTCAGTTAGATCACAGCACAAGTCTGCGTCCTCAATGGAAGATCTGTACCTGAACAAGGCGCCCGTTAGGCCCTAGTGGATTGCACAAGGACTGTAGCCACGCAAACGCTGATCGCAGGACATGACCTTCTGGTAATGAGCTCCAGAGGACATTGTACACTTCCAGCCCCAGGGATGGAAAAAGCAATTGCAATCTGTAAAGAAGAAAACCAGTAGGACCCAGACAGGGTTTACTGCACCTGTATAAAGTTTGAAAAAGTTTTATGAAGAAGGATTTGCACTTTATTGAAAATGTTTGATAATGATGTTTGCCTAATTTTGAAGTAGAATACCCCAGTTGGGTAAAAAGAGTTAAGAGTTAATGTGATTTATTGAAATGTGTTTTATTATGCAAAGACTGCGTGGCTGAGGACTGTGCCGGCCCAAAAACTTTCATTGTAAATAGTTCGCACTTCGGTGCCCCATCTTGGTTTTACGTAAAAGCCTTACTACCTCTGAAGAAAAACCCGTATGGTGTGGCCTTGAGTGAGGTCTGCAGCAATGAAGTCCTGCAGCCCACCCAGGACCCACGTGGGAGGTTTTTGGTGCGTGTCCTCCACAAGAATCCAAAATTGTATTTATTGATGTGAAAAATGTTTTAATATTTTTCTACTTGCCTATGTACAAATTGTAACGTTAAAGAGTCCTCACCTCCCGCAAGGGATGAGTTATATGTTGATGTTATTATAAAAATAATTTTCTTTTCTATTTCAGCCCGGGAGTGCTGTGTTTAACCAGGGGGGGATGTGTGGCCCAGCTGCGCTTGGTACACATGTCTCCAGGAGAGTGCACAGGAAAGGTAATTGTGAAACCTGATATTCATTCACAACACACATTTCCCAGTATTACCACTAGAGGGAACCTTAGACTATTTAAGGATGTGTTAGGTAGCAGTAGCCAGTGTGTTGTTTCCTGTCAGAGCTCAGTTGGAGCTAGAGACAGACGTGTGGAGATCAGTTCCTGTCAGAGTCTTGGAGGGAGAGGAGAGAAGACTGATTCCTGACAGAGCTTTTGTAGCTCATCTTGAACTGAAGTGGAGGCTAGTACGAGTAGAAAGGAAACTACTTTAGCCTAGTCAGAGCTATAACTGAATCTGCTATCTCAGAGCAAGTGGACTGTGTTCTCTAGAATGTGGAAAGTGACTCTCGGTGCTACAGCATGTATACAGTCTGACGGAACGTCCTGTGAGCTGCTCTGGACAGAGTATTTGAAGGGAAAGAAGGAAGGGGACTACAGTTTGCAGAACATCGAGTAAACTGAGAGCAGGTCAGTGAGCTTGGAAGAAGAGCTGACCACTAACACCTACTGCCACCCGTGCTTATGTTAAGGGTGAGAGCAGGGCGACAGGCGAGTGGAGAAAGAAAGAAGGAGTGTTTTCGGTGACAGATCACCTTCACTCAGCAAACCGGACACCGGGTCCGAAGCATTGCTAGTACTTCACGGCTAGTGATAGAAAATCCGGAGGCCCTGCTGGACTTCAAGTCGCAGAGGGTAGCCCTAAGTGTTGATACGTAACTGGAGTCAGGGAGAACAAGGACTTTTAGCAAGGCCAAGCTTAGAAGAACTTCGTTCTTGCCAACATCTGATTATCAGAGACAGAAAAGGCTCTACCACAATGTCGGCCGGGCGTAGCTGTTGCATCTGGAGTTAAACTTGACTTTATGCAAGTTAGGACTCACATACATTTCAAAGGTAAAGGAGGCCTCAAACCTGCTCAGCGATTACCTGAATGTGCATTCTCCACCCTGAACAGCTTCCCGGGACATACCTGCAACCATCTACAGTAAAGGTATGGAAAGAGAACAACTTGTGTGTGACTGACTTATTATCTGCACCACCATAGACTTTGAGGGAACAGTCCCATTTGTGGGGGACTTAACATCTAGCTGCCCAATAACATCCCCTCAGAAGATTCACCCTGCAGCGCTGGTCTATTTGATCAGAAACCACAGGTGGCGTCACAAACTAATCCTAAAATCCCCTGTAAATATTCCCCCTTCGTATGACCGCCCAGGGCCACGGACCGAGCTCTGCTACTTGTGACATTCCCCATAGACTTCCATGGGCTCGTGCCAAGTACCCCATAGCCCTGGTACCACCACGGTGTGCGCGTCAACACCACTGCGGGGTCACAGTGTAACACGGGGGATCGGCGTGTGTGGAGACCACTGCGGGGTCACAGTCTAACACGGGGGATCGGCATGTGCGGGGATGAGCACTGGGGTCACAGTGTAACACGGGGATCGGCATGTGCAGACACCACTCCGGGGTCACAGTGTAACTCGGGGGATCGGCATGTGCAGACACCACTGCGGGGTCACAGTGTAACACGTGGGATCGGCATGTGCAGACACCACTGCGGGGTCACAGTGTAACACGGGGTATCTGCATGTGCGGGGATGAGCACTGGGGTCACAGTGTAACATGGGGGATTGGCATGTGCAGAGACCACTGTGGGGTCACAGTGTAACATGGGGGATCGGCGTGTGCAGAGACCACTGTGGGGTCACAGTGTAACACGGGGGATCGGCATGTGCGGGGATGAGCACTGGGGTCACAGTGTAACATGGGGGATTGGCGTGTGCAGAGACTACTGCGGGGTCACAGTGTAACACGGGGGATCGGCATGTGCAGAGACCACTGCGGGGTCACAGTGTAACACGGGGGATCGGCATGTGCAGACACCACTGCGGGGTCACAGTGTAACACGGGGGATCGGCATGTGCAGACACCACTGCGGGGTCACAGTGTAACACGGGGGATCGGCGTGTGCGGAGACCACTGCGGGGTCACAGTGTAACACGGGGATCGGCGTGTGTGGAGACCACTGTGGGGTCCCAGTGTAACACGGGGGATCGGCATGTGCGGGGACCACTGTGGGGGTCACAGTGTAACACGGGGGATCGGCATGTGCGGAGACCACTGCGGGGTCACAGTGTAACACGGGGGATCGGCATGTGTGGAGACCAGTGCGCGGTCACAGTGTAACACAGGGGATCGGCATGTGCGGAGACCACTGCGGGGTCACAGTGTAACACGGGGGATCGGCATGTGCGGAGACCACTGTGGGGTCACAGTGTAACACGGGGGATCGGCATGTGCGGGGACTACTGTGGGGTCACAGTGTAACACGGGGGATCGGCATGTGCGTGGACTACTGTGGGGTCACAGTGTAACACGGGGGATCGGCTTGTGCGGGGACTACTGTGGGGTCACAGTGTAACACGGGGATCGGCATGTGCGGGGACCACTGTGGGGTCACAGTGTAACACGGGGGATTGGCATGTGCGGGGACTACTGTGGGGTCACAGTGTAACATGGGGGATCGGCATGTGGGGGACTATTGTGGGGTCACAGTGTAACACGGGGGATCGGCATGTGCGGGGACTACTGTGGGGTCACAGTGTAACACGGGGGATCGGCATGTGCGGGGACTACTGTGGGGTCACAGTGTAACACGGGGGATTGGCATGTGCAGACACCACTGCGGGGTCACAGTGTAACACGGGGGATCGGCGTGTCTGGAGACCACTGCGGGGTCACAGTGTAACACGGGGGATCGGCATGTGTGGAGACCACTGTGGGGTCACAGTGTAACACGGGGGATCGGCATGTGCAGACACCACTGCGGGGTCACAGTGTAACATGGGGGATTGGCATGTGCAGACACCACTGCGGGGTCACAGTGTAACACGGGGGATCGGCATGTGCAGACACTGTGTGGCCCAGCTGCGCTTGGTACACATGTCTCCAGGAGAGTGCACAGGAAAGGTAATTGTGAAACCTGATATTCATTCACAACACACATTTCCCAGTATTACCACTAGAGGGAACCTTAGACTATTTAAGGGTGTGTTAGGTAGCAGTAGCCAGTGTGTTGTTTCCTGTCAGAGCTCAGTTGGAGCTAGAGACAGACGTGTGGAGATCAGTTCCTGTCAGAGTCTTGGAGGGAGAGGAGAGAAGACTGATTCCTGACAGAGCTTTTGTAGCTCATCTTGAACTGAAGTGGAGGCTAGTACGAGTAGAAAGGAAACTACTCTAGCCTAGTCAGAGCTATAACTGAATCTGCTATCTCAGAGCAAGTGGACTGTGTTCTCTAGAACGTGGAAAGTGACTCTCGGAGCTACAGCATGTATACAGTCTGACGGAACGTCCTGTGAGCTGCTCTGAACAGAGTATTTGAAGGGAAAGAAGGAAGGGGACTACAGTTTGCAGAACATCGAGTAAACTGAGAGCAGGTCAGTGAGCTTGGAAGAAGAGCTGACCACTACACCTACTGCCACCCGTGCTTATGTTAAGGGTGAGAGCAGGGCGACAGGCAAGTGGAGAAAGAAAGAAGGAGTGTTTTCGGTGACAGATCACCTTCACTCAGCAAACCGGACACCGGGTCCGAAGCATTGCTAGTACTTCACGGCTAGTGATAGAAAATCCGGAGGCCCTGCTGGACTTCAAGTCGCAGAGGGTAGCCCTAAGTGTTGATACGTAACTGGACTCAGGGAGAACAAGGACTTTTAGCAAGGCCAAGTTTAGAAGAACTTCGTTCTTGCCAACATCTGATTATCAGAGACAGAAAAGGCTCTACCACAATGTCGGCCGGGCGTAGCTGTTGCATCTGGAGTTAAACTTGACTTTATGCAAATTAGGACTCACATACATTTCAAAGGTAAAGGAGGACTCAAACCTGCTCAGCGATTACCTGAATGTGCATTCTCCACCCTAACCAGCTTCCCGGGACATACCTGCAACCATCTACAGTAAAGGTATGGAAACAGTCCCACCTGTGGGGGACTTAACATCTAGCTGCCTAATAATATCCCCTCAGAAGATTCACCCTGCAGCGCTGGTCTATTTGATCAGAAACCACAGGTGGCGTCACGAACTAATCCTAAAATCCCCTGTAAATATCCCCATTGAATGAGCGCCCAGGGCAACGGACCGAGCTGTGCTGCTTGTGACATTCACCATAGACTTCGATGGGCTCGGTGCCGAGTACCCCATAAGCCCTGGTGTTGTGCGACTCATCTTTGGCGTCACGAACAGGATAAGAAGCTTACAATTTGTGAGTCCTGTGTGCCTATTTGGACTGTTTTTGTGAAAAAGACTGCTATTTTTGTGATTTTTGGCGCCATTTTCCACCATTTTGCCGCCATATTCGCGCCCTGAGGCGCTGGTGAAGAAGGTGGGCGTACCCCCCCCTGTGGCGCGAAAGTGATGGGCGCCCTGTCTAAATGCTATTATAATGTGAGAGCCTGCCCTACAGCAAGGGAGATCCGCCTCCTCTTCATCCTCTATGCCAGGAAGAGGAAGCGCAAATCCCGCCTCCACGGAAGAGACCAGACTGTTCCTGATGGAAAACACAGTCTGGCCTGGAGTGAGATGGCGGAAGGACAGGAGGTGTTGTGTGGAGGAGCGGCGGCGCGCAGGCCTCGTTCCCCTGAAGAGCTACTGCCTGTGCCTGAGCCGTCCCCAGGTCGGGACACCGACCAAATTATGCTGGAATTGGAGGAGGTGAATGCGGTGCTCAGGGACATGATCCAGCGCCATGAAGAGATGAACGAGACGGAGAGAAGCTGGCGTGCCCGGAAACAGCGGCTGCTGTGGGACGCAATGATCTCTCCCCCAGGAACGAAGCCATTACCTGTGCTCCCTGTGCCACCACAGCCAGCGGCTGATGAGAAACCGGAGGCCGGCCCCGAAAGAGCTGATCCCGACTCCACCGATGATCCGGTCGGAGGGACGGAGGCTGAGGAGGCCCTGCCCGTTCCGGAATGCCAGCCAGGCCAGGAGGCCGCAGCGGAATGCCGATCCCCGGTAGGGACACCGGAGGGGATCCAGCCGTCAGTGATGGAGATCGACTGGGAAGAGATGGAGCAGCGACAGCAGCAGGTTAGTGCGTCCCCAACTGAGCCACTGCGCGCACCTGCATCGTGCTCTGCATCGCAACCTGCATCCCATTCTGAAGTGCAACAGGGTTGTGCGTCCTACTCTGCATCGCAACCTGCATCCCATTCTGAAGTGCAACAGGGTTGTGCGTCCTACTCTGCATCGCAACCTGCATCCCATTCCGAAGTGCAACAGGGTTGTGCGTCCTATTCTGCAACGCAACCAGATGGTGTGTCCTCAGTTAGATCACAGCACAAGTCTGCGTCCTCAATGGAAGATCTGTACCTGAACAAGGCGCCCGTTAGGCCCCTAGTGGATTGCACAAGGACTGTAGCCACGCAAACGCTGATCGCAGGACATGACCTTCTGGTAATGAGCTCCAGAGGACATTGTACACTTCCAGCCCCAGGGATGGAAAAAGCAATTGCAATCTGTAAAGAAGAAAACCAGTAGGACCCAGACAGGGTTTACTGCACCTGTATAAAGTTTGAAAAAGTTTTATGAAGAAGGATTTGCACTTTATTGAAAATGTTTGATAATGATGTTTGCCTAATTTTGAAGTAGAATACCCCAGTTGGGTAAAAAGAGTTAAGAGTTAATGTGATTTATTGAAATGTGTTTTATTATGCAAAGACTGCGTGGCTGAGGACTGTGCCGGCCCAAAAACTTTCATTGTAAATAGTTCGCACTTCGGTGCCCCATCTTGGTTTTACGTAAAAGCCTTACTACCTCTGAAGAAAAACCCGTATGGTGTGGCCTTGAGTGAGGTCTGCAGCAATGAAGTCCTGCAGCCCACCCAGGACCCACGTGGGAGGTTTTTGGTGCGGGTCCTCCACAAGAATCCAAAATTGTATTTATTGATGTGAAAAATGTTTTAATATTTTTCTACTTGCCTATGTACAAATTGTAACGTTAAAGAGTCCTCACCTCCCGCAAGGGATGAGTTATATGTTGATGTTATTATAAAAATAATTTTCTTTTCTATTTCAGCCCGGGAGTGCTGTGTTTAACCAGGGGGGATGTGTGGCCCAGCTGCGCTTGGTACACATGTCTCCAGGAGAGTGCACAGGAAAGGTAATTGTGAAACCTGATATTCATTCACAACACACATTTCCCAGTATTACCACTAGAGGGAACCTTAGACTATTTAAGGATGTGTTAGGTAGCAGTAGCCAGTGTGTTGTTTCCTGTCAGAGCTCAGTTGGAGCTAGAGACAGACGTGTGGAGATCAGTTCCTGTCAGAGTCTTGGAGGGAGAGGAGAGAAGACTGATTCCTGACAGAGCTTTTGTAGCTCATCTTGAACTGAAGTGGAGGCTAGTACGAGTAGAAAGGAAACTACTTTAGCCTAGTCAGAGCTATAACTGAATCTGCTATCTCAGAGCAAGTGGACTGTGTTCTCTAGAACGTGGAAAGTGACTCTCGGTGCTACAGCATGTATACAGTCTGACGGAACGTCCTGTGAGCTGCTCTGGACAGAGTATTTGAAGGGAAAGAAGGAAGGGGACTACAGTTTGCAGAACATCGAGTAAACTGAGAGCAGGTCAGTGAGCTTGGAAGAAGAGCTGACCACTACACCTACTGCCACCCGTGCTTATGTTAAGGGTGAGAGCAGGGCGACAGGCGAGTGGAGAAAGAAAGAAGGAGTGTTTTCGGTGACAGATCACCTTCACTCAGCAAACCGGACACCGGGTCCGAAGCATTGCTAGTACTTCACGGCTAGTGATAGAAAATCCGGAGGCCCTGCTGGACTTCAAGTCGCAGAGGGTAGCCCTAAGTGTTGATACTAACTGGAGTCAGGGAGAACAAGGACTTTTAGCAAGGCCAAGCTTAGAAGAACTTCGTTCTTGCCAACATCTGATTATCAGAGACAGAAAAGGCTCTACCACAATGTCGGCCGGGCGTAGCTGTTGCATCTGGAGTTAAACTTGACTTTATGCAAGTTAGGACTCACATACATTTTAAAGGTAAAGGAGGCCTCAAACCTGCTCAGCGATTACCTGAATGTGCATTCTCCACCCTGAACAGCTTCCCGGGACATACCTGCAACCATCTACAGTAAAGGTATGGAAAGAGAACAACTTGTGTGTGACTGACTTATTATCTGCACCACCATAGACTTTGAGGGAACAGTCCCATTTGTGGGGGACTTAACATCTAGCTGCCCAATAACATCCCCTCAGAAGATTCACCCTGCAGCGCTGGTCTATTTGATCAGAAACCACAGGTGGCGTCACAAACTAATCCTAAAATCCCCTGTAAATATTCCCCCTTCGTATGACCGCCCAGGGCCACGGACCGAGCTCTGCTACTTGTGACATTCCCCATAGACTTCCATGGGCTCGGTGCCAAGTACCCCATAGCCCTGGTACCACCACGGTGTGCGCGTCAACACCACTGCGGGGTCACAGTGTAACACGGGGGATCAGCGTGTGTGGAGACCACTGCGGGGTCACAGTCTAACACGGGGGATCGGCATGTGCGGGGATGAGCACTGGGGTCACAGTGTAACACGGGGATCGGCATGTGCAGACACCACTCCGGGGTCACAGTGTAACTCGGGGGATCGGCATGTGCAGACACCACTGCGGGGTCACAGTGTAACACGTGGGATCGGCATGTGCAGACACCACTGCGGGGTCACAGTGTAACACGGGGTATCTGCATGTGCGGGGATGAGCACTGGGGTCACAGTGTAACATGGGGGATTGGCGTGTGCAGAGACCACTGTGGGGTCACAGTGTAACACGGGGGATCGGCGTGTACAGAGACCACTGCGGGGTCACAGTGTAACACGGGGGATCGGCATGTGCGGGGATGAGCACTGGGGTCACAGTGTAACATGGGGGATTGGCGTGTGCAGAGACTACTGCGGGGTCACAGTGTAACACGGGGGATCGGCATGTGCAGAGACCACTGCGGGGTCACAGTGTAACACGGGGGATCGGCATGTGCAGACACCACTGCGGGGTCACAGTGTAACATGGGGGATCGGCATGTGCAGACACCACTGCGGGGTCACAGTGTAACACGGGGGATAGGCGTGTGCGGAGACCACTGCGGGGTCACAGTGTAACACGGGGGATCGGCGTGTGTGGAGACCACTGTGGGGTCCCAGTGTAACACGGGGGATCGGCATGTGCGGGGACCACTGTGGGGGTCACAGTGTAACACGGGGGATCGGCATGTGCGGAGACCACTGCGGGGTCACAGTGTAACACGGGGGATCGGCATGTGTGGAGACCAGTGCGCGGTCACAGTGTAACACGGGGGATCGGCATGTGCGGAGACCACTGCGGGGTCACAGTGTAACACGGGGGATCGGCATGTGCAGAGACCACTGTGGGGTCACAGTGTAACACGGGGGATCGGCATGTGCGGGGACTACTGTGGGGTCACAGTGTAACACGGGGGATCGGCATGTGCGGGGACTACTGTGGGGTCACAGTGTAACACGGGGATCGGCTTGTGCGGGGACTACTGTGGGGTCACAGTGTAACACGTGGATCGGCATGTGCGGGGACCACTGTGGGGTCACAGTGTAACACGGGGGATTGGCATGTGCGGGGACTACTGTGGGGTCACAGTGTAACATGGGGGATCGGCATGTGCGGGGACTATTGTGGGGTCACAGTGTAACACGGGGGATCGGCATGTGAGGGGACTACTGTGGGGTCACAGTGTAACACGGGAGATCGGCATGTGCGGGGACTACTGTGGGGTCACAGTGTAACACGGGGGATCGGCATGTGCGGGGACTACTGTGGGGTCACAGTGTAACACGGGGATCGGCATGTGCGGGGACCACTGTGGGGTCACAGTGTAGCACGGGGGATCGGCATGTGCGGGGACTACTGTGGGGTCACAGTGTACAACGGGGGATCGGCATGTGCGGGGACTACTGTGGGGTCACAGTGTAACACGGGGATCGGCATGTGCGGGGACTGCTGTGGGGTCACAGTGTAACACGGGGGATCGGCATGTGCGGGGACTGCTGTGGGGTCACAGTGTAGCACGGGGAATCGGCATGTGCGGGGACTATTGTGGGGTCACAGTGTAACACGGGGGATCGGCATGTGCGGGGACTACTGTGGGGTCACAGTGTAACACGGGGGATCGGCTTGTGCGGGGACTACTGTGGGGTCACAGTGTAACACGGGGATCGGCATGTGCGGGGACCACTGTGGGGTCACAGTGTAACACGGGGGATCGGCATGTGCGGGGACTACTGTGGGGTCACAGTGTAACACGGGGGATCAGCATGTGTGGGGACCACTGTGGGGTCACAGTGTAGCACGGGGGATCGGCATGTGCGGGGACTACTGTGGGGTCACAGTGTAACACGGGGGATCGGCATGTGCTGTTATGATTTGGTAGCTGAGGAGAGCAAGCAAAAAAGGAAATACACCAAAGAGGTTGGAATCTATGGGATTGCAGTATCCTGACTAACCACCACAACTAAAGACAGCCGTGGAGCGTACCTACGTTGGTCCTAGACGCCTCGTCACAGCCTGAGAAGCTAACTACACCTAAAGACAGAAAGAGGAAAACTATCTGCCCGGAGCAGATCCCAAAGAACAAAGAAAGTCCCCAAACATGTAATGGCGGTTAGACAAGGGGAAATACAGACACAGACAGAAAATAGTATGAGCAAACGTTGGGGCCCAAACTTCCTAAATAGAAAAGGATAGGAAGGACACTTACTGCAATCCCAAAAAACCCTGAAAAGTACCAACTCTACTAATTACAAAAACACCTGAGATCACACGACCTCTACCACCTAAATTAGTTCTCTGGTGTAACAAAAACTAAACAGCAGCCACTGAAAAAACTGGAAAAGGCAAATGAACAACCAACAGTGGCTGAACTAAACTGAGAGGAGCACAAGCCCCGAAGGGGAACCGGCAGACCCCCACAGAAGTGCAGGACAAAATGCAAAAAGCAGGCACAAAAAACTAAAAGAAGAAAATGACTTATCTGTTAGCAGAAGATGCAGGCACGAAACAGCAAGCTACAAAGTGAACAGGAATCAAAGATGAGACCAGAACAATTGATCACCGGCAACCCTGATGGGAGGGAACCTCCCTTATATAAGACCAGTCAGTAACACCTGATCGCCAATCTTCACAATCTTCATTGGATAGTTCAGTACTGTTTGTAACCACCAGAGGGAGCTTCTTCTCAGAATTCATTTCTAGCACATTCACAACAATGTGCGGGGACTACTGTGGGGTCACAGTGTAACACGGTGGATCGGCATGTGCGGGGCCTGCTGTGGGGTCACAGTGTAACACGGGGGATCGGCATGTGCGGGGACTGCTGTGGGGTCACAGTGTAACACGGGGGATCGGCATGTGCAGGGACTGCTGTGGGGTCACAGTGTAACACGGGGGATCGGCATGTGCGGGACCACTGTGGGGGTCACAGTGTAACACGGGGGATCGGCATGTGCGGAGACCACTGCGGGGTCACAGTGTAACACGGGGGATCGGCATGTGTGGAGACCAGTGCGGGTCACAGTGTAACACGGGGGATCGGCATGTGCGGAGACCACTGCGGGGTCACAGTGTAACACGGGGGATCGGCATGTGTCGGAGACCACTGTGGGGTCACAGTGTAACACGGGGGATCGGCATGTGCGGGGACACTGTGGGGTCACAGTGTAACACGGGGATCGGCATGTGCGGGGACTACTGTGGGGTCACAGTGTAACACGGGGGATCGGCTTGTGCGGGACTACTGTGGGGTCACAGTGTAACACGGGGATCGGCATGTGTGGGACCACTGTGGGGTCACAGTGTAACACGGGGGATTGGCATGTGCGGGGACTACTGTGGGGTCACAGTGTAAACATGGGGGATCGGCATGTGCGGGGACTATTGTGGGGTCACAGTGTAACACGGGGGATCGGCATGTGCGGTGACTACTGTGGGGTCACAGTGTAACACGGGGGATCGGCATGTGCGGGGACTACTGTGGGGTCACAGTGTAACACGGGGGATCGGCGTGTGTGGAGACCACTGCGGGGTCACAGTGTAACACGGGGGATTGGCATGTGCAGACACCACTGCGGGGTCACAGTGTAACACGGGGGATCGGCGTGTCTGGAGACCACTGCGGGGTCACAGTGTAACACGGGGGATCGGCATGTGTGGAGACCACTGTGGGGTCACAGTGTAACACGGGGGATCGGCATGTGCAGACACCACTGCGGGGTCACAGTGTAACATGGGGGATTGGCATGTGCAGACACCACTGCGGGGTCACAGTGTAACACGGGGGATCGGCATGTGCAGACACTGTGTGGCCCAGCTGCGCTTGGTACACATGTCTCCAGGAGAGTGCACAGGAAAGGTAATTGTGAAACCTGATATTCATTCACAACACACATTTCCCAGTATTACCACTAGAGGGAACCTTAGACTATTTAAGGGTGTGTTAGGTAGCAGTAGCCAGTGTGTTGTTTCCTGTCAGAGCTCAGTTGGAGCTAGAGACAGACGTGTGGAGATCAGTTCCTGTCAGAGTCTTGGAGGGAGAGGAGAGAAGACTGATTCCTGACAGAGCTTTTGTAGCTCATCTTGAACTGAAGTGGAGGCTAGTACGAGTAGAAAGGAAACTACTCTAGCCTAGTCAGAGCTATAACTGAATCTGCTATCTCAGAGCAAGTGGACTGTGTTCTCTAGAACGTGGAAAGTGACTCTCGGAGCTACAGCATGTATACAGTCTGACGGAACGTCCTGTGAGCTGCTCTGAACAGAGTATTTGAAGGGAAAGAAGGAAGGGGACTACAGTTTGCAGAACATCGAGTAAACTGAGAGCAGGTCAGTGAGCTTGGAAGAAGAGCTGACCACTACACCTACTGCCACCCGTGCTTATGTTAAGGGTGAGAGCAGGGCGACAGGCAAGTGGAGAAAGAAAGAAGGAGTGTTTTCGGTGACAGATCACCTTCACTCAGCAAACCGGACACCGGGTCCGAAGCATTGCTAGTACTTCACGGCTAGTGATAGAAAATCCGGAGGCCCTGCTGGACTTCAAGTCGCAGAGGGTAGCCCTAAGTGTTGATACGTAACTGGACTCAGGGAGAACAAGGACTTTTAGCAAGGCCAAGCTTAGAAGAACTTCGTTCTTGCCAACATCTGATTATCAGAGACAGAAAAGGCTCTACCACAATGTCGGCCGGGCGTAGCTGTTGCATCTGGAGTTAAACTTGACTTTATGCAAATTAGGACTCACATACATTTCAAAGGTAAAGGAGGACTCAAACCTGCTCAGCGATTACCTGAATGTGCATTCTCCACCCTAACCAGCTTCCCGGGACATACCTGCAACCATCTACAGTAAAGGTATGGAAACAGTCCCACCTGTGGGGGACTTAACATCTAGCTGCCTAATAATATCCCCTCAGAAGATTCACCCTGCAGCGCTGGTCTATTTGATCAGAAACCACAGGTGGCGTCACGAACTAATCCTAAAATCCCCTGTAAATATCCCCCATTGAATGAGCGCCCAGGGCAACGGACCAAGCTGTGCTGCTTGTGACATTCACCATAGACTTCGATGGGCTCGGTGCCGAGTACCCCATAAGCCCTGGTGTTGTGCGACTCATCTTTGGCGTCACGAACAGGATAAGAAGCTTACAATTTGTGAGTCCTGTGTGCCTATTTGGACTGTTTTTGTGAAAAAGACTGCTATTTTTGTGATTTTTGGCGCCATTTTCCACCATTTTGCCGCCATATTCGCGCCCTGAGGCGCTGGTGAAGAAGGTGGGCGTACCCCCCCCCTGTGGCGCGAAAGTGATGGGCGCCCTGTCTAAATGCTATTATAATGTGAGAGCCTGCCCTACAGCAAGGGAGATCCGCCTCCTCTTCATCCTCTATGCCAGGAAGAGGAAGCGCAAATCCCGCCTCCACGGAAGAGACCAGACTGTTCCTGATGGAAAACACAGTCTGGCCTGGAGTGAGATGGCGGAAGGACAGGAGGTGTTGTGTGGAGGAGCGGCGGCGCGCAGGCCCTCGTTCCCCTGAAGAGCTACTGCCTGTGCCTGAGCCGTCCCCAGGTCGGGACACCGACCAAATTATGCTGGAATTGGAGGAGGTGAATGCGGTGCTCAGGGACATGATCCAGCGCCATGAAGAGATGAACGAGACGGAGAGAAGCTGGCGTGCCCGGAAACAGCGGCTGCTGTGGGACGCAATGATCTCTCCCCCAGGAACGAAGCCATTACCTGTGCTCCCTGTGCCACCACAGCCAGCGGCTGATGAGAAACCGGAGGCCGGCCCCGAAAGAGCTGATCCCGACTCCACCGATGATCCGGTCGGAGGGACGGAGGCTGAGGAGGCCCTGCCCTTCCGGAATGCCAGCCAGGCCAGGAGGCCGCAGCGGAATGCCGATCCCCGGTAGGGACACCGGAGGGGATCCAGCCGTCAGTGATGGAGATCGACTGGGAAGAGATGGAGCAGCGACAGCAGCAGGTTAGTGCGTCCCCAACTGAGCCACTGCGCGCACCTGCATCGTGCTCTGCATCGCAACTGCATCCATTCTGAAGTGCAACAGGGTTGTGCGTCCTACTCTGCATCGCAACCTGCATCCCATTCGAAGTGCAACAGGGTTGTGCGTCCTATTCTGCAACGCAACCAGATGGTGTGTCCTCAGTTAGATCACAGCACAAGTCTGCGTCCTCAATGGAAGATCTGTACCTGAACAAGGCGCCCGTTAGGCCCCTAGTGGATTGCACAAGGACTGTAGCCACGCAAACGCTGATCGCAGGACATGACCTTCTGGTAATGAGCTCCAGAGGACATTGTACACTTCCAGCCCCAGGGATGGAAAAAGCAATTGCAATCTGTAAAGAAGAAAACCAGTAGGACCCAGACAGGGTTTACTGCACCTGTATAAAGTTTGAAAAAGTTTTATGAAGAAGGATTTGCACTTTATTGAAAATGTTTGATAATGATGTTTGCCTAATTTTGAAGTAGAATACCCCAGTTGGGTAAAAAGAGTTAAGAGTTAATGTGATTTATTGAAATGTGTTTTATTATGCAAAGACTGCGTGGCTGAGGACTGTGCCGGCCCAAAAACTTTCATTGTAAATAGTTCGCACTTCGGTGCCCCATCTTGGTTTTACGTAAAAGCCTTACTACCTCTGAAGAAAAACCCGTATGGTGTGGCCTTGAGTGAGGTCTGCAGCAATGAAGTCCTGCAGCCCACCCAGGACCCACGTGGGAGGTTTTTGGTGCGGGTCCTCCACAAGAATCCAAAATTGTATTTATTGATGTGAAAAATGTTTTAATATTTTTCTACTTGCCTATGTACAAATTGTAACGTTAAAGAGTCCTCACCTCCCGCAAGGGATGAGTTATATGTTGATGTTATTATAAAAATAATTTTCTTTTCTATTTCAGCCCGGGAGTGCTGTGTTTAACCAGGGGGGGATGTGTGGCCCAGCTGCGCTTGGTACACATGTCTCCAGGAGAGTGCACAGGAAAGGTAATTGTGAAACCTGATATTCATTCACAACACACATTTCCCAGTATTACCACTAGAGGGAACCTTAGACTATTTAAGGATGTGTTAGGTAGCAGTAGCCAGTGTGTTGTTTCCTGTCAGAGCTCAGTTGGAGCTAGAGACAGACGTGTGGAGATCAGTTCCTGTCAGAGTCTTGGAGGGAGAGGAGAGAAGACTGATTCCTGACAGAGCTTTTGTAGCTCATCTTGAACTGAAGTGGAGGCTAGTACGAGTAGAAAGGAAACTACTTTAGCCTAGTCAGAGCTATAACTGAATCTGCTATCTCAGAGCAAGTGGACTGTGTTCTCTAGAACGTGGAAAGTGACTCTCGGTGCTACAGCATGTATACAGTCTGACGGAACGTCCTGTGAGCTGCTCTGGACAGAGTATTTGAAGGGAAAGAAGGAAGGGGACTACAGTTTGCAGAACATCGAGTAAACTGAGAGCAGGTCAGTGAGCTTGGAAGAAGAGCTGACCACTACACCTACTGCCACCCGTGCTTATGTTAAGGGTGAGAGCAGGGCGACAGGCGAGTGGAGAAAGAAAGAAGGAGTGTTTTCGGTGACAGATCACCTTCACTCAGCAAACCGGACACCGGTCCGAAGCATTGCTAGTACTTCACGGCTAGTGATAGAAAATCCGGAGGCCCTGCTGGACTTCAAGTCGCAGAGGGTAGCCCTAAGTGTTGATACGTAACTGGAGTCAGGGAGAACAAGGACTTTTAGCAAGGCCAAGCTTAGAAGAACTTCGTTCTTGCCAACATCTGATTATCAGAGACAGAAAAGGCTCTACCACAATGTCGGCCGGGCGTAGCTGTTGCATCTGGAGTTAAACTTGACTTTATGCAAGTTAGGACTCACATACATTTCAAAGGTAAAGGAGGCCTCAAACCTGCTCAGCGATTACCTGAATGTGCATTCTCCACCCTGAACAGCTTCCCGGGACATACCTGCAACCATCTACAGTAAAGGTATGGAAAGAGAACAACTTGTGTGTGACTGACTTATTATCTGCACCACCATAGACTTTGAGGGAACAGTCCCATTTGTGGGGGACTTAACATCTAGCTGCCCAATAACATCCCCTCAGAAGATTCACCCTGCAGCGCTGGTCTATTTGATCAGAAACCACAGGTGGCGTCACAAACTAATCCTAAAATCCCCTGTAAATATTCCCCCTTCGTATGACCGCCCAGGGCCACGGACCGAGCTCTGCTACTTGTGACATTCCCCATAGACTTCCATGGGCTCGGTGCCAAGTACCCCATAGCCCTGGTACCACCACGGTGTGCGCGTCAACACCACTGCGGGGTCACAGTGTAACACGGGGGATCGGCGTGTGTGGAGACCACTGCGGGGTCACAGTCTAACACGGGGGATCGGCATGTGCGGGGATGAGCACTGGGGTCACAGTGTAACACGGGGATCGGCATGTGCAGACACCACTCCGGGGTCACAGTGTAACTCGGGGGATCGGCATGTGCAGACACCACTGCGGGGTCACAGTGTAACACGGTGGGATCGGCATGTGCAGACACCACTGCGGGGTCACAGTGTAACACGGGGTATCTGCATGTGCGGGGATGAGCACTGGGGTCACAGTGTAACATGGGGGATTGGCGTGTGCAGAGACCACTGTGGGGTCACAGTGTAACACGGGGGATCGGCGTGTGCAGAGACCACTGCAGGGTCACAGTGTAACACGGGGGATCGGCATGTGCGGGGATGAGCACTGGGGTCACAGTGTAACATGGGGGATTGGCGATGTGCAGAGACTACTGCGGGGTCACAGTGTAACACGGGGGATCTGCATGTGCAGAGACCACTGCGGGGTCACAGTGTAACATGGGGGATCGGCATGTGCAGACACCACTGCGGGGTCACAGTGTAACACGGGGGATCGGCATGTGCAGACACCACTGCGGGGTCACAGTGTAACACGGGGGATCGGCGTGTGCGGAGACCACTGCAGGGTCACAGTGTAACACGGGGGATCGGCGTGTGTGGAGACCACTGTGGGGTCCCAGTGTAACACGGGGGATCGGCATGTGCGGGGACCACTGTGGGGGTCACAGTGTAACACGGGGGATCGGCATGTGCGGAGACCACTGCGGGGTCACAGTGTAACACGGGAGATCGGCATGTGTGGAGACCAGTGCGCGGTCACAGTGTAACACGGGGGATCGGCATGTGCAGAGACCACTGCGGGGTCACAGTGTAACACGGGGGATCGGCATGTGCGGAGACCACTGTGGGGTCACAGTGTAACACGGGGGATCGGCATGTGCGGGGACTACTGTGGGGTCACAGTGTAACACGGGGGATCGGCATGTGCGGGGACTACTGTGGGGTCACAGTGTAACACGGGGGATCAGCTTGTGTGGGGACTACTGTGGGGTCACAGTGTAACACAGGGATCGGCATGTGCGGGGACCACTGTGGGGTCACAGTGTAACACGGGGGATTGGCATGTGCGGGGACTACTGTGGGGTCACAGTGTAACATGGGGGATCGGCATGTGCGGGGACTATTGTGGGGTCACAGTGTAACACGGGGGATCGGCATGTGCGGGGACTACTGTGGGGTCACAGTGTAACACGGGGGATCGGCTTGTGCGGGGACTACTGTGGGGTCACAGTGTAACACGGGAGATCGGCATGTGCGGGGACTACTGTGGGGTCACAGTGTAACACGGGGGATCGGCATGTGCGGGGACTTCTGTGGGGTCACAGTGTAACACGGGGGATTGGCATGTGCGGGGACCACTGTGGGGTCACAGTGTAGCACGGGGGATCGGCATGTGCGGGGACTACTGTGGGGTCACAGTGTAACACGGGGGATCGGCATGTGCGGGGACTACTGTGGGGTCACAGTGTAACACGGGGGATCGGCATGTGCGGGTACTGCTGTGGGGTCACAGTGTAACACGGGGGATCGGCATGTGCGGGGACTGCTGTGGGGTCACAGTGTAGCACGGGGAATCGGCATGTGCGGGGACTGCTGTGGGGTCACAGTGTAACACGGGGGATCGGCTTGTGCGGGGACTACTGTGGGGTAACAGTGTAACACGGGGATCGGCTTGTGCGGGGACTACTGTGGGGTCACAGTGTAACACGGGGGATCGGCATGTGCGGGGACTACTGTGGGGTCACAGTGTAACACGGGGGATCGGCATGTGCGGGGACTACTGTGGGGTCACAGTGTAACACGGGGGATCGGCTTGTGCGGGGACTACTGTGGGGTCACAGTGTAACACGGGGATCGGCATGTGCGGGGACCACTGTGGGGTCACAGTGTAACACGGGGGATTGGCATGTGCGGGGACTACTGTGGGGTCACAGTGTAACACGGGGGATCGGCATGTGCGGGGACTATTGTGGGGTCACAGTGTAACACGGGGGATCGGCATGTGCGGGGACTACTGTGGGGTCACAGTGTAACACGGGGGATCGGCTTGTGCGGGGACTACTGTGGGGTCACAGTGTAACACGGGGATCGGCATGTGCGGGGACCACTGTGGGGTCACAGTGTAACACGGGGATCGGCATGTGCGGGGACTACTGTGGGGTCACAGTGTAACACGGGGGATCAGCATGTGTGGGGACCACTGTGGGGTCACAGTGTAGCACGGGGGATCGGCATGTGCGGGGACTACTGTGGGGTCACAGTGTAACACGGGGGATCGGCATGTGCTGTTATGATTTGGTAGCTGAGGAGAGCAAGCAAAAAAGGAAATACACCAGAGAGGTTGGAATCTATGGGATTGCAGTACCCTGACTAACCACCACAACTAAAGGCAGCCGTGGAGCGTACCTACGTTGGTCCTAGACGCCTCGTCACAGCCTGAGAAGCTAACTACACCTAAAGACAGAAGAGGAAAACTATCTGCCCCGGAGCAGATCCCCAAAGAACAAAGAAAGCCCCCAAACATGTAATGGCGGTTAGACAAGGGGAAATACAGACACAGACAGAAAATAGTATGAGCAAACGTTGGGGCCCAAACTTCCTAAATAGAAAAGGATAGGAAGGACACTTACTGCAATCCCAAAAAACCCTGAAAAGTACCAACTCTACTAATTACAAAAACACCTGAGATCACACGACCTCTACCACCTAAATTAGTTCTCTGGTGTAACAAAAACTAAACAGCAGCCACTGAATAAACTGGAAAAGGCAAATGAACAAACAACAGTGGCTGAACTAAACTGAGAGGAGCACAAGCCCCCGGAGGGGACCCGGCAGACCCCCACAGAAGTGCAGGACAAAATGCAAAAAACAAGCACAAAAAATTAAAAGAAGAAAATGACTTATCTGTTAGCAGAAGATGCAGGCACGAAACAGCAAGCTACAAAGTGAACAGGAATCAAAGATGAGACCAGAACAATTGATCACCGGCAACCCTGATGGGAGGGAACCTACCTTATATAAGACCAGTCAGTAACACCTGATCGCCAATCTTCACAATCTTCATTGGATAGTTCAGTACTGTTTGTAACCACCAGAGGGAGCTTCTTCTCATAATTCATTTCTAGCACATTCACAACAATGTGCGGGGACTACTGTGGGGTCACAGTGTAACACGGTGGATCGGCATGTGCGTGGCCTGCTGTGGGGTCACAGTGTAACACGGGGGATCGGCATGTGCGGGGACTGCTGTGGGGTCACAGTGTAACACGGGGGATCGGCATGTGCGGGACTGCTGTGGGGTCACAGTGTAACACGGGGGATCGGCATGTGCGGGGACTGCTGTGGGGTCACAGTGTAACACGGGGGATCGGCATGTGCGGGGACTGCTGTGGGGTCACAGTGTAACACGCAGAATTTTTTATCCGCATCAGCTTTCACATTTTGGCAAGCGTTTGCGTTATTTCTGCGCATGCGTTCAATATTTACAGGTGCTGTAATCAGTTCCTGGACATGAGCAGTCTGAAGTCCCCATGTGTATTGAATGCATGTCCCAGCGTACCAATGCGTTCCCATAGACAGTAATGCGTTGTTTTCATGCACTCATCCGCACATGCATGATTACGCATATTTGACGCTTCAAAAAATGCAACATGTTGCATTTGCCAGACACCGGCACACACCGCGAAGCGACGCATGCGTGCGCAAATGCATGTCCCAGCGTACACCATGTTAAAGATAGGTATGCATGACACATTCGGGTCTATGCGGATCGAACGCTGCGCACAGATGTGACACCAGCCTCATCCGGGTCATGATGACTTTATCTGCCATGTACCCTAAACTACTGAAAACATTGCAGATGAGATAAGAAGTATAAAATCCTTGAATCGGAGACTAAAAGGCTACAACAATATAAAAACAAATTCTAGTAAAAGAAGGAAAAACATTAACCCTTCTGCATCAATTTCCCTTTTGTTAATGGTATAACCTTTGCCCCAGGGTCAGCTGATGTCCACAGAAGAGCTATGGTCTCATGGGCCTAGTACCCATAAGGGGGCTTCCTACCTGCTGCGCCCATATGATACGATACACTTTATTGATCCCGTGTGGACACTCGCTTCCCCCGGGGTCTATGATACACTATGGAAGGTTCTGCCTTAGATTCTTTTCTTACACATCCATTATTCAATAGTTTAGGTAACAGGTAACACATCTATCGGCGCTTTTATGGCTACAAAGAGCAATAAACCAAACAATACAATCCGCATGCAGGTCAGTACAATACAAGAAATCCATCCCCGGGCCTCTGTACCTCCAGTAGCCTCTGTTACCCCTCCAGGAGCCTCTGTTACCCCTCCAGGAGCCTCTGTTACCCCTCCAGGAGCCTCTGTTACCCCTCCAGGAGTCTCGTTACCCTCAGGAGCCTCTGTTACCCTCCAGGGCTTGTACCCTCAGAGCTCTGTTACCCCTCCAGGAGCCTCTGTTACCCTCCAGGATCTCTGTTACCCCTCCAGGAGCCTCTGTTACCCCTCCAGGAGCCTCTGTTACCCCTCCAGGAGCCTCTGTTACCCTCCAGGAGTCTTGTTACCCCTCAGGAGCCTCTGTTACCCCTCCAGGAGCCTCTGTTACCCCTCAGGAGCCTCTGCTACCCCTCCAGGAGCCTCTGTTACCCTCCAGGAGCCTCTGTTACCCCTCCAGGAGTCTCTGTTACCCCTCCAGGAGCCTCTGTTACCCCTCCAGGAGCCTCTGTTACCACTCCAGGAATCTCTGTTACCCCTCCAGGAGTCTCTGTTACCCTCCAGGAATCTCTGTTACCCCTCCAGGAGCCTCTGTTACCCCTCCAGGAGTCTATGTTACCCCTTCAGGAGCTCTGTTACCCCTCCAGGAGCCTCTGTTACCCCTCCAGGAGTCTCTGTTACCCTCCAGGAGCCTCTGTTACCACTCCAGGAATCTTTTGTTACCCCTCCAGGAGTCTCTGTTACCCCTCCAGGAATCTCTGTTACCCCTCCAGGAGCCTCTGTTACCCCTCCAGGAGTCTATGTTACCCCTTCAGGAGCCTCTGTTACCCTCCAGGAGCCTCTGTTACCCCTCCAGGAGTCTCTGTTACCCCTCCAGGAGCCTCTGTTACCCCTCCAGGAGCCTCTGTTACCCCTCCAGGAGTCTCTGTTACCCCTCCAGGAATCTCTGTTACCCCTCCAGGAGCCTCTGTTACCCCTCCAGGAGTCTCTGTTACCCCTCCAGGAGCCTCTGTTACCCCTCCAGGAGTCTCTGTTACCCCTCCAAGAGCCTCTGTTACCCCTCCAGGAATCTCTGTTACCCCTCCAGGAGTCTCTGTAACCCCTCCAGGAGTCTCTGTTACCCCTCCAGGAGTCTCTGTTACCCCTCCAGGAGCCTCTGTTACCCCTCCAGGAGTCTCTGTTACCCCTCCAGGAGCTCTGTTACCCCTCCAGGAGTCTCTGTTGTGACGGAGTGTGCGACAGAGCAGGAAGGGACACCAGGCCGAAGATCAATCCAACGGGATTTATTGAGACAGGGAGCACAGAACATACAATATCAATAGCGTCTCTTAGAGTCCACTATGAGTCCACCCCAAGAGGGAAACAGTGCCGGGGGTGCCACCCGGTAATCCAACGCCAGGGAAAAGACAAAATAATCCTGGGATGAGTTCAATGGATCCAACAGATGAGGGACATAACACCATTCCACGTGGCAGCTTTTAACTCTCCACACAGAGGCACTAGGATCTCGCCTCAGCATAAGGTCCTAGCCCCTGGCCATCAACACCCAACCGCCTGGGCCAAACATGTGTCTATTGTTCTGTGTCCTGGGATCCATGGGGAAGGGCTCCCACCTACTTTTGACTATGTGGCTAACTTAAGAAGTTTCCAGAAGCTACAAGCTTGTATTGGATAAATCCTATGCTGAGGAGAACAAAAGACAGACTCCCCCACTGATTGTTGACTCAGGCCTGATTACATTGCAGTCCAGGAACACAAGCCGGGGGAGGGACACACTGTTACAACCCCTTCCCCCTCAATTTGTGTATGGACTAGTGACCTCTACAGGTCGCTTGTCAAGTACACGTAGTCATGGCTGACCTGACTCATGGTTCCTCCTGCCTGGACAACCCGTCTGCATTTTGGTGTTGGCTGCCTCTTCTTTATTTCATGGGGAAGTTGTAGGGTTGAAGGCCAGGCTCCATTTTACATCCTCTTTGACTTAGGGTCCACACTCTTCAATGTCCTAGCGATCCCACCAACGATACGACGTTGATGGGATCGCAGGGACATCGTTAGCTGATCGCTGGTGAGTGTCACATGGGCAGACTCACCAGCGATCAGACCAGCGAGCACGCTGGTATCCAATGTACACATCGGGTAACTAAACACTGCACGGCACCTAGTTACCCAATATGTACCCTAGATACCGGCTCTCAGCGCTCTACAGCAGAAGCTGGGAGCCGGTAACCAGGGTACATATCGGGTAACTAAGCACCACGCTGCACCTAGTTACCCGATATGTACATTGGATACCGACTCTAAGCGCTCTACAGCAGAAGCTGGGAGCCGGTATCCAGGGTACATATCGGGTAACTAAGCACTGCGCGGCACCTAGTTACCCAATATGTACCCTAGATACCGGCTCTCAGCGCTCTACAGCAGAAGCTGAGAGCCGGTAACCAGGGTACATATCGGGTAACTAGGTGCCACGCGGTACTTAGTTACCCGATATGTACATTGGATACCGGCTCTCAGCGCTCTACAGCAGAAGCTGGGAGCCGGTAACCAGGGTACATATCGGGTAACTAGGTGCCACGCAGTACTTAGTTACCCGATATGTACATTGGATACCAGCTTGCTGATCGTTGGTCTCCCGCTGTCACACGCAGTGATGAGCGCTGGTCAGCGGGAGACCAACGATGAAAAAATGGTCCAGGACATTCAACGACGATCAGTGATACCCAGCAGGGGGCTGGTCGTCGCTGCGTGTCACACTAAGCGAGATCGCTGTTGTGTCACAAAATCGGTGATGCTTCAGCGATCTCGCTAGTGATCTCGCTTAGTGTGACGGGCTTTACTCTGCTTCATGCACCCACAAATCGACATTGTAGTTCTCCCACATCATTTCCTAGGACAATATCCGCAGGCAGGCCACTCATCACCCCAACTACACATTGCTTTACCCCAAAGCCAAAGTCCAGTTCTACACTTGCTTTTGGGATATTCCTCCATTGGCCTCCAGCTAATTCAATGGTAATCCCAGGTCCTTGCTGTATTGCCTCTGGCCAAACCACTCTGGGATCGGCTATGGTGAGAAATGCCCCAGAGTCACAAAAGCCAAGGACTCTCCAACCGTCCAGCACGACCTCCTGTAAGTGCTTTCTTTGAGGATTAGAGTACCTCATGCCTGTGGCCCGCACCCCGTAAACCCTTAATGGTCGAACATGGCTGTTTGAGCCATTAGGCAAGTCAATTTGGAGGGGTGGCACCTCTTCCTCAATTGTATTTGGCCGTAAATAATTGACAGGCCAATTTGGTGCAGGGTCATTCCTCAATTGGCCCTGAGGGCAGGAGTCTTGCAGATGCCCAGGCTGCCCACATCGGTAATATCTGTGCTGTATCGCACTCTTTCCCATTTGTACTCTGGGGATGGAGGTAAGGGAACCTGGAGGCTGATATCCATGTGAATGTGCATGAGGTGGTTGTTGCTGTTGAGACCGATTTCTCCACTGGATAGCTGGGCATGTGGCCTGCAGATGCCCGGGATGCCTACAACCATTAACACCTGCGCTCTGCAACTTTCTCTCTTTGTTGCATTTCAGAATAGGAGGCAGGACTTTTTGGAAGGTGATGCTCATGGGTATCACCATAAGGTGGTTGTCTAGTGGGACTGCAAACTTTGGGGATTGAAGGACAAGGCACCACTGGTGATGGGGTGCTGGTAGTTTTTTACTCCATCCACCAGAAAATTTTTCCACTGAGGCTTAATGGTGAGAACCTCAGCAGCTAAAGCAGCAGCTTGCTCCACTGTCGCTGGTTTCCTCTCACGCATCCATTCCCGAATCTCAGTGGTGCATTTGGCGTAGAACTGTTCTTTTAGGATGACCTGGAGGAAAGTATCCCAAGTTAAGGCCCCCTCTCCCTCCAACCAGCGTGTAATGTAAGGAGTACAGTTCATATAGTGTCTTGTGCTTGGGTGCGATGAAAACACAGGAGTCACAGGTTTGATATAGAAGGTCTTGTATTACTTCATACAAGTGGCAATAATAGTCACACAGTTTGCAGATACAAAAGCAGGAGACACAGCAGGCCAGAGTAACTTAAGCTCAGCAATCACTCTCCACAACAGGTTCAGGATCTCTTCTCTGTTACCGTAAGTCCATGCAAACGTGGATTTATCAAATAGCAAGGTTCCAAAGTCCACGAGTGTTCCAAAGTTCCACAATAGGAAATAACTGGAGTACAAGGTCCAAGGCTTCCAGGAGTCAGGTCACAGGTTCACTGCAAGCTTGATTCTGAAGCACTGATTGCTCAGCTGTGGCTGCTTAAGAAGCAAGAGGAGAGAATGAGGGCGGGAACATGCAAGCTGGAAACTCCATATTGACTGAGGGCAAGATAGCTGCAGCAAGACAGAAAGTAAATGGCTGACAGAAAAACTGAGTTTCAGGAACATGTACACAGAACCTTACACAGCGGTGACATACTTGTTTGAGCCTGTGGGCATATATCTTGAAAGACACTTCCACCTTACAGACTAAGGAGCGGAAATGAGTCCTGTAAGTGTCTGGAGTTACAGCATAATATTCCAAGATGGTCTCTTTAATATTTCCATAATCGCAGTTCCACCGAGGGTCCATAGCTCTATAGGCTTCGGCAGCTTCACCATCTAAAAGCCCCGCCAGATGTTTGACTCGCTCCCTTTCCGGGACTTCCATTAATCGACATTGATGTTCGAAGTCCTGGAAGAAGCCCTCAATGTCGCCTGCAGCCTAATTAAAAGGCTTGAAGTCCTTGTGGTACACTTTGGGGAACTCTCTCATGGGGGATGCTGTGGATACAGTCTGTCTGGGGCTTCCAGCTGCCTCCACAGCAAGTTGTGTCTCCAGCAATGCCCTCTCCTGAGCTCTTCGAATGGCCTCCCTCTTATCCTCTATGGTGGCCTCATCCCCAAGCAATGCCATCTCCTCCTCATACCACACAACCCACTGACTTTTTTGGGTATTTACCTCCAGCTCCCGTCTTTCCTCTGTGCCATCTTGCAGGCAAGCTTCTTCCAGAGCCTCAATCAGTTGCTCCTTGGACAGCCCTTTGTAGCCGACTCCTAATTCACAGGTCTTTGTTTGTAGGCTCCCCACAGTCCAGTTCCTGTATCCTGAGGTTCTGGTTCCAGATGTTAATGGGTTGCTGTCCTCCATTCCTTCTGCTCTGATCCCGCCGCTGCCAACCAGTTTGTGATGGAGTGTGCGACATAGTAGGAAGGGACACCAGGCCGAAGATCAATCCAATGGGATTTATTGAGACAGGGAGCACAGAACATAAAATATCAATAGCGTCTCTTAGAGTCCACTATGAGTCCACCCCAAGAGGGAAACAGTGCCGGGGGCGCCACACGGTAATCCAACGCCAGGGAAAAGACAAAATAATCCATGTGTGTGGCATTGAGTCATAGGCTTTCCTGTAGTCAATCCAGGCTGTGCTGAGATTGGTCTGTCTGGATCTTGAATCTAGAGCGACTGCTCTATCTACTAGGAGCTGATGCTTAGAGCCTCTGGTGTCGGTCCCAATGCCTTTCTGAGCCGGATTCATGCACTGGTTTATATGGTTCTGTAGCTTGGTGGCTATGATGCCTGACAGGAGTTTCCATGTTGTTGTAAGGCAGGTTATTGGGCGGTAGTTGGATGGAGCTGTTCCTTTGTGAGGATCCTTCATGATCTGCACTGTCCTTTCTTGTGTTAACCAGGCTGGGTGGTGGCCTGCTTCTAGCAGTTGGTTCATGTACCACTGATAATTTCTTTAGCCAGTATGTGTGGATCATGTCTGGACCAGGTGCTGTCCTGCTCTTCATGTTCTTGACCCGCTGTTGGATGTCTGCTTCTATAATGGTGACTGGTTCTTGTTCTAGGTGGTTGTTGTGTTTCATTCTCAGATCTTGCAGCCACGTTGCACTGGTGTTGTGTGTTTTTTCCTTCTCCCATATGTCCCTCAGTATTGTTCAGTCTCTGCTATTGGTGGAGTTGCTGCCTTTGTGCTGTTCCTCTGTAGTTGGGAGTACACTTTGGATGGTTCTTTGGAGAACAGGGCCTTTATCTTCTTGGCCTCAGCTTCTCTAGTGTGTCTCCTTAGGTTGCAGCAGTGCTAGACTTTGTAGCATTCCTCATGCTAAAAAACGTCACTATTACGATCCTGTTAGCGATGTTGTTCAGTGCGGCAGCTTCAGCGACGAGCTTCTGCTGTGATCTCCTCGTGCTGGAATCGTCCGGACCCTATTTCTCGTCGGGCCCGCTGGTAAGTACAATCGCTGTGTGGCACCTTTTCTTAGCGATTTAGCGGACTTTGTACGCTAAAGTCGTAGAAGATCGCTAACGGCGATAGCGTCGTTAACTATATCGCTAATGTGGCCGCACTTAGCGATATAGAAACAATCCCGCTAGCGATCGCATTAGTATGCGTCGTTATGTGTTCGCTAGCGGGATTGTTTAGTGTGGCAGTACCTTTAGTCTTGCAGGAGCGAGTGCTGTGACCTTTGTTTAGCAGTCTCTAGGGCTTCAGTTGGGGTCAGGTCTTTGTACTTGTCCAGCCTGGTCTTTTTCTTGATCTTTACACCCTTCTGTATTTCTGTTAGTTGGCTGACTTCCCTTCGTGTCACTTGATTTTAGTCTCCAGTCTTCTTTTCCAAGGGGGGCTCATACTTCTGTTGTTCTTGCTGGTTGTATAGCCAAGCATTTCCATGATTGCTGAGGCAGTAGCATAGATCAGTTCATTAGTTTGAGTTATGATGGTGGTAGGTAATAATGCAAGTGCTCTATTGGCATCCTCTAGCATACTGTTTGGTGGTGTTTCTTTGCTGAGCCTTGGCAGTCGATCTCTGGTATTGATGGTATTTAGTTTATCTAAGATCTTCTGTTTCAGACCAGCTGCAGCGCTCTCTAGTTGTAGGGTTGGGTCAGGATCTTCAGGGGGTCGCACATGTTGTTCTTCCAGGTCTTCATGTGAGGTGGATCTGCAGTGCAGTTCATCCATCTCCAGTTGTGATAATAGCTTTCTCTTTATGATATTGAAACTTTGGGTGACTAGTTGTTTCTCAGTCAGTGAGAAGGGTCGGTTGATCCTGTTCGTGACGTCAAGTTGGATCGACCGCCAGGGCAGTGGGTTACTTGGTACCGGGCCGGTGTCTTAAAGGGATATGTCACGGCAGCAGTGACCCGGTCAGTGGTCCCCGGGCGTCCAATGAAAAAGGGAATATTTACAGGGGATGATAGAGTTTGTAGTAAAGTGTTTGTGACGCTACCTGTGGTTCCTGGTCAGAGATGACCAGCGCTGCAGTGCAGATCCTCTGAGACTGGTGGTGATGCAGCAGAGTTGGAATAGCTCTCCACATGCAAAGCTTGTTGTCTCAGGGCAGAGGTATGTAGTAGAAGATGATGGTGTCGGTAGATGTAGCAGTGTGGAGTGGGTGCCGCAGGATGAACTTGAGAAAACACAGTCAGATGCAGTTTCCAAAGCTTTACTCACAGTTCTGGTGCACACAGATGCCCGCTTGGTGCCACGTCCTCCAGATGAGGGATCCAGCCAACTTCCAGACAGATGGAGACCACTTTCCAGAACTCCCTGTCAGTATATGCCTTCCCTCGCTGTCTCACTGTGCTGATTCCTACTCCTGCTTCCTTCACAGCACCACACAAACAGTGTCCCAGATCAGCTGCTGCGAATCCTGTGGGATAACGTGACCCAGGTGTTTCCTTGATTCTATATAGCTGCCTGTCCGGAGAAGATGATTGTGGTTGTTGGCTGTGACCCCTAAAGTTGCCACAGCTGTCGGCTTGCTAGCTGAGTCCTGTTGTACACTCCACGAGGCTAGGGGCCGAGACCCTTCTGTGACCTGGATTCTCCCAGCTGACGCCCGTCAGCCTGGAACGAGCTCCACGGATAGCCTTCTGCTACCTCAGCCGTGCCTCTGAGAAATCCCTTTCCCCTTCAGGGAGCTTCCTTCAGTCTTTCTCTCTGTCAGCAGCGCCTCAGACTAGGAGCCTGCTGCACGGTTCTCTCTCTTCCCTCCTTCCCATATGGGAAGGCGGCCTATGCACGTCTGTCCCCTTCTCCCCCTCAGGGAAGACTCACTCTCAGTTCCCTCTTTTCTACTGCTCTAACCTTCCAGCTCCACCCACCATCTGACACCCTTTGCTAGCTGCAGGCATGCTAGAGGAACTGAGCTAGTGTGTGTGATGGATGTAGTGTTGTCAGAGCCAGGCGTAGTGTCTCCATCTTACCTGAAAGGTGGGATACCACATCTCTGGCTAAGATGCAGTACCTCTGTGGCGACTGGACCCTCAGGGGTGCCACAAAAACAGGCTCTGGGGCGAAGAGGTCAATCCGACTCCAGAAGGAGTCATCTACGCCACTGAACAGTGAGTCTAGTAATATCAGCATCTTAAAACCCCGTTGCAAGTATTTTCCTGTCATGGACATGCAAATCTGGAAAATTTTTTAGGGGATTTGAAAAGGCCTGCAGACAGTACCATTTGCCTGATGACCAGTTGGCTTTAACCCTAGGGCTACCCAGGTGTTCTCCACTCTCTCTCAAGAACAAGATGGAAACTATGATGCTATTAAACAGGCCCTGATACGGACAGGGCCGGCTCCAGGTTTTTATGGGCCCCAGGCGAAAGAGTCTCAGTGGCCCCTTTAACACAGACCACGATTCATGATGCACAGATACTGCAGAGAAATATAGGTACAGTACAATGCCAAACACTTCTCTTCCATTACATGAGTGATATCTATTGTAAATTCTACAATAGCTCAGAAACCGCCGAATCCTCACAACACACAGTACAGACTGGACAGTACAGTCCTCCATACAATATTATGGGCAAAATATAATGCTCCATAAAGAATACTGGACCCCAAATAATGCTCCATAAAGAATATTGGACCACATAAATTGCTCCACACAGGATACTGGTCCCCATATAATGCTCCATACAAAATATGGAGCTCTCCTCTGCACTGTGCTGTGCTCTGCACTGTTACGGCTCAGGAAAGGGCGCTGTGGAAAGACGTCATCGCGCCCTCTGACCTGAGATGTCACAGTACAGAGCTGCGGTAGACACCGGAGCTGCGGAGGCACGGGGAGAGGTAAGCATTGTGCCAGCTGCCGGGGCCCTGAGCAAGCGGGGGGGGCACAGTGGCGGTGCTAATGAGCCACCCGCCAGGGCCGTGGGATACTCGGCACCGAGCCCGTTGATGTCTATGGGGGATGTCACGGCTAGCACAGCTCGGTCCGTTGCCCTGGGCGCTCCCTTTAAATGGGGGATATTTACAGATGAATTGTACATTGATATGGGGATTCGTGACGCCACTTGTGGTATCTGATCAGAATGACCAGCGCTGCTGTGCAGATCCACTGGAGGGTTAATATTGTGCAGCTAGATGTTAAGCCTTCCACAAGTAAGGCTGATTCCTCCAAGGCAGATAGATGTATAAGAATGCAGGACAGATGGGGACCCGGCAGTCAGGGATAATAAGGGAGACACACACATAAGTCACTTTGGTACCTTTACTGTAGATGTTGCAGGCACTTCCCGGAGTACTGTAGGGTGAAGGATGCACATCCAGATTCCTCCACTGGTAGGTGTGTGGCCTCCTGTCCTCTGCCTTTTTTGTACTGAAGTCTTGGCCTGCGTGTAGCTGGGCCTAGCTTAGTCTCCGTCTTGTACCTGGCTGATCTTGTGATTGGACCTTCTCACTGAAAGTACACAGTCTCTGCTTGCAGGGCCCTGCTTGCCAGACTCTGTCCTCCTGATCCTGCTACGTATCAGCTCTGTGGTACTCCTGGGACTTGTAGTCCTCCAGGAACTCCGGTGTTCTCCTAATGGGTCGTGGAGATCCCTATAGACTCGGACCCCGGTGTCCGGTTAATACTTGCTGAGGTAAGCTCTAAAGGCTTTCCTACCCCTGTTGCTGCTCTTTCCACTCGCCTTCGGCCTATCTGGATCCTCACACGATCACACACACTGGCAGTTGGTGGGCTGCCTCTTCGCCGCTCTCTAAGCGTCGGCACGCTTTCTACTGAGCTACAACTCCTAGATTCAGCTCTGACTAGGCTGGAGTGATTTCTCTGTATGACTCTTACTAGACTCCACTTGCTTGGAACTGAATAGCTCTGCAGCCTCACTAACCTCAGCTCTGCACGTCCCTTTCTGCAGACGGACTGAGTTCTCTGAGATGGCTGCACTCTCAGAAATGGCTGCACTGAACTGAAACTGAAACTTACAACTTCTTTTATATGTCTAACACAGCTCCCTCTGGTGATCTTTGGAGAATAAGTCAGCATGTATGAATGTGTATAATGACCTCTAGTGTATCTTCCTTCAGTGCACCCTTCTGGAAGATATGGATCCAGTCGCAGCTGGGCTCCACACTAACACCGCTCTCCTCCGCTAACGGGTGCCGGCAGAGGTGTATCTAGGTTTTCTGGCAGCTGGGGCAAGAATTCAGTTTTGCGCCCCCCTCCACACACCCCCCAACCCTAATCCCCCCTTCAAACTGAATAAATCCCCCTTCACACTAATAATAAATCCCCTCACACTGAATAATCCCCCAACACACAGAATAATCCCCCTCCACACAAATAATAAATACCCCCTCCACACTGAATAATCCCCCCTCCACACAAATAATAAATCCCCCTCACACTGAATAATCCCCTCCACACAAATAATAAATGCCCCCTCCACACTGAACCCCCCCTCCACACAGAATAATCCCCCCCACACAGAATAGATCCCCTCCACACAGAATAGATCCCCTCCACAAAGAAGGAATTCCACCCACACACAAGTTGAATCTGCAGCTCCACAGACACATGAGGCAGGAGCACTTACCACAGATCTTCTGCCTGCCGGAAAGTGGCTTCAGCAGCGTGATCACATGACAGCAGAAATGAGAGGAGAGGGGGAGGTGCTGGGGGACGGAGTAGAGAATTGAAAGTGTTGAAGAGCTGTTTAGGGTTGTGAGACAGGGAGCATATGAGAGATGAGAAGTAAGCTTGTTTTGGGCAGTGAGCGTGGACTTGAAGCTGGCGAGGGACTGCTTGTATGCGGTAAAGTGCTCGGCAGACTGTGATCTCTTCCATTTCTGCAACCCTGGAAGCCCGTCTCAGTTCTTTGATCAGGCTGGTCATCCAGGGCTTCCTGTTGATTGTACGAGCTTTGCTGTGCGTGAGGGGGCGGCCAAATCGAGTGCTGCTGTTGTGGTGTTATAGAAAGTGGCAGCAGCATCTGTGTCATGAAGGGAAGCTGTTATGAATGTGCTAAAAATGGTTTCTGAGCAGAGGCTCCCTCTGGTGGTTACTGACAGTACTGAACCTTTCAGCGAGGAGTGGCAATCTGGGATCACGGACTGGTCTGATATAAGGGAGGTTCCCTCCCATGATGGTTGCCGGTGATCAATTGTTCTTGTCTCAATTGTGGTTCCTGGTTCATTTGGAAGTTTGCTGAGTCTTGCCTGCATCTTCTGCTATCAGATAAGAAATTTTCTGCTTTTATTTTTGTGCTTGCTTTTTGCATTGTTCCCTGCACTTCTGTGGAGGTCAGCCAGGTCCCCTCCGGGGGGGCTTGGGCTCCTCTCAGTTTATCTGGAGCCACTGTTATTTGTTCATTTGCTTTTTCCTGTTTTTTTCAGTGGCTGTGTCTTAGTTTTGTTCACACTGAGAACTGATTTAGGTGGTAGAGGTTGTGTGATCTCAGGTGTTTTTGCAATCAGTAGAGTTGGTATTTTTTAGGGGTTTTTTTTGGATTGCAGTGAGTATCCTTTCCTGTACTTTTCTGTCTAGACAGATTGGGCCTCAGCGTTTGCTCATTCTATTTTCTGTCTGTGTCCGTGTTTCTTCTTGTCTAACCGCCATTACATGTTTGGGGGCTTCCTATTTTCTTTGGGGATCTGCTCCGGGGCAGATAGCTTTCATCTTTCTGCCTTTAGGTGTAGTTATCTCTCAGGCTGTGACAAGGCATCTAGGATCAACGTAGGAACGCTCCACAGCTACCTCTAGTTGTGTGGTTAGTTCAGGTTACTGCAATCCAATAGGTTCCAGCCTCTCTGGTGTATTGCCATTTTTGCTTACTCTCCTCAACTACCAAAATATAACAGGAAGCTATGTCTGTAAGAGGGAGGAGGGACTCAGAGAGCGATTGTAAGTTGAGGCATTTGAGATTTCTACAAGGATGAGTGAGTTTGTGGAGCAAGGGTTGCGCACTAGCAGAGGACGGGGAAGAGAATGTCAGTAGGTTGTGGCCAGACAGGGGGAGGGGTGAGTTAGTGAGATTAGTAAGGCCGGTGAAGATAAGGTCCAGCATGTGCCACCTTTGTGAGTGGCCACAGAGGACCATTGAGTGAGGCCAAAGGAGGCAGTCAGTGATAAAAGTTTAGAGGCAGTTGAGGTGGGAGTGTCAATGGGGATGTTGAAGTCACACATGATGATAGTGGGGATGTCAGCAGAAAGGAAATGAAGTAGCCAGGTGGTGAAAAGGTCGAGGAAGGTGGAGATGGCTAGTTCTGGGGGGCGGTAGATGACAGACGGAGTGCACCTTAAATGAGGAAAGAGTAGCAGAGGGTGGTTGCAGAATTGGGGTAAAGGAGCAGGTATCGGACAAGAGCAAGCCAACTCCTCCACCACGTTTGTTGCTGGGGTGAGGGGTGTGATAGAGATTGAATCCACTGTAAGAAAGTGCATCTGGAGAGGCTGAGTAAGAGGGGGTGAGCCAGGTTTCAGTGATGCCAAGGAAGGAGAGTTTGTTGGTGCTAAAGAGGTCATGGATATATGACAGTTTGTTGCAGACAGTGAGTGCGTTCCATAGTGCTCCAGTTAGGGGGACCGGGGGAGTGGGGGCTGGATGAATGGATATGAGGTTATCATGGTTGCGAAAACGTGTAGAGGATCAAGGCAGGGTGTTTGAAATGAGTGTGGGGATGTGTTGAGGAGGGCCAGGATTTGGGTATATGTCACCAGCAAGGAGGAGTAGCAGACAGAAGGTGGGAACAGGATAGGACATGATGTGGCCGTGTGTGTCTGAAGAAAAAGGATTGTATGTGGAGGTACAGTTCTGAGGAGTAGGTGAGATGGTTGGGGAGGATGGAGGGGGAAATGACTAGTTCCTTACTAAGTGGGGGGGATTATAGGAGATAGGAAGAAAGAAAGTAGTATGGGGTGAAAGTGAAAAGAAACTGAAACATTATAATGGTGTTCTCTATCCCATTACCTTACAGTCAATTCCAATCCAATTCTAGTCTAATTCAAAGTAGTGTAATTAGAAGTCTGTAATTTGAAAGTTGGAATTTGAAAGATGCCTGGATCAGACATATGATTTGAATGTCAATGTCATGCATGATTATAATGTGTCTTGTGGTAATGGAGACCTCAACCATGTCACGCTGTGGGGTGATGTTGCTGAGGATCCCCTAAAAGGAACCAGCATCAGTGATAAGGGCAATGGGAACAGACACAGGGAACAAAAAGAAGGTGGTCACGTGTAGCTGACCAGTGTTACGACGGACTTTAACATGGCGGATGGCAGCTGCCCCATGATTAGCTTGGCTCCTGAGGTAACAGGGTATAATGGGGAGAAGCATAGGGATCATATAGATGGTGGTTGCTTGCAGCTGATCAATGTCACAACAGACTATGACATTCCAGATGGTAGCTGCCCCATGATGAGTGCTGTTCCTGAGGTATCAGGGCAGGATGGGGAAAGTGTGTCCCACAGCCTGTCAGGGTGAGGGTAAGGGGTTACTCACAGCCTATCAGGCTGATGGAAAAGTGTTGTTATCCCCCCGGGGAGACAGCCTACAAAGATGCTGTCACTGGCAGTCAGAGTGCCCAGAATGCAGGTAACACGCTGCCTTCTGGACCCTTATCATCCAGTGGAGTAACAGAAATAGTTACTTATCCCGAGCAGGTCCCAGATGGTTCCTGTGAAGTTGGGGCCTTATCCTCACTTCTGGCTACCTTTAGCCAAGAGTTTCAGACTGCACTACCTGTAGATGCCAGTCTTGAGGCTCTGAATGACCTCACGGAGAAGTCTATCTTCGAGTCCAAGAAGGAGAGGGTAGTGTGGGCTCCAGGTAGGTTGTGCCATAAGGTGGGCTTGGGAGAATATCTGTAACTCAGTCTCCCATGCCACCTCTAAAGGGAGAGATGTTGTAGAGAAAAATAGCAAAATCTATAAAGACATCTCCAGAGAGGGGACAAATCATCCTCAAACTGAACATATGGGATTAATTATAACTTACACTTCAACCTCCTTTGAAGAAGGAACTTCTGCCATGAACAGGTAATTACCACAGGGGATATGATGAAAAACAGTCAACCAGTGTAGGATTTGTATACACAAAGGCAGAGAAGTACGGGGGCTTCCTCTGATCGAAAGGATCAGCTTTCTCTGATTCCCTTGAAGAGAGGAAGCACCTGTACTTCTCCCCCTCTGAGTACACGAATCCTGCACATGGGTCATACATCCCCTCTCTGGAGATGTCTTTATGGATTTTACAATTGTTCTCTATGACAATAGACTAGAAATCATGGCTTTCCGTCAGCACATGAAGCAATATCACCTGCTTATTGGAAAATGCAAAGCAGCCAGCAATCAAATAAAGTCTCAACTTGTCCTCCTCCCCTTATTATCACGTTCTTCTGTCTTTTGAAACTCCCTAAACAGGGATCATTTTTGCACTCTCCATGTGCCAACAACAAGCCAATCTTCAGCAGCCAAAAAGGATCATTTTGGGCTGTTTATACAATTTACAGTAAGTAGTCTGCCCAAAGTCTCTGGACAGATAGGTTGAGGTCACTTGGACATTAATTAGGCTGTTTGCATTAGAGAGCTCAAAAGTGGTTCACTACAGTCCTAGGAGACCTCCGAGTGTTACACACGTACTTTGCAGACAATTAGACACTTTTCAGCATTGCAAATTGCCACAAATTCGCTGCAAATCGAACTTTTGGTGATAATTTTGTGATACCAGTGAATTTGAATGTCAAACTATGTGATTATCTCTAGTCACTTTGTAATACAAAGGTCAGACTGTGCGGAAACCACCGCTGGGGTGATAGTGTAATAAGTGGGTCAGAGTGTGACGGGACCACCGCAGGGTTCACCTTGCAATATGAGGGTCAGACTGTGCGGGGACCACCGCCGGGGAGTCAGTGTAATATAAGGGTCAGAGGGTGATGGAACCACAGTGGGGAATACAGAGGAAAAATTGGGTCAGACTGTGCGGGGACCACCACCGGGGAGTCAGTGTAATATAAGGGTCAGAGGGTGACGGAACCACAGTGGGGAATACAGAGGAAAAATTGGGTCAGACTGTGCGGGGACCACCGCCGGGGAGTCAGTGTAATATAAGGGTCAGAGGGTGACGGAACCACGGTGGGGAATACAGAGGAAAAATTGGGTCAGACTGTGCGGGGACCACCGCCGGGGAGTCAGTGTAATATAAGGGTCAGAGGGTGACGGAACCACAGTGGGGAATACATGGGTCAGATTGTGCGGGGACCACCGCCAGGATGTTATTGTAATACATGGGTCAGATTGTGACAGGACTACCACGGGGATCACACTGTAATATCAGGGTCAGAATGTGCGGGGACCACCGCCAGGATGATAGTGTAAAGATCTGAGGTTGTGGGTTGTAATAATCAGGTTGATGATGCAGCTCGCTTTATTTCTTATGTCCACGGTTATACGGCAAATCCAGGTAGATTGCCTAAATACAAAGTCCTCAGTCCACAAGGTCCCAAGTCCCACTGCCCCCTGTGCCAGTCGATACTGTCTCCCAACTTTTGGTTGGCGCACAGCTTTTGGTATCTCCAGCCGGTATAGTGTACAGTCACAGTCTATCTTCCTCCAAACGATGGATATCATGACCGTAGCACATGCAAACCCCTCCAGCCAACATTTCCTTGTGAGTCTCCTCAATACCTCAAGCCACCCCCCAGAATTAATCCCGGCCCTCAGGAAACCTCCTCTCCCAAAGCTAACTGTGCATTGGTGGGGATTTGTCACTCAGGCTGAGCCCCATCACTGGAACTTCAGGTGAGACGCCCAGTGGCCACGGCTCCCCTGGGTCTACTGTCCCCAGGCACACAATGGGCCTAGCTGTTGGAAGCACAATGGATGGAGACCCTGAGATACAGATGAGATTAATAGAAGGATTACTTTACATTTACCTTCAGCAATCTACTGTCTGGCCTTAGGGTTACATAAGATCTAAGATAAAAATTGAGCTTGGCTTGAGTTGGTATATATACATGCAGCATATAAATCCATGTTCACATTGGCCATAAAACATAAACCTACAAGAGACAAAATGAGCAAAAACCCTGCTGTAACTAAATAAGTAAAAAGCAAAAGTGCATTTAAATAACACAGAGTTACATAAGATCCAGCCCACACGCCCTCCTCTGCTTACTGTCACTGAATGGAAACATTAATTCCTGAGGATGAACAGATGAGCAAGAAAATATCTAATAAAACACAACAATATCAGCGCAACCGGAGCTCCGTGCTGGAAGAAGTCTACATCAGTAGAGCCATGGACTCCACTCTATGTGCATTGGTCCAATAGTTTTTAGTCCATGGCCAGCTCCTCACAGTGTAATACGAGGGTCAGAGTGTGTGGGGACCACTGCCGGGGTGACAGGTGACTTTGAGGGCCATTTCTGTCTATTGTGTTCTGATGTGATGTCCCCTGCTGCAGGTCGAGGATCAGGCAGGAACACGATACATTGATGTTGGTGTCTTGTGTAGGATCGATCATTTCATAACTTTCTTTTTAGGAGATTCTGTGTGGACCGGATTCCAGGGACCGCCACAATTTATAAACGAGTCCTGGTCCGGTTTAACTGGACCCATCGATGCTGCATTCAGGAACCACAATGAGAAGAAGCCACAAGAACATCAAAGGATTTATCTGTTCAAGGTTAGGACGACGGCAAAATAGTCACAGTCCATAAATGTACACCCCATGATCAGAGTCAGAACTTTATATGCCACGCTATGTAATGTATTGCAGTCTATGGAGAATGCTCTTAAGTTACAGGATGACGTGCACAAACTGAGTGTCTGGGCCTCCACATGGTAGATGAAATTCACTGTGGAGAAATGGCACTGATAACCTGCGCGCACCCTACGCTGTAGGAGGAGTAAAGCTAGGAGAGTCACTGGTAGGTAAAACTAGGAGAGTCACTGGTAGGTAAAACTAGGAGAGTCACTTGTAGGTAAAACTAGGAGAGTCACTTGTAGGTAAAACTAGGAGAGTCACTTGTAAGGAAAACTAGGAGAGTCACTTGTAAGGAAAACTAGGAGAGTCACTTGTAAGGAAAACTAGGAGAGTCACTTGTAGGTAAAACTAGGAGAGTCACTTGTAAGGAAAACTAGAGAGTCACTTGTAAGGAAAACTAGGAGTCACTTGTAAGGAAAACTTCAAGAGTCACTAGTAGGTAAAACTAGGAGAGTCACTGGTAGGTAAAACTAGGAGAGTCACTGGTAGGTAAAACTAGGAGAGTCACTGCTAGGTAAAACTAGGAGAGTCACTGGTAGGTAAAACTAGGAGAGTCACTTGTAAGGAAAACTAGGAGAGTCACTTGTAAGGAAAACTAGGAGAGTCACTTGTAAGGAAAACTAGGAGAGTCACTTGTAAGGAAAACTAGGAGTCACTTGTAAGGAAAACTAGGAGAGTCACTTGTAAGGAAAACTAGGAGAGTCACTTGTAAGGAAAACTAGGAGAGTCACTTGTAAGGAAAACTAGGAGAGTCACTTGTAAGGAAAACTAGGAGTCACTTGTAGGTAAAACTAGGAGAGTCACTTGTAAGGAAACTAGGAGTCACTTGTAGGTAAAACTAGGAGAGTCACTTGTAAGGAAAACTTCGAGAGTCACTTGTAAGGAAAACTAGGAGAGTCACTTGTAAGGAAACTAGGAGAGTCACTTGTAAGGAAAACTAGGAGTCACTTGTAAGGAAAACTTCGAGAGTCACTTGTAAGGAAAACTAGGAGTCACTTGTAAGGAAAACTAGGAGAGTCACTTGTAGGTAAAAGTAGGAGAGTCACTCATAAGTAAAACTAGGAGAGTCACTTGTAAGGAAAACTAGGAGAGTCACTTGTAGGTAAAAGTAGGAGAGTCACTCGTAAGTAAAACTAGGAGATCACTTGTAAGAAACTTGAGAGTCACTTGTATGGAAAACTAGACGAGTACTGGTTGTACTGGTAGATCAGACTAAATAACAGCATGATGTCAGAGGCTTCTAAAGCCATCAGGATATTGTCACAAATTATAATTAGTACAAACTCTTGGGACAAGGATGTAAAACCACCACACTGTAAAATACAAAGCGCTCGTGCTCCCTCATCTGGAACACAAGTACATGAATGGCCCATACAAAAGGTCTAGTCAAAAGCTGCTTCATGTAAAACACTCTCAAAAGAAAAAGGGGGCACTCTCCTTCCTTCTGAAGAAAGAAAGTTTCAATCCTCAGAGGATACAAGGCTTTTTCACCATTAATCTGTTGGATAGCCGACCTCAGGGCCTGATTATTTTTTTTACTGTAAAAGCAGTAACTATATGAACAGCCAACCTCAGAAGGTGGTCACAGTAAGAAACATTGAAAGTTTAAAAAAACAGCAAAAAAAACACCGTGTGTAGAGTAAATGTGTAAAGTTCTTTCCTGAACGTTTGATCCAGTGGATTGCTGCCCAGGAACAGGATGGAAAGATTAGCTGTTTTGGGGTATGCATTATGGTTGCGTGCGCCCTTTCCTATTTCCTTGTCCCATTCCTCTATTGACCTTAGTGGACATGTGTTTTTTTCCACCATATTAGCTATGTAACTCTGGAGATTTTTACATACATATCTATGAAATTGACCTGTAGACATTCGTGAATTTCAGGGCAGTCAGGTCTGGAGTTTCTTTGGTGGGGAGCTGGTGACCGGTTATCCCCATCTTATCAGTCAAGAGTTTCCTGGGGTTCCAGATCACCTGGACGCGGCTGTGGAGTGCCACCAGGGCGACTGCAGGACGGACAGCATCATTTTCTTTAAAGGTGAGAATCTACCATGAAGATGTAAAATTTGACAATGGGCGTTACGTTACCACTTAGTACCTGGGAGGACAGTAGCACTAGTCAATGGGGAGTAGAGTAACACTAGTCAACAGGGAATTGAGTACCACTAGTCAATGGGGAACAGAGCAGTACTATTCACTGGGGAGTAGAGCAAAACTAGTCAGCATGAAGTAGAAGAACACTAGTCACCGGGAGTAGAGTAATACTAGTAAATGGGGAGTAGAGCAAAACTAGTCACCGGGGAGTAGAGTAATACTAGTAAACGGGGAGTAGAGCAAAACTAGTCAGCGTGAAGTAGAAGAACACTAGTCACCGGGGAGTAGAGTAATACTAGTAAATGGGGAGTAGAGCAAAACTAGTCACCGGGGAGTAGAGTAATACTAGTAAACGGGGAGTAGAGCAAAACTAGTCAACGTGAAGTAGAAGAACACTAGTCACCGGGGAGTAGAGTATACTAGTAAATGGGGAGTAGAGCAAAACTAGTCACCGGGGAGTAGAGTAATACTAGTAAACGGGGAGTAGAGCAAGACTAGTCAACGTGAAGTAGAGCAACACTAATAAACGGGGTGTAGAGCAAGACTAGTCACCGGGAGTAAGCAACACTAATTAACGGGGAGTAGGCAAGACTAGTCAATGTGAAGTAGAGCAACACTAATAAACGGGTGTAGAGCAAGACTAATCACGGGAGTAGAGTAACACTAGTCAACAGGGAATTGAGTACCACTAGTCAATGGGGAACAGAGCAACACTATTCACTGTGGAGTAGAGCAAAACTAGACAACGTGAAGTAGAAGAACACTAGTCACTGGGGAGTAGAGTAATACTAGTAAATGGGGAGTAGAGCAAAACTAGTCACCGGGGAGTAGAGCAACACTAATAAACGGGGAGTAGAGCAAGACTAGTCAACAGGGAGTAGAGAAACACTAATGACCGGGAGTAGAGTAGCACTAGTCACCGGGGAGTAGAGTGTTGCTAGTCAGCGTGGAGTAAAGCAACACTAGTAAACAGGCAGTAAAGCAACAGTAGTCACTGAGGAGTAGAGTTCCACTAGTCAACGGGGAGTAGAGCAACACTAGTCACCGGGGAGTAGAGTGTTGCTAGTCAGCGTGGAGTAAAGCAACACTAGTAAACAGGGAGTAAAGCAACACTAGTCACTGGGGAATAGAGTTCCACTAGTCAACGGGGAGTAGAGCAACACTATTCAACAAGGAGTAGAGTAACATTAGTCACCGGGGAGTAGAGTAACACTGGCCTCCGGGAAGTTTAGTAACATTAGTCACTGTGGAGTAGAGTAACACTGGCCTCCGGGAAGTTTAGTAACATTAGTCACTGTGGAGTAGAGTAACACTAGTCTACGGGAAGAACAGAAGACTAGTCACAGAGGAGTCCAGAATACTTGTCACTGGGCAGTACAGAAGATTAGTCTCTAGGGAGTACAGAAGACTAGTTACAAGGAAGTACAGAAGACTTGTCACTGGGAAGTACAGAAGACTAATGTCTGGGGAGTACAGAATACTAGTCACTGGGGAGTACAGAAGACTAATGTCTGGGGAGTACAGAATACTAGTCACTGGGAAGTACAGAAGACTAATGTCTGGGGAGTACAGAATACTAGTCACTGGGGAGTAGAGCAAAACTAGTCAGCGTGAAGTAGAAGAACACTAGTCACGGGGGAGTAGAGTAATACTAGTAAACGGGGAGTAGAGCAAGACTAGTCAACGTGAAGTAGAGCAACACTAATAAACGGGGTGTAGAGCAAGACTAGTCAACAGGGAGTAGAGCAACACTAATTAACGGGGAGTAGAGCAAGACTAGTCAATGTGAAGTAGAGCAACACTAATAAACGGGGTGTAGAGCAAGACTAATCAACGGGGAGTAGAGAAACACTAATGACCGGGGAGTAGAGTAACACTAGTCAACAGGGAATTGAGTACCACTAGTCAATGGGGAACAGAGCAACACTATTCACTGTGGAGTAGAGCAAAACTAGACAACGTGAAGTAGAAGAACACTAGTCACTGGGAAGTAGAGTAATACTAGTAAATGGGGAGTAGAGCAAAACTAGTCACCGGGGAGTAGAGCAACACTAATAAACGGGGAGTAGAGCAAGACTAGTCAACAGGGAGTAGAGAAACACTAATGACCGGGGAGTAGAGTAGCACTAGTCACCGGGGAGTAGAGTGTTGCTAGTCAGCGTGGAGTAAAGCAACACTAGTAAACAGGGAGTAAAGCAACAGTAGTCACTGAGGAGTAGAGTTCCACTAGTCAACGGGGAGTAGAGTGTTGCTAGTCAGCGTGGAGTAAAGCATACTAGTAACAGGGAGTAAAGCAACACTAGTCACTGGGGAATAAGTTCCACTAGTCAACGGGGAGTAGAGCAACACTAGTCAACAAGGAGTAGAGTAACATTAGTCACCGGGGAGTAGAGTAACACTGCCTCGGAAGTTAGTAACATTAGTCACTGTGGAGTAGAGTAACACTAGTCTACGGGAAGAACAGAAGACTAGTCACAGAGGAGTCCAGAATACTTGTCACTGGGCAGTACAGAAGATTAGTCTCTAGGGAGTACAGAAGACTAGTTACAAGGAAGTACAGAAGACTTGTCACTGGGAAGTACAGAAGACTAATGTCTGGGGAGTACAGAATACTAGTCACTGGGGAGTACAGAAGACTAATGTCTGGGGAGTACAGAATACTAGTCACTGGGAAGTACAGAAGACTAATGTCTGGGGAGTACAGAATACTAGTCACTGGGGAGTACAGAAGACGAGTCTCTGGGGAATACAGGAGACTAGTCATCGGGCAGTATAAAAGACTAGTCATCAGGCAGTACAAAAGACTAGTCACTGGGCAGTACAGAAGACTAGTTACAGGGAAGTACAGAAAACTAGTCTCTTGGGAGTACAGAAAAATAGTCTCCAGGGAACATAGAAGGCTAGTTACTGAGCAGTACAGAAGAAGTCACTGGGCAGTTCAGAAGACAAGTTTCTGGGGAGTATAAAAGGCTAGTCACCAGGGAGTACAGAAGACTAGTTACCGGTCTTGACAGAAGACTAGTCTTTGGGAAGTACAGAATACTAGTCACCAGGCAGTACAGAATAATAGTCCCCGGGAAGTACAGAATACTAGTCACCAGGGAGTATTAGTCACTAGGGACTATAGAAGACTAGTCACTGGTCAGTACAGAAGACTAGTCTCTTGGGAGTACAGAAAACTTGTCACCAGGCTGTACAAAATACTAGTCATCAGAGAGTACAGAATACTAGTCATTGGGGAGTATGGAAGACTAGTCACCAGGGAGTAAAGAAGATTAGTCTATGCGGAGTGCAGAAAACTAATTTCTGGGTAGTACAGAATACTAGTCACCAGGGAGCACAGAAGACTAGTCTCTGGGGAGTACAGAAAACTAGTCACAGGGCAGTACAGAAGACTAGTCACCGGGCAGTACAGAAAACTAGTCACAGGGCAGTTAAGAAGACTATTCACTGGGCAATGTAGAAGACTAGTGTGGAGAAACGGGGTCAGTGGGTACTCTCATCCGCTGGCTCGGGAGCCCTTAGCAAGACTGCATGGACCAGGGCTTATACCACTGAACGCCCGCTCTATCTCCCAGTGGGCAATACACTACACAGACAACACAGGGTTAGGGGAAAACAGTGTGGCAATACTTTATTGAACCACAACACCCAATAGCAAATAGAACAATCCCAGCAATTACCCCAAGATGGTGACATTACAGGGTCTCACCCTTCTGCTGACTCGCCGGGATAATGATAGATGTTATGTCTGAGCTCCTAGGGTCCCTACTCCACCTGTGATACGCACGCAGAGAGGAGATAATGACAAGCATAGGGAGATAACCGAGAACAGTCCTGTGCTCTTTCAGCCGGGTCCGAAGTACCCTGAGCTGAGATCCTGAAGAGAGACACCAACCAGAAGAAAAGAAGTCTCTCTTATACCCAGGCAGGTGATCTATTTTTAGATTTATCCAGTGTCCTACAGTACAGTCCACCCTCACAGCCTTTCCCTATCTACCTTTGAAGTCAACAAACTGGTTATAGAATACAATATACAATTAGCATATCAGCACACAATAAACACAGATAAACACACACTATGTACAAGTCACTATTAAAGACTTACACAGTATGTTAAATGGTATGCAAGTCTGTCTTCTTGACCCACCAGACAAACTCTTAAATCCACAAACCAATGTACAGATAAAAAGTCAATTCTTCTGGGTTTGCAAAAACATGGTTGTCTGGGAAATTAAGATACAATCTGGTTTCTTCACAACTAGCCCACTAGTCAGTGGGGAGTACAGAAGACTAGTCACTGAAGAGAACAGAAGACTAGTCACCAGTCAGTACAGAAGACTAGTCTTTGGGGAGCACAGAAAATTAGTCACCGAGGAGTATAGAAGACTAGCCACGGGGAATACAGAAGACTAGTCACCGAGCAATACAGAAGGCTAGTCACTGGGGAGTACAAAATACTAGTCACCGTGCAGTACAGAATACTAGTCACCGGGGAGTACAGAAGACTAGTCACCGGGGAGCACAGAAGACTAGTCACCAGGGAGTACAGAAGACTAGTCACCAGGGAGTACAGAAGAGTAGTCACTGGTCAGTACAGAAGACTAGTCTCTGGGGAAAACAGAAGACTTGTCACAAGGGAGTACAAAATACTAGTGACTGGGGAGTACAGAATACTAGTCACCAGGGAGTAAAGAAAATTACTCTCAGGGGAGTACAGAAGACTAGTCGCTGGGGAGTACAAAAAACGATTGAATGCGGAGTACAGATGATTAGTCACCAGGGAGTAAAGAAGATTAGTCTATGGGGAGTACAGGAAACTAAACTCTGTGCACCGGGGAGCACAGAAGACTAGTCTCTGGGGAGTAAAGAAAAGTAGTCACAGGGCCGTACAGAAGACTAATCAGTGGGTAGTACAGAAGACTAGTCAGTGGGGAGTGCAGAAGACAAGTCATTGGAAAATACAGAAGACTAGTAACTGAGGAAAACAGAAGACTAGTCACTGTTCAGTATAGAAGACTAGTCTTTGGGGAACACAGAAAACTAGTCACCGAGGAGTACAGAAAACTAGCCACCAGGAAATACAGATGACTATACATCGGGAGTACAGAATACTAGTCACTGGGGAGTACAGAAGACTAGCCACCGGAAATAAAGAAGACTAGTCATTGGGCAGTACAGAAGACTAGTCATTGGGAAGTACAGAAGACTAGTTACCAAGGAATGCAGAAGACTAGTCAACGGGAAGTACAGAAGGCTAGTTACCGAGGAATACAGAAGACTAGTCACCGAGGAATACAGAAGACTAGTCACAGGGCAGTACAGAAAACTAGCCACCAGGCAGTACAGACTAGTCACTGGGCAGTACAAAAGACTAGTCATGGGCAGTACAGAAGACTAGTCTTCTGCACTCCCTGATGTCTAGTCTTTTGTACTTCCCGGTAACTAGTCTACTGTATTGTGCACTGGGCACCACAGAAGACTAGTCTCTGAGGAGTACAGAAAACTAGTCACAAGACAGTACAGAATACTAGTCACCAGGGAGTACAAAAGACTAGTCACAGGGAAGTACAAAGTCTAGTCACCAGGGAATACAGAAGACTAGTCACCAGGGAGTACAGACTAGTCACCGTTAAGTACAGAAGACTAGTCACCGGGGAGTACAGAATACTAGTCACCGTGCAGTGCAGAAGACTAGTCACCAGGAAGTACAGAAGACTACTTACCAAGGAATACAGGAGAATAGTCACCGGGAAGTACAGAAGACTAGTTACCGAGGAATACAGAAGACTAGTCACCAAGAAGTACAGAAGACTAGTCACCCGGGAGTACAGAAGACTAGTCACAGGGCAGTACAGAAGACTAGCCACCAGGCAGTACAGACTAGTCACCGGGCAGTACAAAAGACTAGTCATGGGCAGTACAGTAGACTAGTCTTCTGCACTCCCTGATATCTAGTCTTCTGTACTTCCCGGTGAGTAGTCTACTGTATTGTGCACTGGGCACCACAGAAGACTAGTCTCTGGGGAGTACAGAAAACTAGTCACAAGACAGTACAGAATACTAGTCACCAGGGAGTACAAAAGACTAGTCACCAGTGAGTACAGAAGACTAGTCACCGGGCAGTACAGAAGACTAGTCACCGGGCAGTACAGATGACTAGTCACCCTGAGGAACAGAAGACTAGTCACTGGGCAGTACAGAAGACTATTACTGGGCAGCACAGAAGACTAGTTACCGAGCAGCACAGAAGACTAGTCAATTGGCAGTACAGAAGACTAGTCACCAGGGAGTAAAGAAGCCTAGTCACCGGGGAGTACAGAATACTAGTCACTGTGAAGTGCAGAAGACTAGTCACCGGGAAGTACAGAAGACTAGTTACCGAGGAATACAGAAGACTAGTCACCGTGGAGTACAGAAGACTAGTCACAGGGCAGTACAGAAAACTAGTCAACAGGTAGTTCAGAAGACTAGTCACCGGACAGTACAGAAGACTAGTTACTGGGTAGTACAGAAGACTAGTTACTGAGCAGCACAGAAGACTAGTCACTGGTCAGTACAGAAGACTAGTCACTGGGAAGTACAGAAGACTAGTCACAGGGCAGTACAGAAGACTAATCACTGGTCAGCACAGAAGACTAGTCTCTTGGGAGTACAGAAGACTTGTCATCAGGCTGTACAAAATACTAGTCATCGGGGAATACAGAATACTAGTCACTGGGGAGTACTGAAGACTAGTCACCAGGGAGTAAAGAATTTTAGTCTATGGGGAGTACAGAAAACTAATTTCTGGATAGTAAAGAATACTAGTCGCCAGGGAGCACAGAAGACTAGTCTCTGTGGAGTATGTAAAACTAGTCACAGGGCAGTACAGAAGACTAGTCACAAGGCAGTAAACAAGACTATTCACTGGGCAAAGACTAGTGTGGAGAAACGGGGTCAGTGGGTGCTCTTGTCCGCTGTCCCGGGAGCCTTTAGCAAGACTGCATGGACCAGGGCTTATACCACTGAACGCCCGCTCTATCTCCCAGTGGGCAATACACTACACAGACAACACAGGGTTAGGGTAAAACAGTGTGGCAATACTTTATTGAACCACAGCACCCAATAGCAAATAGAACAATCCCAGCAATCACCCCAAGATGGTGACATTACAGGGTCTCACCCTTCTGCTGACTCGCCGGGATAATGGTAGATGTTATGTCCGAGCTCCCATGGTCCCTACTCCACCTGTGATAGCATGCAGAGAGGAAGATAATGACAAGCATAGGGAGATAACCGAGAACAGTCCTGTGTTCTTTCAACTGGGTCCGAAGTACCCTGAGCTGAGATCCTGAAGAGTGATACCAACCAGAAGAAAATAAATCTCTCTTATACTCAAGGCAGGTGATGTATTTTTAGATTTTTCCAGTGTCCTATAGTCCACCCTCACAGCCTTTCCCTATCTACCTTCGAAGTCAACAAACAGCTTATAGAATACAATACACAATTAGCATATCAGCAAACAATAAACAGAGATAAACATACACTTGTACGAGTCACTATTACAGACTAAAGGGTATGCCACACTAAACAATATCGCTAACGGGATCGCTAAAAAACGTCACTATTTAGCGATCCCGTTAGCGATGTTGTTCAGTGCGGCAGCTTCCAGCGACGAGCTTCCTGCTGTGATCTCGCTCGTCGCTGGAATCGTTCCGGACCCTATTTTCTCGTCGGCGCTCCCGCTGGGTAAGTATCTTATCGCTGTGTGGCACCTTTTCTTAGCGATTTAGCGGTACTTTTGTACCGCTAAAGTCGTTAAGAAGATCGCTAACGGCGATAGCGTCGTTAACTATATCGCTAAATGCGGCAGCATTTAGCGATATAGAAACAATCCCGCTAGCGATCTCATTAGTATGCAACGCTAACGAGATCGCTAGCGGGATAGCTTAGTGTGGCAGTACCTTTACACAGTATGTTAAATGGTATGCAATTCTGTCTTCTTGACCCACCAGACAAACACTTAAGTCCACAAGCCAATATACAGATAAAAAGTAAATTCTTCTGGGTTTGCAAAAACATGGTTGTCTGTGAAATTAAGATACAATCTGGTTTCTTCACAACTAGTCATTGTGCAGTACAGAAGACTAGTTATTGGGGAGCACAGAAAACTAGTCAGTGGGGAGTACAGAAGACTAGTCACTGGGGAGACAGAAGATAGTCACGGGATACAGAAGACTAGTCTCCTGGGGAGTACAGAAGACTAGTCACCAGGAGTACAGAAGATAGCAAGTCAACTGTCAGGGAGAAGAATACATCAGGATACAGAAGACTAGCCACCATGGGAATACAGAAGACTAGTCCCGGGGAAGAATACTAGACAGGGATACAGAAGACAGTCACCAGGGAATACAGAAGACTAGTCACTGGGCAGTACAGAAGACTAGTCCCTGGGGAGTACAGAAGACTAGTCACTGGGAGAGTACAGAAGAGCTAGTCACTGGGAGTACAGAAGACTAGTCACTGGGGAGTACAGAAGACTGGTCACTGGGAGTACAGAAGACTAGTCCCTGGGGAGTACAGAAGACTAGTCACTGGGGAGTACAGAAGGCTAGTCACTGGGAGTACAGAGGACTAGTCACTGGGGAGTACAGAAGACTAGTCCCTGGGAGTACAGAAGACTAGTCCCTGGGGAGTACAGAAGACTAGTCACTGGGGAGTACAGAGACTAGTCCTGGGGAGTACAGAAACTAGTCACTGGGAGTACAGAAGGCTAGTCACTGGGGAGTACAGAGACTAGTCACTGGGAGTACAGAAGACTGTCACTGGAGTACAGAAGACTAGTCCCTGGGAGTACCTAGAAGTACTAGTCTACTGGGAGTACAGAAGAGCTGTCACTGGGAGTACAGAGGACTAGTCACTGGGGAGTACAGAAGACTAGTCCCTGGGGAGTACAGAAGGCTAGTCACTGGGGAGTACAGAAGACTGGTCACTGGGGAGTACAGAAGACTAGTCCTGGGAGTACAGAAGACTAGTCCCTGGGGAGTACAGAAGACTAGTCCCTGGGGAGTACAGTGCCATTAGTTCCTGTGGAAACATCCTGTAATACGGTGGTGTCACCTCTCTCCTGAGCGCCCTCCATGTCCCTGCAGATGATGATAAGCCGTCCTTCTCTCTTCCAGGTGACTCTGTGTATATCTACAGTTCTGAGGAGCTGCCCCCTGTAAAGCAGCGTCACTGGGGGGCCCTCGGGAGCTGCACCGCAGCCGTCCGGTGGCTGGACAAATATTACTGCTTCAATGGCGTCAGCTTTACCAGATTCGATCCAGTGAGCGGGCAGGTCCTGTCCCCGCGCCCTCTGGACTCCAGGGACTACTTCATCCGGTGTCCTGGGAGAGGTGAGTCTCTGTGCTGCGGAGGAATACTCTCATCATGCTGCTTAGCCCTGAGAGCCTCATCTAGTCTAATGCAAATGTTTCACAACATTATTTCATTCTGACAAAGAAAATGAAATCCACAATGAATATATAGTGGTGGCCAAAAGTATTGGCACCCCTGCAATTCTGTCAGATAATACTCAGTGTCTTCCTGAAAATGATTGCAAACACAAATTATTTGCTATTTTTATCTTCATTTAATTTGCTTGCAAGGAAAAAACACAAAAGAGAATGAAGCAAAAATCAAATCCTTGATCATTTCACACAAAACTCCAAAAATGGAGCAGACAAAAGTATTGGCACCCTCAGCCTAATGGTTGCACAACCTTTACCAAAATAACTGCGAACAACCGGTAACCATTAATGAGTTTCTTACAATGCTCTGCTGGAATTGTCGACCATTCTTCTTTGGCTTCTGCTCCAGGTCCCTGATATTTGAAGGGTGCCTTCTCCAAACTGCCATTCTGAGATCTCTCCACAGGTGTTCTATGGGATTCAGGTCTGGACTCATTGCTGGCCACCTTAGAAGTCTCCAGTGCTTTCTCTCACACCATTTTATAGTGCTTTTGGAAGTGTGTTTTGGGTCATTGTCCTGCTGGAAGACCCATGACCTCTGAGGGAGAGCCAGCTTTCTCACACTGGGCCCTACATTATGCTGCAGACTTCATAATGCCATGCACACGGTCAAGCAGTCCAGTGCCAGAGGCAGCAAAGTAACCCCAAAACATCAGGGAACCTCCGCCATGTTTGACTGTAGGGACCGTGTTCTTTTTTTTTCCTCTACACTCTATGTTGATGGTTTTTCCCCAAAAAGCTCGACTTTTGTCTCATCTGACCAGAGAACATTCTTCCAAAACGTTTTAGGCTTTCTCAGGTAAGTTTTGGTAAACTCCAGCCTGGCTTTTTTATGTCTTGGGGTAAGAAGTGGGGTCTTCCTGGGTATCCTACCATACAGTCCCTTTTCATTCAGACGCTGACGGATAGTACGGGTTGACACTGTTGCACCCTCGGACTGCAGGGCAGCTTGAACTTGTTTGGATGTTAGTCGAGGTTCTTTATCCACCATCCGCACAATCTTGTGTTGAAATATCTCGTCAGTTTTCCTTTTCCTTCCACATCTAGGGAGGTTAGCCACAGTGCCATGGGCTTTACACTTCTTGATGACACTGCGCACGGAAGGACACAGGAACATTCAGGTCTTTGGAGATGGACTTGTAGCCTTGAGATTGCTCATGCTTCCTCACAATTTGGTTTCTCAAGTCCTCAGACAGTTCTTTGTTCTTCTTTCTTTTCTCCATGGTCAATGTGGTGACACAAGGACACAGGACAGAGGTTGAGTCACCTTTACTCCATGTTAACTGGCTGCAGGTGTGATTTAGTTATTGCCATCACCTGTTAGGTGCCGCAGGTAAGTGACAGGTGCTGGTGATTACACCAATTACAGAAGCATCACATGATTTTCACACAGTGCCAATACTTTTCTCCACCCCCTTTTTTAGGTTTGGTGTGGAATTATATCAATTTGGCTTTAGGTCAATTCTTTTTGTGTTTTTTCATTGAAGACAAATTAAATGAAGATAATACCAAAGAATTTGTGATTGCAATCATTTTCAGGAAGAAACGGAGTATTATCTGACAGAACTGCAGGGGTGCCAATACTTTTGGCCACCACTGTAAGTATATCGGATAACAGCGTACCCTGTGGTCATGGCGTTACTGCAGCATCTAGTGCTATGGCATCAGGACTACAGCCCCCATCATCCTTATATCAATTGCACTTTATCTCTCCCCAGGACACAGGCACGCTGTCCGGCAGAACTCCAGCTTGGCATCCACCATAGACCGCTGCAGCAATCGCTCCTTTGAGGCGTTTAGCTCTGATGACAAGTCCCGGACATACGCCTTCCGAGGTGACTCTGCCACACACAGATGCTCTGACCATGGGCTAGTATACAGCTTGTAGGGTGCATTCACGTGGGCCAGTATACAGCTTGTAGGGTGTGTCCACGTGGGCCGATATACAGCGTGTAGGGTACATCCACATGGGCCGATATACATCATGTAGGATGCGTCCATGCAGGCTGGTATACAGGTTGTGGGGTGCGTTCACATGGGCCAGTATACAGTGTGTAGGGTGCATTCACGTGGGCCAGTATACAGCTTGTAGGGTGCATTCACGTGGGCCAGTATACAGCTTGTAGGGTGCATTCACGTGGGCCAGTATACAGCTTGTAGGGTGCATTCACGTGGGCCAGTATACAGTGTGTAGGGTGCATTCACGTGGGTCGGTATACAGTGTGTAGGGTGCATCCACGTGGGCCAGTATACAGCGTGTAGGGTGCATCCACGTGGGCCTATATACAGCATGTAGGGAGCGTCCACGTGGGCCGGTATACAGCGTGTAGGGAGCGTCCATGTGGGCCAGTATACAGTGTGTATGGAGCGTCCACATGGGCCGGTATACAGCGTGTAGGGTACATCCACGTGGGCCGGTATACAGCGTGTAGGGTGCATCCACGTGGGCCGGTATACAGCTTGTAGGGTGCATCCACGTGGGCCAGTATACAGCATGTAGGGTGCATCCACGTGGGCCGGTATACAGCTTGTAGGGTGCATCCACGTGGGCCGATATACAGCGTGTAGTGTGCATCCACGTGGGCCGGTATACAGCGTGTAGGGTACATCCACGTGGGCCAGTATACAGTGTGTTAGGGTGCATCCACGTGGGCCGGTATACAGCGTGTAGGGTGCATCCACGTGGGCCGGTATACAGCGTGTAGGGTACATCCACGTGGGCCGGTATGCAGCGTGTAGGGTGCATCCACGTGGGCCGGTATACAGTGTGTAGGGTGCATCCACGTGGGCCGGTATGCAGCGTGTAGGGTGCATCCACGTGGGCCGGTATACAGTGTGTAGGGTGCATCCACGTGGGCCGGTATACAGCGTGTAGGGTACATCCTCGTGGGCCGGTATACAGCGTGTAGGGTACATCCACGTGGGCCGATATACAGCGTGTAGGGTGCATCCACGCAGGCTGGTATACAGGTTGTGGGGTGCGTTCACGTGGGCCAGTATACAATGTGGTGTAGGGTGCGTCCACGCGGGCTGGTACACAGTGTGTAGGGACATCCACGTGGGCCAGTATACAGCATGTAGGGGACATCCATGAGGACAGGTATAGAGGGTCTAGGGTTTGTCCACACGGCCAGTATAGAGGGTGTAGGATGCGTCCATGCCGGCCGGTATAGAAGGTGCTGGGTGCATCCATACAGGCTGGTATACGCGGGCCTGTATAGACGGAGTGGGGGGCTGCCACGAGGGTCGGTATAGAGGGTGTGACGTGCATCCACATGAGCTGGTATATGGGTTTGGGGTTCATCCACGTGGGCCGGTTAGAGGGTGTAAAGTCCGTCTACATAGGCTGCTATACAGTGTGTGTTGTGCATCCATGTAGTATTGAGGGAGTGGGGAGCATGTACACGCGAGCTGGTATAGAGGGTGTGAGGTGCGTTCATGTGGGCCGGTGTAGAGGGTTTGGGGCACATCCACCCAGCTTGGTATGGAGTGTGAAGGGCGCGTCCACGTGGCCTTGTATAGAGGATGTGGAGCATCCAAGTGGGACGTCATAGAAGTTGTAGGGTGTGTTCACGTGGGCCAGTATACAGTGTGTAGGGTTTGTCCACGCAGTTTGTATAGTTCGTTCACGTGGGCCGGTATACAAGTTGTGAGGTGTGTCCACAATGGCAGTATACAGGGTGTAGGGTCCGTCCACGCGGGCCGTTATACAGTATGTAAGGTTCGCCCACATGGGCCCGTATACTTTTCGTAGGGTGCATCCACTCGGGGCGGTATACAGTGTGTAGGATGCGTCCAAGTGGGACAGTATAAAGGGTGTAGGGTGTGTCCATGCAGGCCTGTGTACATGATGTGGGGTGCATCCACACGGGCCAGAATAGAGGGTGTAGGGTGTCTTCATGCGGGCCACTATACAGTGTGTAGGGTGCATCCACGTGGGCCAGGTTATAGAGTGTAGGGTGCATCCACGCAGACTGGTATAGAGGTTGTGGGGTGTGTTCACATGGGCCAGTATACATGGTGTAGGGTGCATCTACGCGGGCTGTATACGATGTGTAGGGTGCGTCCATGCGGGCCAGTATAGAGGGTGTAGGGTGCATCAACACAAGCGGGTATAGAGGGTATGCGGTGCATCCATACGGGCCGGTTTTATAGCATGTAGGGTGCATTCAGGGTGTGGGGTATGTCCACACGGGCCTGTGTACAGCGTGTATGGTGCATCCAATTGAGCCGGTAAACAGTTTGTAGGGTTCGTCCACGCGGGCCGGTATACACTGTGTATGGTTTGTCCACATGGGTCCGTATACAGCATGTAGGGTGCATCCATGCGGGCCGGTATACTGCGTGTATGGTGCGTCCAAGTTGGACGATATAGAGGGTGTGGGGTGCATCCATACAGGCCTGTATACATGATGTGGGGTGCGTCCACGCGGGCAGGTACAGAGGATGTAGGGTGCGTCCATGCGGGCCGCTGTTTAGCGTGTAGAGTGCATCCACGTGGGCCGGTATACAGCTTGTAGGGTGCTTCTACAGGGCCACAAGAGGGTGTACGGTGTCTCCATGAGGGCCAGTATACTGTACAGCGTGTAAGGTGTGTCCACGCTGAACAGTTTACACTGTGTATGGTGCATCCACGCGGGCCAGGTTATAGCGTGTAGGATGCATCCACGTGGACTGTTATAAGCTTGTAGGTTGCATCCACAAGTGCCGGTATACAGTGTGTAGAGTGCGTCCACGCAGGCCGGTATAGTGGTTGTTGGGTGCGTTCATATGGGCCAGTATACATGGTGTAGGGTGCGTCTACGTGGGCCGGTATACAGTGTGTAGGGTGCGTGAACGCGTGCCAGTATGCAGCGTGTAAGGTGCGTCCAAGCAGGCCGGTATACAGCGTGTAGGGTATGTCTATGCAGGCCAGTATACAGGATATGGGGTACGTCCACGCGGGCAGGTATAGAGGGTGTAGGGTGCATCAATGCAAGCGGGTATACAGGGTGTGGGGTGCAACCATGCGGGCCGGTTTATAGCGTGTAGGATGCATCCACGTGGACTGGTATACAGCTTGTAGTGTGCATCTGTGTCGACCCGCCACCACAATTGTGGGTTACCAGGGCAATGGGGTACTCAGAGCCGAGCCCGTGGAAGTCTATGGGGATTTTGTCACAGGTAGCTGTGGCTCGGTCTGTGGCCCGGGCGGTCTGGCGTATGTTGGGGATGTATTTACAGGGGATAGGTTTATATACAGTTCGTGACGCCACCTGTAGTATTCTGGTAATTTGTACCAGCGCTGCTGTAGATCTCTGAGGGGATGGTGATGCAGCTAGATGTCGGGTCCCCTACAGGTGGGACTGGTCCCTCAAAGTCTATGTGAGTTGTGAAGTCGAGTGCAGATAATGAACACAGTCTCACACGGTCAGCGTCTTTCCATACCTTTACTTGCAAGATGATAAGGCAGGTCCCAGGGAGGCTGATCCAAGGAGAGTGTATCTTGAGACGGCAGCTGGACAAGTTAGGGGCCTCCTTTATCTCCAATATGACGAGTGCAACTAGCATGAAGCGTAGTTCCCTCAATTCTCCAGCTTATCCAAAGCTGTACCTGCCCAGTCAGCTTAGTGTTAGGGGCCTTCCTATGAAGGAGCTGAATTCTTACGTGGTCCTGCAGAACTCCAAAGTCTTCACTCCCCCTGACCCCAGTTACGTACTGACTATAAGGGGCTTGTCTGCCGCGACCTAGGGTCCGGTAGATTCCTGGTTTTCCTATCACCGTGCCTGAAACAACAGTGACCCTTCGGTCCCCAGTGACCGGTAGCAATGTGCTGGACTTCTGCAATCCTGTAGCACTAATTCTATAATCCACTTGCCTTTCGCCTTGTCCACGCTGGTAACATAAGCACTCAAAACTAGCCAAGGGTCGAGCAGTCACTTCTTTCCTTTTCCTTCCAATGAAGTTAGCCACAGATGCTCAGTTATCACAGGCAGGAGCACGTCTCTGAACCTGATACCGTCCTTTAGACAGGGATGCTGAAGACTTTCCGTGCTAATACTTCTTCTTTCCTCAGTGTGTGTTGAGAAGGTGATACAGCTCTGACTAGACTAAGGTGTATTCCAAACACCTATACCAGACTCCCCGATATGAACTGGGATGAAGCAGGCTAGACTCTTTCCTCCCTCCAAACGTCTTTTCACAAAGAGGTCTAGACTCTACTCCACACGTCCTCACTGCCCGAAGACAGGAACTAGACTAATCACTCTAACACCTACTACCTTGACCACTCCCTCTAGAGTATACTCCACTACCCTAGGGGTGTGTCTAGTGTGTGTCGAGTGAATGGATATTTAGCATTAAACTGCCGTCTCGCCATACACTCTCCAGGTACTGCGTGTGCCTACCACCAGGGCTACACATTCCCCCATGGTAAACGACAGCACTCCCGGGCTGTAAAATACAAAAGACATTTTGTTTATGCAATAAACATTTAACAATAACATCTTCCCATCCGGGAGGTGAGGACATCTTGAACGTTGCAAACTTTTATAGAAAAATACAAATAGTATCAAATAGCATTCAATAAATAAATATACAATATACTTGTGAAGGACCCGCACCAAACCTTCAACGTAGGTCCTGGGTGGGCTGCAGGACGTCCGATTGCAGACCTCACTCAGTGCCACACCATACGGGTTTTGTTTTTCAGAGGTAGTTATGGATGGTTTTTGTAAAACCAAGAGAAAGCACCGAAGCGCAACTATGTACAAGAAAGTTCTGGGTTAGCATAGTCCTTAACCTCAAAAGTCCATTTGTAAAGAAAGACATATTATATTAAATCGCATTATAAAAGTGCAACTGTTTATCATTTATCAATTACCCAGCCGGGCATTCTATAATTAGAAATATATATTCACTATATATAATACCTGTGCAAAACTTTTTCAAAACATTTTAAACTTTCTGCTTTCTACTTGTGGTAGATCCGATAGGGATCTCACCAACTCTTTACTATTTATTCATCTTCTACTAATACACCTTCCACTACATCTTTCACCCCGGGGGCTGGAATGATGCAATGAGCCCTAGATCCCAAGACCAGCAAATCATGTGCTGCGATCAGGGTCTGGGTCGCGACAGTTCTGGTGCGAACCTCTAGGGGCGCAACGGGTATACTCTCTCCGCGTGACACCGATTGCGTCTCCATCACAGTCAACGATATAGACCGCGTCAGGGTTTGCGATCTAGACTGGGTCGCATGTTGCGATGTGGAGGTGGCTTTAACTTGCGATGAACTCTGGGTCGCTTGTTGCGATGACTTTGCAGGGGCGATGCTGGGGCACGGCCGGATGCTGCTTGAACTGGGACCGGGGACGCGGCGGTAATGGTGACGATACCTGCGTCTGGGACGGGGTCGCGGACGATGGCGACGTTCAGGGCATACCACCCCTTCATTCCCCAATGCCGCGTATAGGTGACTATATCTCCGTTTGCTAAGTCCCTCCCGGGATGACCTTGCGGCAGGTGAGATTCCACGTCACGCCTGCTGACGAAGACCGCTGGGTAGAGGCCCGGTTCGCGGATAAAACCCCAGCCCTTCCGGAGCTGGAACTCAGCCACACACCCCCGCCGCCGCGGTTCCCGTAAGGTACCTTTGTCGCGACGGACAGTCTCCTTGTCGGCAATCAGCTCGGCATATTGTCGCTGGCGGTTCTTCTGAGTTTCCCGCTCTTCCTCCTGCTGACGCCTCTTCTTCTCCTCACGACTCCGCCATTCTTGTTCCCACTGGGCGGTGTAGGCGACGTCATCCAGGCGCGCCATTTCGTCCCAGTCCACATCTGGTAGTGACGGACAGGACCCCTCCGTGTCCCTGCCGGGGACCGATAATCTGCTGCGGCCTCTTGGCCGGGCGGGCGTTCCGGGATTGGCTGTACCTCCTCAACCTCCTCCGCTTCCACCGCTTCACCGGTGGGGTCAGGAACGGTACTTTCGGGGGCAGCCTCCGGTTGCTCCTTCGCCTTGGGCAGCAGACTCTTCGGTTTTTGGAATCGTGGGGGTTCATTGAGGGGAGAGGACGCCGTGTTCGTCATTTGCCATTTCAGCAGGTTACATCGGCGTCTCTCTATCTCCTCCAGTCCAGGTTGAAACTTCTTTAGGCGTGCGTTCTCCTCCTGAAGCTCTAGCAACGCCTGTTGCAGGTGCAGGATCGCATAAGACTCTGATGCCGATGGCAGCTTGGCGGGGGCACGGGGCCTGCCTTCCTCCGCTGCTCCGCTCGGCTGCACACGTCCTGCCTCCATCATGTTCCAGAAGAATCTTTCTTCTTTCTGTGGAGACATCCGGTCTCTTCCGTGGAGGTGGGGTTTGCGTCTCCTCCTCCTCGCAGGGAAGGTGAAGAGGAGGCGGACCTCCTTTGCTGTAGGGCAGGACCGCATATTGTAATAGCACTTTGAGAGGGCAGGCATTTTCTCTTCGCGCCACAGGGGGGTAGACGCCCACGAAGGTACGCCCACCTTCTTCTCCAGCGCCTGAGGGCGCGAATATGGCGACAAAAATGGCGATTTTGGCGCCAAAAGTGCAAACAGTCCTTTTCACAAAAACAAGTCCTTAGGCACACAGGGCTCGCAATTTCGCGAGTTTCGCATCCTGTTCGTGACGCCAAAGTTGTGTCGACCCGCCACCACAATTGTGGGTTACCAGGGCAATGGGTACTCAGAGCCGAGCCCGTGGAAGTCTATGGGGATTTTGTCACAGGTAGCTGTGGCTCGGTCTGTGGCCCGGGCGGTCTGGCGTATGTTGGGGATGTATTTACAGGGGATAGGTTTATATACAGTTCGTGACGCCACCTGTAGTATTCTGGTAATTTGTACCAGCGCTGCTGTAGATCTCTGAGGGGATGGTGATGCAGCTAGATGTCGGGTCCCCTACAGGTGGGACTGGTCCCTCAAAGTCTATGTGAGTTGTGAAGTCGAGTGCAGATAATGAACACAGTCTCACACGGTCAGCGTCTTTCCATACCTTTACTTGCAAGATGATAAGGCAGGTCCCAGGGAGGCTGATCCAAGGAGAGTGTATCTTGAGACGGCAGCTGGACAAGTTAGGGGCCTCCTTTATCTCCAATATGACGAGTGCAACTAGCATGAAGCGTAGTTCCCTCAATTCTCCAGCTTATCCAAAGCTGTACCTGCCCAGTCAGCTTAGTGTTAGGGGCCTTCCTATGAAGGAGCTGAATTCTTACGTGGTCCTGCAGAACTCCAAAGTCTTCACTCCCCCTGACCCCAGTTACGTACTGACTATAAGGGGCTTGTCTGCCGCGACCTAGGGTCCGGTAGATTCCTGGTTTTCCTATCACCGTGCCTGAAACAACAGTGACCCTTCGGTCCCCAGTGACCGGTAGCAATGTGCTGGACTTCTGCAATCCTGTAGCACTAATTCTATAATCCACTTGCCTTTCGCCTTGTCCACGCTGGTAACATAAGCACTCAAAACTAGCCAAGGGTCGAGCAGTCACTTCTTTCCTTTTCCTTCCAATGAAGTTAGCCACAGATGCTCAGTTATCACAGGCAGGAGCACGTCTCTGAACCTGATACCGTCCTTTAGACAGGGATGCTGAAGACTTTCCGTGCTAATACTTCTTCTTTCCTCAGTGTGTGTTGAGAAGGTGATACAGCTCTGACTAGACTAAGGTGTATTCCAAACACCTATACCAGACTCCCCGATATGAACTGGGATGAAGCAGGCTAGACTCTTTCCTCCCTCCAAACGTCTTTTCACAAAGAGGTCTAGACTCTACTCCACACGTCCTCACTGCCCGAAGACAGGAACTAGACTAATCACTCTAACACCTACTACCTTGACCACTCCCTCTAGAGTATACTCCACTACCCTAGGGGTGTGTCTAGTGTGTGTCGAGTGAATGGATATTTAGCATTAAACTGCCGTCTCGCCATACACTCTCCAGGGTACTGCGTGTGCCTACCACCAGGGCTACACACATCCACGTGGGTCGGTATACAGCGTGTAGGGTGCGTCCACGTCGCCTGGTATAGATATGGATATGGAGCGAGCATGTCCACATGGGCTGTTAAACAACCATTCGGGTTGGTTTATAGCATGTAGGATGCATCCACGTGGACTGGTATACAGCTTGTAGGGTGCATCCATGCAGGCCAGTATAGAGTGTACGGTGTGTCCACGTGGGCCAGTATACAGCATGTAGGGTGCGACCACATAGGCCGGTATACAGGTTGTAGAGTGAATTCACGTGGGCCGGTATCCCGCGTTTAGGGTGTGTCCACGTGGGCCGATATACAGCATGTATGGGGTTGGCCACGCAGGCTAGTATACATCGTGTATGGTGCATCCATGCGGGCTGTTATACAGCGTGTAGGGTGCAACCATGCGGGTCGATATAGAGAGTGTAAGGTGCGTCCACGCAGGCCGGTATTCAGGTTGCAGGGTGCATTTACGTGGGCCAGTATACATGGTGTAGGGTGCGTCTATGCGGGCCGGTATACAGTGTGTAGGGTGCGTCTACGCGTGCCAGTATACAGTGTGTAGGGTGCATCCACACGGGCCGGTATACAGAGTGTAGGGTACATCCACACGGGCCAGTATACAGAGTGTAGGGTGCATCCACGTGGACAGGTATAGAGGGTGTAGGGTACGTCTATGCAGGCCAGTATACAGGATATGGGGTATGTCCATGCGGGCAGGTATAGAGGGTGTAGGGTGCATCAACGCAAGCGGGTATACAGGGTGTGGGGTGCAACCATGCGGGCCGGTTTTATAGCGTGTAGGATGCATCCACGTGGACTGGTATACAGCTTGTAGTGTGCATCCACGTGGGTCGGTATACAGCGTGTAGGGTGCGTCCACGACGCCTGGTATAGAGGATATGGAGCGAGCATGTCCACATGGGCTGTTAAACAGCATGTAGGGTGCATCCAAGTGGTACAGTATAGAGGGTGTAGAGTGCGTCCACTTGAGCCAGTATACAGGGTGTAAGGTCCATCCATACGGGCCGGTATACAGTGTGTAGGATTCGTCCACGCAGGCCCGTATACAGCGTGTAGGGTGCGTCATTGCGGACCGGTATACAGCTTGCAGGATGCGTCCAAGTGGGACGATAAAGAGGGTGTAGGGTGTGTCTATGCAAACTTGTATACATGATATGGAGTGCGTCCACGTGGGCCGGTATAGAAGGTGTTGGGTGAATCCACGCAGGCTGGTATACAGGGTGTGGGGTACATCCACCAGCACACGTGGACGCACCCTCGCACCCTACACACTGTATACAGGCCCGTTTTTACGCATCTATCTCCTGATATAGAGGGAGCTGGATGCTACCACACGAGTCAATATAGATTGTGTGACGTGTATCCACGTGAGCTGGTATATAGGGTGTGGGGTTCATCCACATGGGCCGATTTGAGGGTGTAGAGTCTATCTACATAGGTCGGTATGCAGTGTGGGGGTGCATCTATGTAGGCCAGTATAGAGGGTGAAGATCGTGTTCGCGTGAGTCGGTATGGATTTGAGGCACGTCCACGTGGTCCGGTATAGAGGGTTTGGGGTGCGTTCACATGGGCCGGTATAGACGGTTTGGCGTGCATTCAGGCTTGCTGGTATAGAGGATATGTGGCATGTCCACATGGGTCGGTATATAGAGTGTGGGGGTGTCCACGTAGCCTGGTATAGAGCATGTGGAGCACGTCCACGCGGGTCGGTATACATCGTGTAGTGAGCGTCCATGCTGGCTGGTATACAGCGTATAGGGTGCGTCCACATGGGCTATATACAGTGTATAAGATGTGTCCACATGGGGCAGTATACATCTTGTAGGGTGCATCCACACGAACCGGTATATAGTGTGTAGGGTGCATCCGCGCGGGTTGATATACAGCATATAGGGTTCGTCCACGTGGGCTGGTACAGACGGTGTAGGATGCGTCCACGTGGACAGTATACAGCGTGTAGGGTGCGTCCACGTTGGCTTTTACACAGCATTTAGGGTGTGTCCACGTGGCTGGTATGCAGTGTGTAGGCTACATCTACGTGGGCCTGTATACGGCTTGTACGGTGCATCCAAGAGGAGTGGTATATAGCATGCAGGGTGCGTCCACGCTGGCCAGTGTACAGTGTGTAGGGTGCATCCACGCGGGCTGGTTTTAAAGCGTTTAGGTTGCGTCCACGTGGCCGGTATAAAGGGTGTAGGGTGTTATGTTTCGGTAGTTGAGGAGAAACTGCAAAAAATAGCCAAAGTAGTAATACACCAGAGAGGCTGGAAACTATTGGATTGCAGTAACCTAAACTAACCGCCACACTAGAAGTAGCCGTGGAGCGTTCCTACGGTGATCCTAGACGCCTCGTCACAGCCGGAGAGATAAACTACACCTAAAGGCAGAAAGATGAAAGCTATCTGCCCCGGAGCAGATCCCCAAAGAAAATAGGAAGCCCCCAAACGTGTAATGGCGGTTAGACAAGAAGAAAGCACGGACACAGACAGAAAATAGAATGAGCAAACGCTGGGGCCCAATCTGTCTAGATAGAAAAGTATAGGAAAGAATTCTGACTGCAACCCAAAAAAACCCTGACAAAAATACCAACACTTCTGATTAACAAAAAAACCTGAGATCACACGATCTCTACCACCTAAATCAGATCTCTGGTGTAACACACAGCAATTCAGCAAATAAAAAGTGACATAGGAACAAAGCAAAAATGCAAACACACAATGAGCACAATTGCAGCGCAAGACCCCAAAAGGGGACCAGGCTGCAGTCCACTGCAAGCAGCAAACCAGCAGTGAAAATCCAACAGAGGAAAAAAAAAGCAAAACACTTATCTGAATGAGAGCAGGAAAGCAAGGTGTGCTCCAAGCAAGAGCAGGAGGAACAATTGATTACCGGCAAGGCTGCTGGGAACTCAGTTCACTTATATCATACCATTCAGAGCCAGCTGAAGGCCATTCAGTAATTAGTTCATTACCCTCAGCAACCACCGGAGGGAGCCCCAGCTCAGAAGTCGCCTCCAAGGTATTCACAACAGTAGGGTGTTTCCATGCAGGCCAGTATAGTGGGTTTGGGGTGTGTCCATGCAGGGCTGTATACAGGATGTGGGGTGCATCCACTCGGGCTGATATACAGGGTGTAGGTTGCATCCATGCAAGCGGGTATACATGGTGTGGGGTGTGTCCACGCGGGCCAGTATAGAGGGAGTGGGGTGTATCCATGTGGGTGGGTATAGAAAGTGTTGGGTGCATCCACGCAGGTTGGTATACAGGGTGGGGGGTACATCCACGCTGGCTAGTATAGAGGGACTGGGGTGCTTCAACGTGGGTCGGAATAAAGGGTCTGACGTGCGTCCATGTGAGCTGGTATATAGGGTGTGGGATTCATCCACGTAGGCCGGTTAGAGGGTGTAGATTCCGTCTACATAGGCCTGGTATACAGTTTGCAGGGCGCATCCATTTGGGCCAGTACAGAGGTCGTGGGTTGTGTTTGCGTGGGTCGGTATGGGTGTGAGGCACGTCCACGTAGTCTGGTATAGAGGATTTCCTGTGTGTTCACATGAGCCGGTATAGAGGATTTGGGGCATGTCCACGTAAGCCTGGTATAGAGGGTATAGGACATGTCCACAGGGGCCAGTATAGAGGGTGTGGGGAAATCAATGTTGGCTGGATAGAGGATGTAGGGTGAATCCACGTGGGCAGGATGGAGGGTAAGGAGCACATCCACGCGGGCCAGTATATAGGGTGTGGGGCGCGTCCATGTGGGCCGGTTTAGAGGGTGTGGGTCGTGTCCACATTGGTCAGTGCAGTGGGTGTGGGGCTTGTCCATGTGGGCCGGTATAGAGGGTGTGGGGCGCGTCCATGTGGGCTGATATAGAGGGTGTGGGGCGCGTCCACGTGGGCCGGTATAGAGGGTGTGGGTCGTGTCCACATTGGTCAGTGTAGTGGGTGTGGGGCTTGTCCATGTGGGCCGGTATAGAGGGTGTGGGGCGCGTCCACGTGGGCCGGTATAGAGGGTGTGGGGCGCGTCCACGTGGGCCGGTATAGAGGGTGTGGGGCTTGTCCACGTGGGCCGGTGTGCTGCAGGTTATTGGCAGCTGGAAACTCCTGTGAATTCGGTTGCGGATTTTGGTGTCAGCACGATGCAGTTTTACCGTATTTGTCATCCTGTACAGCACAAAAGAAAGGAAAGTTCCCTGCACCTGTCCGTTTCCACTGCGGGTTTCTTTTGTACAATGTGTGGACGACATTTTTTTAAATCTCATTCACAACACTGTTTGACTGAGTGACTGTATTATGGGGGCTGTATATGGCAGTATCATATCACTCTATGACGGTATTATTTGGGCTGTATTTGGTAATATCTTGGCACTGTATGAGGGTATTATTTGGGCTGTATTTGGACATGGTACCTTGGCACTATACAGCGGTGTTTTCTTAGCAGTACTTTGCAGGATGTATCTGTGAGATCGTGTGTAGCCATTCGGAGGTGGACAGGTCCCTCTTTGTGTTGGTCCTGTGTGAGGGACTGGGGTCCTCGGCTTTACTATCACACCCTCCCTGACACTTTACCACCTTTCTGTGTTGCAGGCGGCTGGTACTTCCGTCTGGACAGCAGTAAGGACGGCTGGCATCCCTGGCCCCTCAATCACACCTGGAGTAACTTGCAGGGGGTGGTGGACGCCGCCTTCACGTTTGCCAACCATATGTATTTCATTCAGGTGAGTCGGGGTGAAGATCTCACATCTCTGCTGACAGGGAGAACACATCTATCTGAAAAGCTAAAGGGTTATAACATCCGTGAAGGAACATCCCTTAAAGAGCTCAGCACTGACCAAACCTGACGAATCAATGGTGGGATGACCAGTCATAAGATGGGCTCTTATACGGGTTTAGAAGGGCTGCTTCTTCTGTATGTTGGGGTAAGTGAGGCCCATCGGCAGCATGAGGCAGGAGCTGAGACACCGATTTCAGCCATGTGTTACTTATTAGGAAGTGATTTTTTGGCTTCAACATAATGAGTGTTTTATTGGCAGAAGATTATCACTACTGGACTACAGCTGGCATACTAGGTAGTCCAACTCTGCCCCCAGCACTGATAAGCAGCTCACTGTCAATAGATAATGTACATAGAAAGATGTAGTGTAGGCGGGGTTAGCTGTCATCTGGGTGGGGTAGCTGTGGTGTGGGCGGGGTTAGCTGTGATCTGGGTGAGGCAGCTGTGGAGTGGGCGTGGTTAGCTGTGGTGTGGATGGGAAGGACAGTCCATTTAGGCTGTGTTCACAGACTACTGAACCATTGTGTTATAATGTCCCTTACGTCACGTTCAGAAGTTCGGGATTTGGTCAGTGTTCCATTCCTAGTTTTGGCTACAAATACTGATGTAAAATACTGACCAAACAGTGGAACGTGTGAATGTGGCCTTATAGAAACATACGACAGGTTTTGGAGGCGGATTCATCATTGGACACACAGAGCGGAGCCTGACTGTCCTCATTGATCATAGTGAGGTCAGTCAGCTTCCTGTAACAATTCTCATCATATTTCTCTCAGGCTGCCTCCTCACCTCATCTGTGCTCTCAGGCTGCCTCCTCACCTCATCTCTGCTCTCAGGCTGCCTCTTCACCTCATCTGTGCTCTCAGGCTGCCTCCTCACCTCATCTCTGCTCTCAGGCTGCCTCTTCACCTCATCTGTGCTCTCAGGCTGCCTCTTCACCTCATCTGTGCTCTCAAGCTGCCTCCTCACCTCATCTGTGCTCTCAGGCTGCCTCTCACCTCATCTGTGCTCTCAAGGCTGCCTCCTCACCTCATCTCTGCTCTCAGCTGCCCCCTTTCACCTCATCTGTGCTCTAAAGGCTGCCTCCTCACCTCATCTGTGCTCTCAGGCTGCCTCCTCACCTCATTCATCTGCTCTCAGGCTGCTCCTCACCTCATCTGTGCTCTCAGCTGCCTTCTCACCTCATCTCTGCTCTCAGCTGCCTCCTCACCTCATCTGTGCTCTCAGGGCTGCCTCTCACCTCATCTTGCTCTCAAGCGCCTCCTCACCTCTTCTGTGCTCTCAGGCTGCCTCCTCACCTCATCTGTGCTCTCAGGCCGCCTCCTCACTTCATACTTCATCTGTGCTCTCAGGCTGCCTCCTCACCTCATCTCTGCTCTCAGGCTGCCTTCTTCACCTCATCTGTGCTCTCAAGCTGCCTCTCACCTCATCTCTGCTCTCAGGCTGCTCTTCACCTCATCTGTGCTTTCAAGCTGCCTCTTCACCCATCTCTGCTCTCAGGCTGCCTCCTCACCTCATCTTGCTCTCAGGCTGCCTTCCCAGCTCCTCTCTGCCTCAAGCTGCCTCTTCACCTCATCTGTGCTCTCAAGCTGCCTCTCACCTCATCTCTGCTCTCAGGCTGTCTTACCTCATCTGTGCTTTCAAGTGCCTCTCACTCATCTTGCTCTCAGGCTGCCTCCTCACCTCATCTTGCTCTCAGGCTGCCTCCTCACCTCATCTTGCTCTCAGGCTGCCTCCTCAACTCATCTGTGCTCTCAGGCTGCCTCCTCACCTCATCTGTGCTCTCAGGCTGCTCCTCACCTCATCTGTGCTCTCAGGCTGTCTCTCACCTCATCTTGCTCTCAGGCTGCCCCCTTTCACCTCATCTGTGCTCTCAGCTGCCTCCTCACCTCATCTGTGCTCTCAAGCTGCCTCCTCACCTCATCTGTGCTCTCAGGCTGCCTCTTCACCTCATCTCTGCTCTCAGGCTGCCTCTTCACCTCATCTGTGCTTCAGCTGCCTCTTCACCTCATCTGTGCTCTCAAGCTGCCTCTTCACCTCATCTGCTCTAAGGCTGCCTCTTCACCTCATCTCTGCTCTCAGGCTGCCTCTCACCTCATCTCTGCTCTCAGGCTGCCTCCTAAACTCATCTGTGCTCTCAGGCTGCCTCCTCACCTCATCTCTGCTCTCAGGCTGCCTCTTCACCTCATCTCTGCTCTCAGGCTGCCTCTTCACCTCATCTCTGCTCTCAGGCTGCCTCCTCACCTCATCTCTGCTCTCAGGCTGCCTCCTTCACCTCATCTCTGCTCTCAGGCTGCCTCTCACCTCATCTCTGCTCTCAGGCTGCCTTCCTCACCTCATCTGCTCTCAGGCTGCCTCCTCACCTCATCTGTGCTCTCAGGCTGCCTCCTCACCTCATCTCTGCTCTCGGGCTGCCTTCCCAGCTCCTCTCTGCCCTCAAGCTGCCTCCTCAACTCATCTGTGCTCTCAAGCTGCCTCCTCAACTCGTCTCTGCTCTCAGGCTGCCTCCTCAACTCATCTCTGCTCTCAGGCTGCCTCCTCACCTCATCTCTGCTCTCAGGCTGCCTCATCAACTCATCTCTGCTCTCAAGCTGCCTCCTCAACTCCTCTCTGCCCTCAGGCTGACTCCTTAGCTCCTCTCTGCCCTCAGGCTGCCTCCTCAGCTCCTCTTTCACCTCAGGCTGCCTCTACAGCTCCTCTCTTGCCTCAGGCTTCCTCCTCAACTCCTCTCTCACCTCAGGCTGTCTCCTTAGCTCCTCTCTTGCCTCAGGCTGCCTCCTTAGCTCCTATCTGCCGTCAGGCTGCCTCCTCAGCCCCTCTCTGCCCTTAGGCTGCCTCCTCCAGCCTCTCTACATTCAGGCTGCTTTCTTAGCTCCTCTCTGCCCTCAGGATGCCTTCTCAGCTGCTCTCTGCCTCAGGCTGCCTCCTCAGCTCATCTCTGCTCTCTGGCTGCCTCTTCAGCTCCTCTCTAACTCTCAGACCATCTCCTAAGAGCTCCTCTCTGTCCTCAGGCTGGTTCCTCAGCTCCTCTCTGCCTTCAGGCTGACAACTCAGCTCCTCTCTGGCATCAGGCTGCCTCCACAACTTCTCTAGCTCCTCTCTCACCTTAGACTGCCTACTCAGCTCCTCTCACATTTCCTCTCTGCCCTCAGGCTGCCTCCTCAGCTCCTCTCTGTCCTCAAGCTGCCTCCACAGCTTCTCTTTGCCCTCAGGCTGCCTCCTCAGCTTCTCTCTGCCCTCAGGCTGCCTCCTCAGCTTCTCTCTGCCCTCAGGCTGCCTCCTCAGCTCATCTCTGCTTTCAGGCTGCCTCCTTCATCTCCTCTCTACTCTCAGACCATCTCCTAAGAGCTCCTCTCTGTCCTCAGGCTGGTTCCTCAGCTCCTCTCTGCCTTCAGGCTGACAACTCAGCTCCTCTCTCACATCAGGCTTCCTCCACAGCTTCTCTCTCGCATCAGGCTGCCTCCTCAGCTCCTCTCTCACCTTATGCCGCTTCCTCAGCTCATCTCTCGCCTTAGGCTGCCTACTCAGCTCCTCTCACATTTCCTCTCTGCCCTCAGGCTGCCTCCTCAGCTCCTCTCTGCCCTCAAGCTGCGTTCTCAGCTTCTCTCTGCCCTCAGGCTCCTCAGGGCTCTTCTCTGCCCTCAGGCTGGCTCCTCAGCTCCTCTCTGGCCTCAGGCTTCCTCCTCAGCTCCTATCTCGATTCTATCTGCCTCCTCAGCATCTCTCATGCCTCATGCTGCCTCATCAACTCCTTTCTCACCTCATGCTGCCTCCTCAGCTCCTCTCTGCTCTCAGGCTGCCTCCTCAGCTCCCTTCTGCCCTCAGGCTGTCTGCTCAGCTCATCTCTCACTTCAGGCTGCCTACTCAGGTTCTCTCACAGCTCCTCTCTGCCTTCAGGCTGCCTCCACAGCTTCTCTCTGCCCTCAGACTGCCTCCATGGTGAGTCCTCTGCTAAGTCTCAGTTTTTATTGTGTATGGTCAACACCTCAATATTCCATTCCATTTAGCTACTACCTCCGACATTCCTGCAGCTAGAATCTAGAATTTGGGAAGACACCAAGGCTGAAGGTTCAGAATGGATAAAGAAATACATGGACAAGAGGTGCTTGGACCCACCTCTGTTTCGTCCTGGGGACAAGGTCGGCTTTCTTCAAAGTTTCTCCATCTCAACCTACCTTCTTACAAATTGTATCCTTGTTTTATTGGGCCTTTTGAGGTTCTCATGCAGAAAAATGCTGCATTTTGCTTGCTTGAGCTCCCGACTTCTTTACATATCCCCAGCTCCTTCCAAGTATCTCGCCTCAAGCCTGTTGTTTTAAGTTCCTTCTTGAAGGACCCAACTACCACTTCTGTTATGATTTGGTAGCTGAGGAGAGCAAGCAAAAAAGGAAATACACCAGAGAGGTTGGAATCTATGGGATTGCAGTACCCTGACTAACCACCACAACTAAAGGCAGCCGTGGAGCGTACCTACGTTGGTCCTAGACGCCTCGTCACAGTCTGAGAAGCTAACTACACCTAAAGACAGAAAGAGGAAAACTATCTGCCCCGGAACAGATCCCCAAAGAACAAAGAAAGCCCCCAAACATGTAATGGCGGTTCGACAAGAGGAAATACAGACACAGACAGAAAATAGTATGAGCAAACGTTGGGGCCCAAACTTCCTAAATAGAAAAGGATAGGAAGGACACTTACTGCAATCCCAAAAAACCCTGAAAAGTACCAACTCTACTAATTACAAAAACACCTGAGATCACACGACCTCTACCACCTATATTAGTTCTCTGGTGTAACAAAAACTAAACAGCAGCCACTGAAAAACTGTAAAAGGCAAATGAACAAACAACAGTGGCTGAACTAAACTGAGAGGAGCACAAGCCCCCGGAGGGGACCTGGCAGACCCCCACAGAAGTGCAGGACAAAATGCAAAAAGCAAGCACAAAAAAACTAAAAGAAGAAAATGTCTTATCTGTTAGCAGAAGATGCAGGCACGAAACAGCAAGCTACAAAGTGAACAGGAATCAAAGATGAGACCAGAACAATTGATCACCGGCAACCCTGATGGGAGGGAACCTCCCTTATATAAGACCAGTCAGTAACACCTGATCGCCAATCTTCACAATCTTCATTGGATAGTTCAGTACTGTTTGTAACCACCAGAGGGAGCTTCTGCTCAGAATTCATTTCTAGCACATTCACAACACACTTCTGCTCCAATGAGCTTTGAAGATGTCTTCAAGGTAGATAATATTCTGGCCACTAAAAGGGTAAGAGGAAAAATCTTTTTTCTAGTGCATTGGAAGGGGTTCGGTCTTGAGGAGAGGTTGTGTGAGCCCAAGAAGAACATCCATGCCCTGCTCCTACGAGAGAGACTTCTTACTGGTTTGAAGAAGACAGGGTGTAAAGGAGGTACTGGGCACCGGAGTCTCCCTGTAGGATTCTCATCCCCCTCTCCTCCGTCAGGGATGCTGAGTCACTCACCACCCTGCCCTCGGCAAGCGCTTCCTCCTTCTTGTCACGTCGCCGTTGGATTCAGTGGCTGGTGTTCCTGCCTCGGCCGCTGGGAGGCGCCGGACTCCTTCAGCTGGTGGTGCCGGTGATAGGAGAGCGGTATCCTCATATGGTTCCGCTCTTTTGACGCCAGCCTCTGTCTATGCGCATCGCCATGTTTCTCCTGTGGGTAATGTTGGTGACAGAGAAGGGGTCCCTGCGCAGGCGTCTGGTTTGCACAAGGAAAGACTAGAAGCAATGGGATGAAACTGAATGGGAGGAGACACAGATTAGATATTAGAAAAAACTTTTTGACAGTTAGGGTGATCAATGAGTGGAACAGGCTGCCACAAGAGGTGGTGAGTTCTCCTTCAATGGAAGTCTTCAAACAGAGGCTGGATAGACATCTGTCTGGGATGATTTAGAGAATCCTGCTTTGAGCAGGGGGTTGGACCAGAAGGCCCAGAGGTCCCTTCCAACTCTACCATTCTATGATTCTATGATTCTATGATTCTAGGCTTCGCTCTTCTGTCAGAGGTGAAGTGGTTGGTGTCAGTCATGCATCACCATCTGGCCTGGTTCTAGGGGCGGTCCAGATGAGGTCATCAGACTGTGAGCCTGTGAGAGGTAGCCATGCCCTTCAAATGCCTTGGAGCCTGGCTTGCAAGCCGCCAGATATAGTCTTGGTTTCCCCAGTGTGCTAGTTTGTTTTTGCTATTGTATCTCTGACCTTTGCCTGGATTTCTGACTCTTCTACTGCCTGCCGATTTTGTACCTTTGCTGCCTGCCTGGTTTTGACTTTAACTTTAGCCTGGATTTCTGACCCTTCTACTGCCTGCCGATTTTGTACCTTTGCTCCCCTCCTGGATTTGACCTTTGGACTTCGGACTACGCATTTGGTCTCGCTTTTTATTCCCTTCCTAGCGTCCTTCCTACTCCGGTCCACTGCTCTCATAGGCAGCTACCCCCTGGGCTTCGCTGTAATTCCAGATCCCTGTATAGGGGTAAAGGGTCTCGGGGTTTCTCGGGGTGCTGTCTTACCTGCAGTTTAGACCTGCAGTGGGCGGACGTCACACTACTGCTGCCGTCTCAGAGTCTGTGCACGTCTGTCAGATCCCTGGGCACTGTGCTTAGGGAGCGTATGCATGAGACAGTCAATAGCTGGGTGACACTTAGTATTTAAGACGCCTCCATATCTTGGAAGACGCCTGAGCAATGTGTTTTTTCAATTTGTCTGCACACTTGCTAGTTGCCAAGTCCCCTGTGCTTGTATCCCTGTATACCTGCCATGCCTGTCTGTATGCCAGCCGTATCTGCCAGCACCTGCTGTACCTGCCTGTATACTAGCCTTGTTCACCAACAACTGCTTTGCCTGTCTGTGTACCAGCCGTGTCTGCTAGCACCTGCCGGCCACGCCAGCATCTGCCGTGCATGCCTGAATACCAGCCTTAGCTGCAAGTGCCTGCCAAGCGCCTGCCTGTGTCTGCTGTGCCATCCATTCCGGGCCGTTCCAACTTCCTTCCTCTTTGGAAGTCAACTGCCGTGTGTCCGAGGTCTGCCCTGGAGTAGCACCTGGCGTCCATCTGGAGCCAAGTCTAACCAAAGCTTCTGGGGCTCTAGCGAAGAGTCTGATGTTTGTCTCGTCACTCCCCTCCAGCTCTCCTTGGTCCACGGCATAGTGGTTCCACTTCCACATGCGTTACAGGGAGGAAGTGTCATGGATGTGTCTGAGGCTGCAGACAGTCGCATTGCATCCAGCTGCATCTCAGCAGTTGGCTTTGCAGACTCCTTCTTAGCCCTTCTGACTTTAGGACCCAGTGGCAACCTCCCCTGGCTCTAATTGATACACCTGGACCGGGATGTGTATAGACTCCCAGTTTGCTGCTGGGAGTTGCTGGTGATATTTCCATTTCTCACTGTTGAGGCTTGGAGCTATAGCAATCAGCTCTCTTCCTCTTTGCTGTTTGGAGAACGTCTGTGTTTGTCTATCCCATCTGTCTTTAGTCATAGCAGGGATCGATCAGCGCTCACCGGTACTTCCCTAAGCAGGGCTTACCACTAGAGTCAGGCAGGGATTAGGTATCCTGCTCGGCGATAGGTGCAGAACCTATATAGGGACGCTTAGGTCAGACAGGGTGATGTCAGATCTGACTAGGCATCTCCACTCCCCAGTTCCCTAGTGCTGGTCTCCCTTACTCTTATCCCTTTGTGTTGCACTAAGTCTTTCCTACACTGTGTGTGACATTATCACCGGCCGTGCATGTTTAAGAAAAAAAAAACTGACACGTGGTTTTATTTGTGTATGTCTTTTTTCCCTCAGGTGTTTTTTTCCTTTTCTCCCTTGGTTATGTATCTAGTTGCAGGGATGGCACAGGAGCTATGCTGGCTGTCTCTGGAGGTGATTGACCTCCGCTATGACATTCAGCGACAGCGGCTGCAGGTCGTTGATGTTGGGGTCTCTGTAGATAGGCCGGTCCAGCCTGAACCCAAGGTGGCCCTCCCAGACAGATTTTCCGGAGGAAGGGACAAGTTTTTTGTTTAAGGAAGCTTGCAAACTGTATTTTAAGCTTCGTCCTCGCTCCCCTGGAAATGAGGAGCAATGAGTTGGTATTGTGATCTCTCTGCTGCAGGGAGATCCTCAATCCTGGGCTTTCTCTTTGCTGCAGGATTCGGTTTGTCTCCAGTCTGTGGAGGGATTTTTTTTGGCTCTTGCCCTTACGTATGTTGACCCTGACCGAGTCTCCTTAGCCGAGTCCAGGTTGCGGCGCCTTCAGCAGGGGAATCTGTCAGTGGAGACGTATCGCTCTGAATTCCGCAGATGGGCGACTGATACTGAGTGGAATGACCTGGCTCTCAGAAGCCAATTTCTTCAGGGCCTCACTGAAAGGTAGAAGGATGCTTTGGCGGTGTATGAAACCCCTGAGTCCCAGGAGGCTGCTGTGCCATTGGCTATGTGTTGATAGACGCCTTCGGGATAGGTGGGTAAGATTATCTTCTTCGGAGCCTCTTTTTCGGGGTAAACCTGTACTGGGGAGGGTGGAGAGGCCCATGCAGTTAGGGGGTGCCTCTGCATCGGACATTTCACAGAAGGCTGTTAGAAAAAGTGTGTGTGTTTTTTGTGGAAAAAAGGGACATTTTATTGGGGCCTGTCCATTGATGCCTAAACAAAGGAAGATCCATTTAACCCTTGGTAGTCTGGAGTTAAATGAGCAAGGGGTGCATTTATCATCAACCTGCAGTTCCTGGTTTGTGCTGACAGCAGAGGTGGTGCTGGGGAGCAAAACCGAGGAGATTTCTGTGTTTGTAGACAATGGAGCTGAAGTCATCAAGATTTATGCTGGGGTTTCCTAGAACTCATGGGCTGGTTTACTGTACTTTAGTTACGCCCATTCCCATCTTCGCCATCGACTCAGCGCCATTTGCACAGAAAGCTCTGACTCAGATTGTATGTAATGTAGGACTGAGGGTCGGTTCATTGTGAGATTATTCCTTGCTGTGTCCTGGACGGTCTTCACACCCCAATTGTATTGGCTCTTCCCTGGTTGGTGAAACATAATCCGTTGGAGGATTGACAAGCCAGGGGGATCGGTGAGTGGGGAGATTACTGCCGGGAGAACTGTATAAATATGTCCCTTTCTTCAGTCTCTACAGTAACCTTATCTGCATTTTTGTCTGGGTTTGAGGACGTTTTTTTCTGAGAGGGGTGTCAGGATTTGCCTGCTCATCGTGAATATGACTGTCCTGTTAATCCTGTTAAAGTCCAGACTGTATAAACTTTCCGGTCCAGAGAGACAAGCTATGAAAGATTTCATTGTGGAAAGGCTGGAGAAAAGACACATCAGACCCTCATCTTCGTCCGTGGTGGCAGGGATCTTCTTTGTCAAGAAAAAAGATGGCGGTCTACATCCCTGTTTAGATTAATTCAAATTACCATTCGAGATCCATACCCTCTTCCTCTGATTCCTGATCTGTTCAGCCAGGATGGTGTTCTCTAAGTTGGATTTAAGGGGGCCTACAACCTGGTTAGAATCAGAGAAGGGGATGAATGGAAAACGTTCAATACCCCTGATGGTCATTTTGAGAGTCTGCTCATGCCTTTCAGTCTGACCAATGCACCTGCGGTATTCCAACATTTCATTAATGATATTTTTCATCATTTGATGGGAAGGTTTGTGGTGGTCTGTCTAGATGATATTTTGGTTTACTCACCTGACTTGGAGACACATCGGGGGCATGTTAGACAGGTATTTAGAGATAACAAATTGTATGCCAAACTGGAAAAATGTGTTTTCGGCCACCAGTAGGTGTAGTTTTTGGGGTAGCTGTTGTCATCTTCAAGTTTTCGGACGGATCCGGAGAAGATCCATGATGTCCTTGATTGGGACCACCCTGAGAACCTGAAGTCTCTACAACGTTTTCTGGGCTTTACTAATTTTTACCAGAAATTCATCTGAAATTATTCAGTTTTTGTGAAACCCCCTTACTGACATGACAAGAAAGGGGTCTGATTTTCCAAATGGTCGAATGCTGCCCAGCAGGCTTTTTCCTCCCTAAAGAGCTGTTTCGCCACGGCTCCTATACTTCGTCAACCTGAGGTTTCCCAACTCTTTGTTGTAGAGGTTGATGCGTCGGAAGCTGGGGTTGGGGCTGTGTTGTCTCAGGGTCCGTCCCCTGGTAAATGGTGTCCATGCGCTCTCTTTTCGATAACATTTTCTTCGGCTGAGAGAAATTATAACGTGAGTAATAGGGAGATTTTGGCAATCAAGTTGGCAATTGAAGAATGGTGACATTGGTTGGAGGGGGCTGTCCATCCTATTAATGTTATCACTGACCATAAGATCCTCTCATATATTCAATCAGCTAAACGTCTCAGCCCTCGGCAAGCTAGATGGTCCCTGTTTTTTCACTAGGTTCAATTTTGTGGTCACTTTCCTTCCAGGGGTCAAAAATTTCAAGGATGATGCTTTGTCCTGGAACTTCCCTGGTGGTGGTGACCATGAGAACCCTGCCCCGATTTTGCAGAAGGGGGTAGTCATTTTGGTGTTGTACCCTGAGCTGAAGGGTGAGGTGTTGGAGGCCCGAGGGGACTTCCCCAGCCTTATGCCCTTCAGGAAGGTTATTTTTACCACCAAATCTGCACTGCAAAGTAACAAGGGAACATCACAACTCTGTGCTTGCTGGTCATCCAGGTGATAAGGAAACTGCGGACCTCCTTTCTTGTCGTTTTTGGTGGCTGGGGTTACATCGGGATGTGGTTAAGCAGGTACAGTGGGTTCGGAAGGTATTAAGTCCCGTTTAAATTTTTCACTCTTTGTTTCATTGCAGCCATTTGGTAAATACAAAAAAGTACATTTTTTTCTCATTAATGTACACTCTGCACCCCATCTTTACTGAAAAAAAACATAAATGTAGAAATTTTTGCAAATCTATTAAAAAAAGAAAACTGAAATCTCATATGGTCATAAGTCTTCAGCCCCTTTGCTCAGTATTGAGTAGAAGCACCTTTTGAGCTAGTACAGCCATGAGTCTTCTTGGGAATGAGGCAACAAGGTTTTCACACCTGGATTTGGGGATCCTCTGCCATTCTTCCTTGCAGATCCTCTCCAGTTCCGTCCGGTTGGATGGTGAACTTTGGTGGACAGCCATTTTCAGGTCTCTCCAGAGATGCTCAGTTGGGTTTAGGTCAAGGCTCTGGCTGGGCCAGTCAAGAATGGTCAAAGAGTTGTTCTGAAGCCACTCCTTTGTTATTTTAGCTGTGTGCTTAGGGTCATTGTCTTATTGGAAGGTGAACCTTCGGCCAAGTCTGAGGTCCAGAGCACTCTGGAAGAAGTTTTCATCCAGGATATCTCTGTACTTGGCCGCATTCAATTGCAACCAGTCGTCCTGTCCTTGCAGCTGAAAAAACACTCCCATAACATGATGCTGTATATAATTATAAGGCACAGAGGAATCACTGAGGACATTGGTGCAGTCAGCAAGGTACTTGGAGTGCCCCCTAGGGCCGGGGAACTCAGTACCGGGCCAGACGGTTCTTAAAGGGATGTCATGGCAGCAGTGACCTGGTCCGTGGCCCTGGGCTTCCAATAAAAATGAAGAAGTAAAATAAAAGGGGAATAAGGAAAATAGTTTGTGACGCCACCTGTGGTATTTGGCAATAAAGGTGTTAGCCGACGCTGCTTCAGAGTCCTCTGGGGCTGATGGTGATGCAGAAGAGTTGTTACAGCTTTCCACAGGTAGAGCTAGGCCCCAGGGCAGCTGAATGTGTAAAAGATGACAGTGGATGTAGTGCAGGGCAGATGACGCAGTAAATAATTCTGAGGACACAGCAGGGTGCAGTCTTTTCATTTTACTCACAGTTCTTTGGTACAATCCTCAGCCGGGTTCTGTGTCCTCTGGGAAGGTGGTCCAGACAGCTCTCAGGTAATTTGGGGTACACCGTGTCAGAACTCCCTTCAGATGTTCCTTTCTTGGCCGTCTTACTGCGCTGGCTTCCTCCTCTCCTGCCCTGCGCCTTCACACACAGTGTCCCAAGCCCGCAGCCTCGGATCTTGTTGGGCGACATTCCCTAGATCCCATTGGTCCTATCTTTTCAGTGAATGTGTGTGGATGCGGCTGCAGCACATGCATGCAGCCTCCGGTTAGCTAGCCGAGTCCTTAGTTTCTCCACTAGACTGGGGCCGGTCCCCTTACTGCGACCTGATCCCTCCATCCAACTACAGCCGGTGTGGATGCGGGCCCCACAGGTGGATTCCTCACTTTCCGTGCCCCTAATACCGCTTCTTCCTCTTTCACTGGAGCTTCTTTCTCTCTCTCTCTCTTTCTTAAGCTGCTCTTTCTGTCTTTTCTGTCTCTCTTCTGTCGTCTGGTCTAGGGACAAGCTACTCTCTGCTCCAGTCCCCAGCACCACCACTCTCCTCTTCTCCTACCGACTGACTGTCCCTAACGCTCTGTGGTCTCACTGACAACTCACTAAGCTCCTTCCCTTCTCTGCTTTCTCCACCCACACCTTCTACTTAGCACCTCCCGGGCCCTGAGAGGTCTGGTGTTGGATGCAAGTGTGTGGGTTCTGGGTGATGTCCCCTCCTTACCCAAAAGCGGAGCACCACACCTCCGACTGAGGTGCAGTACCTCTGCGGCTGGACCTCAGGGGCGCCACATACTTCCTCAGCATCTTCCCAAACTTTGCACTCCTTGTGAGAGTACCCCGTGCCTCAGGGCCTGTGCGATGGGAGGGTCTGAGAAAATTCTCCCAGAACTTTGACAGTGTTTCACTGCCTCTGCTGGTTTGGAGTTGTCTCTCTCACCTGTACTCCTTGGTTGTCCAACGAACTGTTAACTCTGCCGCTAGCGTTTTCAGATGGAAATTTTTTAATGATTCCACAACAATGACCTTCTGGTACTGCCCCATTTTAGTAGACCTGTCCTCCTCGGGAATAAGAGATAGAAAGTTCTCCTTGTAGATCTAAAAGTATCACCAACCACTAATGACTGTCAGCCATTATTCTGAGAATGCGAGGGTCACGGGAAAGGCAGCATAACATAAACTCAGCCATGCGTGCCAGACAGTTAACAGGCAAAACTTTTGTGTTCTCACCAAGAGTACAACTGACCATGCTCTCCTCCTCCTCCCTGTCCTCAGGCCATCAACTCTGAACAGACGGTATGACAGTTGTGCAGGTAGTCCCACCTATAGCACATGAAACTAGTTCCTGTTCTTCCTCCTCCTCTTCCTCATTGTCACCGAATCCACATTGGGATGAAATGAGGCTGGGCTGTATGTAGTCACCCTGTATGGTTCCTTGCTTCAGCTCATCGTGCTCTGCCTGCTATGCATCCTCTTTGACTGTGAGCAGAGCATTTCAGAAGACAGAGTAGCAGGATGGTGACGCTAATTATGGCGTCATCGACGCTCACCATCTTGGTGTGGTCCTCAAAGTTTTGGAGGATGGTACAAATGTCTAACATCCATGTCCACTCCTGAGGTCTTATGTGTGGAGTCTGAACTGAATACCGACAGCCTTGTTGATGCTGGTACTCAACAACTGCCCTCTTCTGCTCACAAATACTTCCCAACATCTGCAGTGTAGAATTCCAACATGTGGGGACATCACACACCAATCTGTGAGCCGGAATATGCAAACGCTGCTGAAGCACAGCAAGGGCGGCTGAAGCTGTAGCTGACTTTCTAAAATGGGCGCACAGGTGACGTACTTTGAAAAGCAGATTCAGTAGCTCCTGGTATGTTTTGAGAAACCGCTGAACCACAAGGTTAAGCACCTGGGCCAGGCATGGTACGTGTGTGAGCTCGCCTCGCCTCAGAGCTGCCACCAGGTTCCAGCCATTGTCACACACGACCATGCCTGGCTGTAGGTTCAGCGGTGTCTGCCACAGCTCTGCCTGCTCTTTCAGAGCTGTCCACAACTCTTCAGCATTGTGCGGTTTGTCACCTAAGCATATTTGCTTCAGCACAGCCTGTTGCCGCTTGGCTGAGGCAGTGCTGCAGTGCTTCCAGCTTGTGACTGATGTGGTCATTTTGGAGATGCAGGCTGAAGAGGAGGAGGAGTAGGATGAGGTGCAGGAGCTGTAGACTGTGAGGGCAACCCTGATTTACCTAGGGCCCGCAATCCTTGGCGTCAGAAAAATGTGTTTCATCCCAAGGTCTGACTTCCACTATGTTATCCCAGTGTGCCGCCAGCGAGATGTACCGTCCACCTCGTCTTCCACTTCCGCATCCTGGTACTCCTCCTGACTTTCTGGCAACTGTGTCTCATCATCGTCCACCTTTTGTGACAGTTTCCCACCGTCGCCTTTGTGTGACCGTGGCTGCTCAAATATTTGGGCATCGCTACATGCGATCTCCTCTTGCCCTGCTTCAAGTGAGCGGGCAAGAGGCCCAAATGTATAAATGGATAAGTGAACAGCTCTTCGAATTGTCCAAGTGTGGGATCAGTTGTCTCCGGGCACTCGGCATGGTGGGAGGAAGGAGGATCAAGGTGAGGAATATGCGGTCCAGACTCACGGCTACTGAGACTTGACCATGTGGAAGACAGGGTGGTGGTGGCAAAGTGACTGGAAGCATTATCCGCTATCCAACCAACAACCTTTTGACATTGCTCTGGGTTCAATAGTGGTGTGGTGCTACAGTCCCCTAGTAATTGGGACAGGAAGGTCGGGCAAGAAGATGTGGGTGTTTGTTGTGGCACAATTACAGCTTGCCCACGGCCAGGGCCGGCGTCAGCACCCAGCACACCCGGGCAAGTGCCGGGGCCCTGAGCAGGCGGAGGGGCCCACTCGCCGTCTGGCACCCCCGCGCGCGTTAGCGGAGGAGAGCGGTGTCAGCGTCGCCACTGGGCCCCCCCCGCTTGCTCAGGGCCCCGGCATCAGCTGGCACAATACTTACCTCTCCCGTGCCTCCGCTGCCGCAGCTCCGGGCTCCAGGGGGCGCCGGTGCTTCCTCTCACAGCAGCGCCGCTGAATGACGTCATCATTCAGCGGCCGGCTGTGGCAGAGAGCGCGGACGCTGGACAGGTAAGACGTGTGTGTGTGTGTCTCTGTGTGTGTCTGTGTGTATGTAGTGCGGTGCTTTGTGTGTGTATGTGTGTGTGTATGTATGTGAGAGAGTGCTTGTGTGCTGTGGTGCTGTTTGTGTGTGATGATGGGCAGGCATTGCTGATAATGGGGAGGCATTGATGATGATGGGGAGAAGATGATGATAATGGGCAGGCATTGATGATAATGGGCAGGCATTGATGATGGGGAGAAGATGATGATGGGCAGGCATTGATGATGATGGGGAGGCGATAATGATGATGGGGAGGCGATGATGATGATGGGCAGGCATTGATGATAATGGGGAGGCATTGATGATGATGGGGAGGCGATAATGATGATGGGGAGGCGATGATGATGATGGGCAGGCATTGATGATAATGGGGAGGCCATGATGATGATGGGGAGGCCATGATGATAATGGGCAGGCATTGATGATGGGGAGGAGATGATGATGATGGGCAGGCATTGATGATGATGGGGAGGAGATGATGATGATGGGCAGGCATTGATGATAATGGGAGGCCATGATGATGATGGGGAGGCAATGATGATGATAAGGAGGCAATGATGATGATAAGGAGGCAATGATGATGATAAGGAGCAATGAGATGATGGGAGACAATCATGATGATAATGGGAGTCTTTCCACAGCGCCCTTTCCTGAGCCGTAACAGTGCAGAACGCAGTACAGCGCAGAGGAGAGCTCCATATTTTGTATGGAGCATTATATGGGGACCAGTATCCTGTATGGAGCATTATATTGGGTCCAGTATTCAGTATGGAGCATTATTTTGGGTCCAGTATTCTGTATGGAGCATTATATGGGGGGTGACATCCTGCATGGGGTATTATATGGGTGATGAGGGGGAGACTGTGGTGCCCATAATATTGTATGGAGGACTGTACTGTCCAGTCTGTTCTGTGCGCTGTGAGGATTTGGCGGTTTTTGAGCTATTGTACAATTTACAATAGATATCACTCATGTAATGGAAGAAGTGAAGTATTTGGCATTGTACTGTACCTATATTTCTCTGCTGTATCTGTGCATCATGAATTGTGGTCTGTGTTAAAGGGGCCCACTGAGACTCTTTCGCCCGGGGCCCATAAAAACCTGGAGCCGGCCCTGCCCACGGCCTTGGCCTCAGCTTCTGCATGCACCATCACCATCACGTCCAGTTCCCCGTCCCTTGCCACGCACCTTGCACATTTTAAATTAAGGAAAATATTTTCCATGTTCACTACAAATGGCTGGATTTGGAGCAAACTTATATGTGATCTGCATGATGAAAAACCACAGTTTTAAATATCTGGCCTGTAGGTAGCTATTTTTAACAGCAAACTGGTGTCAATAACTCGCTAACACACTGCAACAAAATTTAAATGGAGGGCAGAATTGGCAGAATTTTGAGCGCACTTAATAATCAGGATTAAGATCCAAAAAAAAAATTATTCCTGGCCCCTGATACCTGGGGCTATGTCTAGAAATATCTGTAAAAGCAGCAGCAGCAGACAGAACTGGAATGGACCCTCTTGCTATATGCACTGCAGTCTGCCACATACACTGCCTGCCTGCCTAGCACTGATATCTATATACCCACATACACTGCCTGCCTGCTACTGATATCTATATACCCACATACACTGCCTGCCTAGCACTGATATATCTATATACCCACATACACTGCCTGCCTGCCTAGCACTGATATATATATACCCACATACACTGCCTGCCTAGCACTGATATCTATATACCCACATACACTGCCTGCCTAGCACTGATATCTATATACCCACATACACTGCCTGCCTAGCACTTATATATATATACCCACATACACTGCCTGCCTAGCACTGATATCTATATACCCACATACACTGCCTGCCTAGCACTGATATCTATATACCCACATACACTGCCTGCCTAGCACTGATATCTATATACCCACATACACTGCCTGCCTAGCACTGATATATATATACCCACATACACTTCCTGTCTAGCACTGATATATATATACCCACATACACTGCCTGCCTGCATAGCACTGATATCTATACACCCACATACACTGCCTGCCTGCCTAGCACTGATATCTATATACCCACATACACTGCCTGCCTAGCCCTGATATCTATATACCCACATACGCTGCCTATCTAGCACTGATATATACACCCACATACACTGCCTGCCTGCATAGCACTGATATCTATACACCCACATACACTGCCTGCCTGCCTAGCACTGATATCTATATACCCACATACACTGCCTGCCTGCTTAGCACTGATATCTATACACCCACATACACTGCCTGCCTGCCTAGCACTGATATCATATACCCACATACATTGCCTGCCTGCCCTGCACTGATATCTATATACCCACATACACTGCCTGCCCTGCACTGATATCTATATACCCACATACACTGCCTGCCTAGCACTGATATCTATTTACCCACATACACTGCCTGCCTAGCACTGATATCTATATACCCACATACACTGCCTACCTGCATAGCACTGATATCTTTACACCCACATACACTGCCTGCCTGCCTAGCACTGATATCTATATACCCACATACACTGCCTGCCTGCCTAGCACTGATATCTATATACCCACATACACTGCCTGCCTAGCACTGATATCTATATACCCACATACACTGCCTGCCTGCCTAGCACTGATATCTATATACCCACATACACTGCCTGCCTGCCTAGCACTGATATCTAGAAGGACTGTTAGTTGAGATTTATATGTGTATAATATATTGTGGTACACCTACACTAAGAAACAAGCAAATCTCTCCCTAGCTCAGCAGCAGCTCTCCCTACACTGCCTGATTCCGGAGCAGACTGACGATCATGGCGGTGCCAGGTCTGATATAGACCTGATGACGCTGTGTGGCCAGCCAATCACTGTTATGCCACAACCAAGATGGCAGTGGCATTACAGTGCGTGGCAAACAATCCCTGCATGTACAATGGCTCTCTAAAGAGCATCAAACATGCAGGGTGGAGACACGAGCTCCCGCTGAGCAACCCCGGAAATACTTGGCGAGCTCCGATCATCTCGAGCAGTGAGATGGTCGGGCGAGTACCGAGTAGTGGCGAGCATGCTCGCTCATCACTAGTGCAGAACCTGGACAGGGTGATGTTAGATCTGCCTAGGGGTCTCCACTCCCCGCTTCCTTACTGTTGGGCTCATTTCCTCTCATCCCTTTGTGTTGCACTAAGTCTTTCCTACTCTGTGCATGACAAGAAGAGATTGTCAGCTCCCTTGGCCGTGATTCAGGATTCAAAGAGAAGCCTTGCTCCTACGCTAGATATGATGGTGACCAATTACTTCTCCATCTGGTGATCTCCATCATTCCCAGAGAACATCATTTAGACATGAGTCGCCCTCCAGAGCAATGGGAACTCGGATCTGAGCCTGTAGACTACTATGAGGGATGTCACGGCAACACAGCTCAGTCCGTGGCTCTGGTGCTCACCCTTTTAATGTGGGATATTTACAGGTGAATTGAATATTAGTATGGGGATTCGTGACGCCACCTGTGGTACCTGGTCAGAGTGACCAGCGCTGCTGTGCAGATCCACTGAAGGGTTAATATTGTGCAGCTAGATGTTAAGCCTTCCACAGGTAAGGCTGAGTCGTCCAGGGCAGGTAGATGTGTAGGGATGCAGGACAGACGGAGACCTGGCAGTTAGTGGTAATAAGGTAGGCACACACATAAGTCACTTTGGTACCTTTACTGAAGATGTTGCAGGCATCCCCGGAGCACTGTAGGGTGAAGGGTGCACATTCAGATTCCTCCACTGAGTAGGTGTGTGGCCTCCTGTTCTCTGCCTTTTTGTACTAAAGTCCTGGCCTGCGTGTAGCAGGGCCTAACTTGGTCTCCGTCTTGTACCTGGCTGACCTTGTGGTTGGACCTTCTCTCTGAAAGGACAGGGTCTTTTATGGCGGATCCTGCCAGACTCCGTCCTCCTGATCCTGCTACGTATCAGCTCTGTGGTACTCCTGGGACTTGTAGTCCTCCAGGAAATCCGGTGTTCTCCTAATGGGTCGTGGAGATCCCTATAGGCTCGGACCCCGGCGTCCGGTTGTAATAATTGCTGAGGTAAGCTGTAAAGGCTTTTCCACCTCATTCACTTTCCACTCGCCTTCCGTCCTACTCGGGCCCTCACACGATCACACACTGGCAGTTGGTTGGCTGCCTCTTCACCATCGGCACGCTTTCTCACTGAGCTGCACTCACTAGATTCAGCTCTGACTAGGCTGGAGTGGTTTCTGTTCCACTTTTACTAGCCTCCACTCTGTTTGAATCTCAGCTCTGCACTTCACCTTACTGCAGACTGACTGAGCTCACCTCAGAACTAACTCGCTTCTGCACTCTCTGAGGTGACTGCCTTAAATGGCTTCAATGGCTGAATGGCTCGATGTTTCCTGTGTTCACCCTTTCTTTATATGTCTAAACAGCTCCCTCTGATGGTCTTTGGGATGGGTGAATGTGTGTTAATGTATATAGTGACCTCTAGTGGTGTATTCCTTCAGTGCACCCTTCTGGGAGATATGGATCCAGTCGCATCTGGGCTCCACAGACATATAGGCAGAACAAGCCCTTTACACTCGGTAATTCAGCGTGCATCTCACAGCTAAAGCTCCGGCCTGCCATGCCAGAGGTTACGAGTTTGAATTTTGGGGGAAGATCACACTACTAGGAAGCCAAGAATGAGTGTCTGTATATAGCATAGACAATAGGTCCTGTGTTAGAGGAGAAGCAGCTTATTATGGTGGCGTCTGAGCCTGCATGACACAGTAAAAGTCAGAACATAGACCTCTCGGGACAGCAGGAAGCCTCCTCCAACTGAGCAATGTCTCCCTGGCTCATGGACACGTGTGATATGGTGCTGCAGAGTATATGGACAGTTGGGACGTGTGATATGGTGCTGCAGTGTATATGGACAGTTGGGACGTGTGATATGGTGCTGCAGTGTATATGGACAGTTGGGACGTGTGATATGGTGCTGCAGTGTATATGGACAGTTGGGACGTGTGATATGGTGCTGCAGAGTATATGGACAGTTGGGACGTGTGATATGGTGCTGCAGAGTATATGGACAGTTGGGACGTGTGATATGGTGCTGCAGTGTATATGGACAGTTGGGACGTGTGATATGGTGCTGCAGAGTATATGGACAGTTGGGACGTGTGATATGGTGCTGCAGTGTATATGGACAGTTGGGACGTGTGATATGGTGCTGCAGTGTATATGGACAGTTGGGACGTGTGATATGGTGCTGCAGTGTATATGGACAGTTGGGACGTGTGATATGGTGCTGCAGTGTATATGGACAGTTGGGACGTGTGATATGGTGCTGCAGTGTATATGGACAGTTGGGACGTGTGATATGGTGCTGCAGAGTATATGGACAGTTGGGACGTGTGATATGGTGCTGCAGAGTATATGGACAGTTGGGACGTGTGATATGGTGCTGCAGTGTATATGGACAGTTGGGACGTGTGATATGGTGCTGCAGAGTATACGGACATTCCTGCTGTGAGATATGGTGCTGCAGAGTATTGGACAGTTGGACATGTGATATGGTGCTGCAGTGTATATGGACAGTTGGGACGTGTGATATGGTGCTGCAGTGTATATGGACAGTTGGGACGTGTGATATGGTGCTGCAGTGTATATGGACAGTTGGGACGTGTGATATGGTGCTGCAGTGTATATGGACAGTTGGGACGTGTGATATGGTGCTGCAGTGTATATGGACAGTTGGGACGTGTGATATGGTGCTGCAGTGTATATGGACAGTTGGGACGTGTGATATGGTGCTGCAGTGTATATGGACAGTTGGGACGTGTGATATTGTGCTGCAGTGTATATGGACAGTTAGGACGTGTGATATGGTGCTGCAGTGTATATGGACAGTTGGGACGTGTGATATGGTGCTGCAGTAGTATATGGACAGTTGGGACGTGTGATATGGTGCTGCAGTGTATATGGACAGTTAGGACGTGTGATATGGTGCTGCAGTGTATATGGACAGTTGGGACGTGTGATATGGTGCTGCAGTGTATATGGACAGTTGGGACGTGTGATATGGTGCTGCAGTGTATATGGACAGTATGGACGTGTGATATGGTGCTGCAGTGTATATGGACAGTAGGACGTGTGATATGGTGCTGCAGTGTATATGGACAGTTGGACGTGTGATATGGTGCTGCAGTGTATATGGACAGTTGGGACGTGTGATATGGTGCTGCAGTGTATATGGACAGTTGGGACGTGTGATATGGTGCTGCAGTGTATATGGACAGTTGGGACGTGTGATATGGTGCTGCAGTGTATATGGACAGTTGGGACGTGTGATATGGTGCTGCAGTGTATATGGACAGTGGGACGTGTGATATGGTGCTGCAGTGTATATGGACAGTTAGGACGTGTGATATGGTGCTGCAGTGTATATGGACAGTTGGACGTGTGATATGGTGCTGCAGTGTATATGGACAGTTGGGACGTGTGATATGGTGCTGCAGTGTATATGGACAGTTGGGACGTGTGATATGGTGCTGCAGTGTATATGGACAGTAAGGACGTGTGATATGGTGCTGCAGTGTATATGGACAGTTGGGACGTGTGATATGGTGCTGCAGTGTATATGGACAGTTGGGACGTGTGATATGGTGCTGCAGTGTATATGGACAGTAAGGACGTGTGATATGGTGCTGCAGTGTATATGGACAGTAAGGACGTGTGATATGGTGCTGCAGTGTTATGGACAGTTGGGACGTGTGATATGGTGCTGCAGTGTACATGGACATTCCTACCGTGAGATGGGAGAGGGAGCAGATCACGGCTCAGCTGGATGACATGGCGAGCATTGCCAGGATCTAACCGGAGCCTCGATGATGGCGTTTATGATTTCCATTCCTTCTCTCTTGCAGGGGTCCCAGGTCTTCATTTACTTGTCCGATCAGATATACATCCCGGTTGCAGGATATCCGAAAGCCATACACCAAGAATGGGATGTGAGCGGGGTGACGGCAGTAGACGCAGCCTTTACCTGCCCCCACTCCAGCGACTTATATTTCATCATGGGTAAGTGTGGATACATCACCGGGCCAGCAGGATATAAAGTATACGCTTATACGCCTGCAGAAAAGTGACTGCAGCTCTGGAGGTGATTGTAGTATAAGACATGATGTAACAGCAGAATAGTGACTGCAGCTCTGGAGGGAACTGGAGGATAAGACACAATGTAACAGCAGAATAGTGACTGCAGCTCTGGAGGGAACTGGAGGATAAGACAATGTAACAGCAGAATAGTGAGTGCAGCTCTGGAGGTGACTGGAGGATAAGACACAATGTAACAGCAGAATAGTGAGTGCAGCTCTGGATGTGATTGTAGTGTAAGACACGATGTAACAGCAGAATAGTGACTGCAGCTCTGGAGGTGACTGGAGGATAAGACATGATGTAATAGCAGAACAGTGAGTGCAGCTCTGGAGGTGATTGTAGTGTAAGACATGATGTAACAGCAGAACAGTGACTGCAGCTCTGGAGGTGACTGGAGGATAAGACACAATGTAACAGCAGAATAGTGAGTGCAGCTCTAGATGTGATTGTAGTGTAAGACACAATGTAACAGCAGAATAGTGAGTGTAGCTCTGGAGGTGACTGGAGGATAAGACATGATGTAATAGCAGAACAGTGAGTGCAGCTCTGGAGGTGATTGTAGTGTAAGACATGATGTAACAGCAGAATAGTGACTGCAGCTCTGGAGGTGACTGGAGGATAAGACACAATGTAACAGCAGAATAGTGAGTGCAGCTCTGGATGTGATTGTAGTGTAAGACATGATGTAACAGCAGAATAGTGACTGCAGCTCTGGAGGTGACTGGAGGATAAGACACGATGTAACAGCAGAAAAGTGACTGCAGCTCTGGAGGTGACTGGAGGATAAGACACGATGTAACAGCAGAATAGTGAGTGCAGCTCTGGAGGGGACTGGAGGATAAGACACGATGTGACTGCAGAATAGTGACTGCAGCTCTGGAGGTGACTGGAGGATAAGACGCGATGTAACAGCAGAATAGTGAGTGCAGCTCTGGAGGTGACTGGAGGTTAAGACACGATGTAACAGCAGAATAGTGAGTGCAGCTCTGGAGGGGACTGGAGGATAAGACACGATGTAACAGCAGAAAAGTGACTGCAGCTCTGGAGGTGACTGGAGGATAAGACACGATGTAACAGCAGAATAGTGAGTGCAGCTCTGGAGGGGACTGGAGGATAAGACACGATGTAACAGCAGAATAGTGACTGCAGCTCTGGAGGTGACTGGAGGATAAGACACGATGTAACAGCATAAAAGTATGCAGCTTGAGGTGACTGAGTAAGACACATGTAACAGCAGAATAGTGAGTGCAGCTCTGGAGGGACTGGAGGATAAGACATGATGTAACAGCAGAATAGTGACTGCAGCTCTGGAGGTGACTGGAGGATAAGACACGATGTAACAGCAGAATAGTGACTGCAGCTCTGGAGGTGACTGGAGGATAAGACACGATGTAACAGCAGAATAGTGAGTGCAGCTCTGGAGGTGACTGGAGGTTAAGACACGATGTAACAGCAGAATAGTGAGTGCAGCTCTGGAGGGGACTGGAGGATAAGACACGATGTAACAGCAGAATAGTGAGTGCAGCTCTGGAGGGACTGGAGGATAAGACACTATAACTCAAGATTGTGAGTGAAATACACTCTCTTGTTTGCCTTTTGAAATTAATAAGATTTGTTTTACGAGACCTCGGAAAATCAATAGAGCACCCCCTTGTATGGTGTACTCAGGACTTCAGCTTTATTAGCACATGTAGGCATTCTAAATAGTGTCACAGACAAAGGAAAAGTTCCCTCTGAACTATGAGCCAATAGGAACTTTAGGGGCATGAATAGAAATGTGAGACTTCTCTGCCCATCAGTGTTACCTGATCACTGTGACACGGGGTTATAAGAGAAGATGGATACCACATACCGTATATACTCGAGTATAAGTCGACCCGAGTATAAGCACCTAATTTTGCCACGAAAAACTGGGTAAACTTATTTGACTCGAGTATAACCAGGTATGCAGTGTCCCCTCATCCCTATCCTGGTATACATGGCTCCCCACTCACATCCTGGTATGAATGGCTCCTTATCACCTATGGTTGTATACATGACTCCCCCCTCTCGTCCTGGTATGCATGGCTCCTTTATCCCCTATCCTTGTATACATGGCTCCTTATCCCCTATCTTTGTATGCATGGCTCCTTATACCCTATCCTTGTATGCATGGCTCCCCCGTCACGTTCTGGTATGCATGACTCCTTATCCTCTATCCTTGTATGCATGGCATCTTATCCCCTATCCTTGTATGCATGGCTCCTTATACCCTATCCTTGCATACATGGCTTCTTATCCCCTATCCTTGTATACATGGCTCCTTATCCCCTATCCTTGTATGCATGGTCCCCCCCCTCATGTCCTGGTATGCATGGCTACTTTATCCCCTATCCTTGTATACATGGCTCCTTATCCCCTATCTTTGTATGCATGGCTCCTTATCCCCTATCCTTGTATGCATGGCTCCTTATCCCCTATCCTTGTATACATGACTCCCTATCCCCTATCTGTTATGATTTGGTAACTGAGGAGTGCAGGTAAAAAAGGCAATACACCAGAGCAGTTGGAATCTATGAGATTGCAGTACCCTGACTAACCACCACAACAAGAGGCAGCCGTGGAGCGTTCCTACGTTGGTCCTAGATGCCTCGTCACAGCCTGAGAAACTAACTATACCTAAAGATAGAAAGAGGAAAGCTATCTGCCCCGGAGCAGATCCCCAAAGAACATAGAAAGCCCCCAAACATGTAATGGCGGTTAGACAAGAAGAAATACTGACACAGACAGAAAATAGTATGAGCAAACGTTGGGGCCCAAACTATCTAAATAGAAAAGGATAGGAAGGGCACTTACTGCAATCCCAAAAAACCCTGAAAAGCACCAACTCTACTAATTTCAAAAACACCTGAGATCACACGACCTCTACCACCTAAATTAGTTCTCTGGTGTAACAAAATCAAAACAGCAGCCACTGAAAAAACTGGAAAAAGCAAATGTACAAAACATCAGTGGCTGAACTAAACTGAGAGGGCAAAAGCCCCCGGAGGGGACCCTGAAGGCCCCCACAGAAGTGCAGGACAAAATGCAAAAATCAAGCACAAAAACAAAAAGAAGAAAATGTCTTATCTGTAAGCAGGAGATGCAGACACGACACAGCAGGCTACAAAGGAAACAGGAATCAAGGATTGAGACCAGAACAATTGATCACCGGCAACCCTGATGGGAAGGCGACTCCCTTAAATAAGACCAGTCAGTAACACCTGATTCCCAATCCTCACAATCTTCACTGGACAGTCCAGTACCGCTTGTAACCACCAGAGGGAGCCTCTGCTCAGAACTCAATTCAAGTCCATTCACAACAGTACCCCCCCTTGAGGAGGGGTCACCGAACCCTCACTTGAGCAACCAGGTCGGTCAGGATGAGTTCTATGATACGCACGGATGAGTCTCCTAGCATGGATGTCCGAAGCAAACACCCAAGAATTGTCTTCCTGACCATAACCTCTCCACTTAACCAAATACTGGAGTTTCCATCTAGAAAAACGAGAATTCAATATTTTCTCAACCACAAACTCCATATTGCCCTCAACCAGAACAGGGTCAGGAGGCAAAGCAGTAGGAACCACTGGCTCAACAAACCTCTTCAACAAGGACTTGTGGAACACGTTATGGATCTTAAATGTCCCTGGAAGAAGCAAACAAAAAGAAACAGGATTAAGAATCTCCATGATCTTATAAGGTCCAATGAACCTAGGCTTAAATTTAGGAGATGCCACTCTCATAGGAATATTTTTTGAGGACAACCAGACCAAGTCCCCCACTTTAAACCGAGGACCATCAGTCCTATGCCGGTTAGCAAACCGCTGGGCCCTCTCCTGAGAGAGGGACAACCTCTCCACTACCTGGTCCCAAATCTGTTGCATACGCTCAACAACAGAGTCAACACCTGGACAGGCAGAAGCCTCCGTCTGTCCTGAAGAAAATCGAGGGTGAAACCCAGAATTACAGAAAAATGGAGACATCAAAGTGGCAGAGCTAGCCCTATTATTAAGAGCAAACTCAGCCAAAGGCAAAAAAGAGACCCAGTCATCCTGATCAGCAGACACAAAGCATCTTAGATAAGTCTCCAATGTCTGGTTTGTTCTCTCAGTTTGACCATTGGTCTGAGGATGAAACGCCGAGGAGAAAGACAACTGAACACCAAGCTTAGAACAAAAGGTCCTCCAAAATCTGGAAACAAACTGGACTCCTCTGTCAGACACAATGTTCTCAGGAATGCCGTGTAAACGAACCACGTGCTGAAGGAACAAAGGCACCAATTCAGAGGAGGAAGGCAACTTAGGTAATGGCACAAGATGTATCATCTTGGAAAACCTATCACAAATCACCCAGATGACGGTCATTCTCTGAGAAACAGGGAGGTCGGAAATGAAATCCATAGAGATATGGGTCCATGGTCTCTTGGGCACAGGCAATGGCATCAACAAACCACTAGAGCGAGAGCAAGTCCCGCAGGACTGCACAAATTCCCTGACATCACGAGACAAGGTAGGCCACCAAAAGGACCGACTAACCAAGTCTCTGGTACCAAAAATTACGGGATGACCGGCCAACGCGGAACAATGAATCTCAGACATCACACTCTGTTTCCACTGGTCCGGGACAAACAATTTCCCAACAGGGCAGCGCTCGGGCCTATCCTCCTGACACCCCTCCAGAGCCAGTCTCAAATTGGGCGAGATGGCGGAAAGAACTACACCTTCTTTCAAAATAACAGAAGGATCAGATACCTCAGGAGAGTCCGCAAGGAAACTCCTCGAGAGGGCATCCGCCTTAAAATTCTTAGTGCCAGGAAGAAAGGAAACCACAAAATTAAAACGTGTGAAAAACAAGGCCCACCTGGCCTGTCTAGGATTAAGTCGCTTGGCAGATTCCAGATAAACCAGATTCTTATGTTCAGTAAGGACCACCACCTGATGTTTGGCTCCCTCCAGCCAATGTCTCCACTCTTCAAAAGCCCACTTCATGGCCAATAACTCCCGATTACCCACGTCATAATTACGTTCAGTAGGAGAAAATTTTCGAGAGAAAAAGGCACAAGGGTTACTTTTAGAGGTCTCTGGATCTCTTTGGGACAAAACGGCACCTGCCCCAATTTCAGAGGCATCAACCTCCACCTGAAATGGCAGAGAAACATCAGGCTGCCGTAGAACAGGAGCAGAAGTGAATCTCTGCTTAAGTTCCTGAAATGCAGAGACTGCCTCAGGAGGCCAATTCACCACATCAGAACCCTTTTTGGTCAAATCAGTTAATGGTTTAACAATAACCGATAAATTACCAATAAATTTACGATAAAAATTGGCAAAACCCAAAAATCTTTGAAGAGCCTTTAATGAAGTAGGTTGGACCCAATCACAGATGGCCTGAACCTTGACCGGGTCCATTTCAATAACAGATGGGGACAAAATGAATCCCAAAAATGAGGTCCTCTGTACGCCAAAAAGACACTTTGATCCCTTCACATACAGAGCATTCTCTCTCAAAATCTGAAATACAGTTCGAACATGTTTCACATGAGAGTCCCAGTCATTAGAAAAAATCAAGATATCATCCAAATAAACAATCAGAAATTTATCCACAAAATCCCTGAAAATGTCATTCATGAAGGACTGGAAGACAGAAGGAGCATTAGTGAGCCCAAAGGGCATCACAAGGTACTCAAAATGCCCTTCAGGGGTGTTAAATGCCGTCTTCCATTCATCCCCGTGCTTAATGCGAATAAGGTTATACGCCCCCCTGAGGTCAAGCTTGGTAAACCAAGTAGCGTTTTTCACCCTGGAAAACAGGTCAGAAATCAAGGGTAACGGATATTGATATTTCACAGTAATATTGTTCAAAAGACGATAATCAATACACGGCCTTAATGAACCATCCTTTTTGGCCACAAAGAAAAAACCGGCACCTAAGGGTGAAGAGGATGGTCTGATATGACCCTTCTCCAATGACTCCTTGATATAAGACCGCATAGCGTCATGTTCAGGTACAGACAAGTTAAAAAGGCGACCTTTAGGGAATTTACTACCCGGCACTAATTCAATAGCGCAGTCATAGCTCCTATGGGGAGGCAAAGATGCAGATTTACTTTCGCTAAACACATCAGAAAAATCAATCAAAAAGTCAGGAACATCCTGAGCCTGGGGGGAGGCAGAAAAAAACAGGAGTGTTGGTATTAACACATTGGCAGCCCCAACTGGTTACAGACACAGATTTCCAATCCAAAACAGGATTATGAGACTGTAACCAAGGGAAACCCAGCACGATAATGTCATGTAGATTATACAGAACCAAAAATTTGCAGCTCTCCTGATGATCAGGTTCAACCCTCATTATCACCTGAGTAGAGAACTGCGGTTTATTCTCAGCCAAAGGGGTAGAATTGATCCCCAGTAGGGGAATAGACTTCTGTAGGGGTACCAAGGGAAACCCGCAACGTTTAGCAAAATCAAAATCCATCAGGTTAATAGCTGCTCCCGAATCAACGAAAGCCTGAGCAGAAAATGAGGACAGAGAGCATATCAGAGTAACAGTTAATAAAAACTTAATCTGAACACTACCCAAGACAACTGAGCGCGCAAAACGTCTTCCCCGCTTAGGGCAGACTGAAATAGCATGAGAGGCATCACCACAGTAGAAACATAACCCATTGCGCTTTCGAAACTCATGACGCTGTGCCCCAGAAACCACTCTATCACACTGCATGGGTCCAGAAGCAGGTTCACAGGGCAACACCATTCCACGCATACCTCTCCGCTCACGCAAACGTCTGTCAATTTGAATCGCTAATGACATAGAATCATTGAGACCAGAGGGGACAGGGAATCCCACCATAACATCCTTTACATTATCTGACAGACCCTTCCGAAAAAGGGCCGCCAAAGCGTCGTCATTCCATTTGGTCAGGACTGCCCACCTACGGAATCTCTGACAGTATAACTCAGCGTCATCAAGACCCTGATTTAATGCCAACAAGGCTTTTTCAGTTTGATCAGTGACATTAGGCTCATCGTACAATAACCCCAAAGCCTGAAAAAATGCATCAACATCACTCAAAACAGGATCCCCAGGTGTCAGGGAAAAAGCCCAATCCTGAGGATCGCCGCGCAGGAGAGAGATGACAATTTGAACCTGCTGCGCTGCGTTCCCTGAGGACTTAGATTTTAAGGCAAAAAACAATTTACAATTATTTTTGAAATTCAGAAACTTGGCTCGATCCCCCAAAAATAAATCTGGCATGGGAATCCTAGGTTCCACAACAGGCAACCTAGCAAGATAGGCAGCAATACTCCGAACCTCAGTGGCAAGCTGATCCACACGGCCAGACAACTGTGCAAACTCCATTGAGAGAAAAGATCCTCCCCAGCACCCAGAGATACAGAGGAAAAAAAAAAAAATGCAACAAACAGAAAAAATATCTCTGACAACTTTGACAACTTTTTTTTTTCTTTCACAATATTTTTCCCTTCTGTGAGTACCATATAAATTTCAGTTTTGGCCGGTGATACTGTTATGATTTGGTAGCTGAGGAGTGCAGGTAAAAAAGGGCAATACACCAGAGCAGTTGGAATCTATGAGATTGCAGTACCCTGACTAACCACCACAACTAGAGGCAGCCGTGGAGCGTTCCTACGTTGGTCCTAGACGCCTCGTCACAGCCTGAGAAACTAACTATACCTAAAGATAGAAAGAGGAAAGCTATCTGCCCCGGAGCAGATCCCCAAAGAACATAGAAAGCCCCCAAACATGTAATGGCGGTTAGACAAGAAGAAATACTGACACAGACAGAAAATAGTATGAGCAAACGTTGGGGCCCAAACTATCTAAATAGAAAAGGATAGGAAGGGCACTTACTGCAATCCCAAAAAACCCTGAAAAGCACCATCTCTACTAATTTCAAAAACACCTGAGATCACACGACCTCTACCACCTAAATTAGTTCTCTGGTGTAACAAAATCAAAACAGCAGCCACTGAAAAAACTGGAAAAAGCAAATGTACAAACATCAGTGGCTGAACTAAACTGAGAGGGCAAAAGCCCCCGGAGGGGACCTTGAAGGCCCCCACAGAAGTGCAGGACAAAATGCAAAAATCAAGCACAAAAACAAAAAGAAGAAAATGTCTTATCTGTAAGCAGGAGATGCAGACACGACACAGCAGGCTACAAAGGAAACAGGAATCAAGGATTGAGACCAGAACAATTGATCACCGGCAACCCTGATGGGAAGGCGACTTCCTTAAATAAGACCAGTCAGTAACACCTGATTCCCAATCCTCACAATCTTCACTGGACAGTCCAGTACCGCTTGTAACCACCAGAGGGAGCCTCTGCTCAGAACTCAATTCAAGTCCATTCACAACACCTATCCTTGTATGCATGACTCCTTATCCTCTGTCCTTGTATGCATGGCTCCTTATCCCCTATCTTTGTATGCATGGCTCCTTATCCCCTATCCTTGTATGCATGGTTCCTATAAAAAAAAAAAAAAAAACATCCTACTTACTTTGCCTGTGCGCCCTCGCTGCATCTCTTCCGGCGCCAGCAGCTCTTCCTGCCGAGCGATCATGTGTCCCTGCTCATTAAGGTAATGAATATTCACTCCACGTATATGGGAGTGGAGAGGCATGCATATTCATTACCTTAATGAGCAGGGTAACGTGATCAATTGGCCGGAAATGCTGCTGGTGCCAGAACGAACGAGATGCAGCGAGGGCGCGCAGGAAGGTAAGTAGAATGTGTGCTGGAAGCCGCTGGCTGCTGCTGTCACTGTGCGCTATTACAGAGAGGTGAATATTCATTTCTGTTTAGCAGCGGCACAGGCTTTAGCCATATCCGCCGGCTCCGGCCTCTGTGACCCGCCGCTCCCCCTCCAATGCCATCCTTCTGGGACATTGACTCGTGTATAAGCTGAGGGGGCATTTTCAGCACAGAAATGTGCTGAGAAACTTGGCTTATACACAAGTATATATGGTACTCCAAAATTATTTTCTGTTCTCTTACATTTCCCATGTTTTGTGACCAATTTTAGTAGGTATATAGGAGTGCACTACTTGAATCCTCAGGACTTTCCTACCTGCTTCACCTTAGTTCACTACCTGAAGACCTATAATTGTATCAAAACAATGGATATCTTCTTGTGTGTTATCTATAATATACAACCAGGGGTTCTTTGACAAGATTTTCCTTGCACATGGAATCAATTAGTTGGGTATAACACAGATTAGCGTTTTTATGGATACATACACCAACAAACAAATAATAGTAGCTGCATACATGTATGTATGATCCCTGAGAGCCACCCACCTAGACCTTTTAAATATTCTAAAGGGCCCGTCTCACATAGCGATATCGCTACCGAGATCGGTGTTGAGTCACTAGTTTTGTGACGCAGCAGCGAGCTCACCAGCGATATCGCTGTGTGTGACATTCAGCGACGATCAGCCCCCCTGCCGGGTATCGCTGATCGTCGCTGAAATGTCAGGACCTTTTTTTGATCGCTGGTTTCCCGCTGACAGGCACGCATCGCTGCGTGTGACAGGCGGGAGACCAGCGATCTGCTGGTAACCAAGGTACACAGCGGGTTTCCAGGTGCGGGGCTGTGCCTAGAAACCCGCTGTGTACCTTGGATACCAGCGCCCTGATGCAGGGAGCTGGTATCCAAGGTACACAGCGGGTTTCCAGGCACCGCGCAGCTCTTGGAAACCCGCTGTGTACCTTGGATACCAGCTCTCTGCATCAGGGCGCTGGTATCCAAGGTACACTGCGGGTAACTAAGCGATGTTAACCCGCAGTGTCGCTGTCCCAGATCGCTGCCTGAGCTGCCTGTTTGGCAGCTCAGCAGCGATCATGTAGCGATACACCAGCAATCCTGACAAGTGCATATCGTTGTCGGGATCGCTGGTGTATCGTTATGTGAGACCCAGCCTTTACTCACAGGACTATGAGAGCAAATCCAGCAGTTCCTGGGTGACGTGTACGTCTATGTCTTTTAAGAGCACTGGTGATGGTTGAGGAATTTGTTATCTCAGTCATCATTCAGAACCTTATTGTCACGCTGTGAAGGTCTTCCACAAGGAGGAGGGCCACAAAATATCCCTGGACCTGAGACCCTAACTATTCTTGTCCCGGGGGTACTCTTGAAGGTAGAGAGGCCTGGGTCTCTGACCTTGCTATGCTCCTGTTAAGCCCTAATTTGTCCCCTCCCCCACTCCAAGAGGCATGGGACAGAAAGGGGAGGTAAAAAGACACAAAGACAAAACAGGGATAACAGAAAACCTTTATCACACAAAAGCACTAACCAACAATAGGGAGGAGGAAAGGGACAGGGTAGAATAAACTAAATGGGACCAGGAGATAAACACACTGGTACTAGTGCAAACTACAGATCACTACTACAACAACTCCACTCTAACCACTTAGCTTGAGGACTCAGCACAGGAAGATGAATCTTTCACCAGAAGGGACTAACCATCTAGAGCCAGTACATATAGAGGGAGTAAATGATTAGCAGTTGCAGCTGAGAAGAACCATGCTGTATCATCTCAGTCAGCATTGAAAAAGTCCATGGAAGAAGACTTGTGATTCATTACCCGACGTGACCATCTAATCCAGGTCTTCCAGGGGGACGTGACACCCTTGTGACAGTACCCCCGCTTCTATGAGTGGGCCACTGGACTCTCGAGACCGAGTTTACCAGGACTATATTAGTTTACTGGCATTCACATCAGATGACGGTACCCACATCCGCTCCTAAGGACCATACCCCTTTCAGTGCACAAAGTATTGGAAAGAGCGGTGAGCCATATGAGAATCCACAATTCTTGCAACCTGAAACTCCAAATTAAAATCAACAAAAATTGGTGGCGGCGGCAAGAGTGACGGCTCCACAGGCGCTACATATTGTTTGAACAATGACCTGTGGAAAACGTTGTGGATATTGAGAGCTAGTGGAAGCTCAAGACGAAAGGCCACAGAGTTAATTACCACGACTATCATGTAAAGAACAATGAACCTGAGACTTAATTTCCAGGAAGGAATCTTCAGTTTAATATTTCTATTAGCCAGCCATACTAAATCATTCACATCCAGGTCCGGACCTGACAACCGTTTCTTATCAGCCTGCATCTGTCCCCATGATCTAAATTTAAGTTGTTTTGACCCCCTTGCCACACAGATGAGAGTGATGAAGAGAATAGTTCCTCCCCAGGAACCCCTGGACACCCCTCCTTACTGAAGGTACAGAACTGCGGATGGAAGCCATATGCACCAAAAAATGTCGACTTACCAGTGGACTCAGTGCGATGATTAAGGCAAACTCAGCCAGTGGTAGAAAGTAAGAACAATCCTCCTGGTTATCTGACACAACACCTGAGGTACAGTGGGTTCGGAAAGTATTCAGACCCCTTTAAATTTTTCACTCTTTGTTTCATTGCAGCCATTTGGTAAATTCAAAAAAGTTCATTTTTTCTCATTAATGTGCACTCTGCACCCCATCTTTACTGAAAAAAACAGAAATGTAGAAATTTTTGAAAATTTATTAAAAAAGAAAAACTGAAATATCACATGGTCATAAGTATTCATACCCTTTGCTCAGACACTCATATTTGCGTCACATGCTGTCCATTTCCTTGTGATCCTCCTTGAGATGATTCTACTCCTTCATTGGAGTCCAGATGTGTGTAATTACACTGATAGGACTTGATTTGTAAAGGCGATACCTGTCTATATAAGACCTCACAGCTCACAGTGCATGTCAGACCAAATGAGAATCATGAGGTCAAAGGAACTGGCCAAGGAGCTCAGAGACAGAATTGTGGCAAGGCACAGATCTGACCAAGGTTACCAAAGAATTTCTGCAGTACTCAAGGTTCCTAAGAGCACAGTGGCCTCCATAATCCTTATATGGAAGAAGTTTGGGACCACCAGAAGTCTTCCTAGACCTGGCCGTCCAGCCAAACTGAGCAATCGTGGGAGAAGAGCCTTGGTGAGAGTGGTAAAGAAGAACCCCAAGATCACTGTGGCTGAGCTCCACAGATGCAATAGTGAGATGGGAGAAAGTTCCACAAAGTCAACTATCACTGCAGCCCTCCACCAGTCGGGCCTTTATGGCAGAGTGACCAGACGGAAGCCTCTCCTCAGTGCCAGACATATGAAAGCCCGCATAGAGTTTACTAAAAAACACATGAAGGACTCCCAGACTATGAGAAATAAGATTCTCCGGTCTGATGAGACGAAGATAGAACTTTTTGGTGATAATTCTTAGCGGTATGTGGAGAAAACCAGGCACTGCTCATCACCTGCCCAATACAATCCCAACAGTGAAACATGGTGGAGGCAGCATCATGCTATGGGGGTGTTTTTCAGCTGCAGGGACAGGATGACTGGTTGTAATTGAAGGAAACATGAATGCGGCAAAGTACAGAGATATCCTGGATGAAAACCTCTTCCAGAGTGCTCTGGACCTCCGACTTGGCCGAAGGTTCACCTTCCATCAAGACAATGACCCTAAGCACACAGCTAAAATAACAAAGGAGTGGCTTCAGAACAACTCTGTGATCATTCCTGACTGACCCAGCCAGCGCCCTGACCTAAACCCAACTGAGCATCTCTGGAGAGACCTGAAAATGGTTGTTCACCAACGTTCACCATCCAACCTGACGGAACTGGAGAGGATCTGCCAGGAAGAATGGCAGAGGATCCCCAAATCCAGGGGTGAAAAACTTGTTGTATCATCATTCCCAAGAAGACTCATGGCTGTACTAGCTCAAAAGGGTGCTTCTGCTCAATACTGAGCAAAGGGGCTGAATACTTATGACCATGGGAGATTTCAGTTTTTCTTTTTTAATAAATTTGCAAAAATTTCTACATTTCTGGGTTTTTTCAGTAAAGATGGGGTGCAGAGTGTACATTAATGGGAAAAAAATTAACTTTTTTGCATTTTCCAAATGGCTGCAATGAAATAAAGAGTGAAAAATTTAAAGGGGACTGAATACTTTCCGTACCCACTGTATGTCTCCAGACTTTGGTTTAGACATTCCGTCTGACCATTAGTTTGAGGATGAAACGCCGAAAAAAAGGATAGATGCATCCCCGAACGAGAACAAAATGCCCTCCAGAATTTAGATACAAACTGGGTCCCCAGACCTGACACCACAGCCGAGGGAAACCGTGAAGCTTCACGATCTCGGTGACAAACCCTGAGTCAGTGTCTTAGCATTAGAGCAGGTAAACCAATGACGTGCATCATTTACTGAACCTGGATACGTGTATCGGTTAGTAATCCGATTTAACTCCTAAAAATCTAAACAGGGACGTAGGCGAAGAGCAGTGTATAATATGTACCTTAGCAAGACTCTAAAGGTACTGCCACACTTAGCGATCTGGTTAGCAATCTCGATAACGACGCAAGTAGGGTTGAGCATTCCGATACTTCCGATAACTGAAATCCAATGTAAGTCTATGGGAACAAAATATCGGAAGTACTTCCGATACTTACTTCCGATATTTTGTTCCCATAGACTTACATTGGATTTCAGGTATCGGAAGTATCGGAAGTATCGGAATGCTCAACCCTAGACGCAAGCTAATGAGATCGTTAGTGTGATCTCTTTTAGGTCGCTAGTAGCTGCCAAACAGGAGATCTCATAAACGACTCATCAGCGGTCAGCGATCTCTTTAACGACTTTGGCGGTCGTTAGGATGTCATTAGCATGTACTGAGCGCTTCTGATTCATAGGAATTTCCAGCATCGCTCCTGCTCTCTGCGTCCTGCTAGCCTGCTTTGCAACTTCTGCGATCCTCTCTGTGACGCAAAAGAGAACTTACAGATATTGCGATCCACTCCGTGACGCTAAACACCATATGCGTCACAAACGAGGTCGCTTGTCGTTCGCAAAAGGTGCCAAACACAGCGATATAGGCTCACCAGCGGGACGCCAACGATCAAAAAACGGTCCAGAACTCTAGTGACGATCAGCGACATCACAGCAGGGCCACATCGTTGCTACATGCCACACACAACGAGGTCACTAACGAGATCGCTAAATAGTGACGTTTTAGTGATCTCGTTAGCGATCTCGTTTGCGATCTCGCTTAGTGTGGCATACCCTTTAGAGATGTAATCCTTCATGGCTGTCCTTTCAGGGCTAGACAGATTGTATAATCTGGTCTTGGGTAGTTTCACGCCCGTGAACAAGTTTACGGGACAATCATACACACGGTGGGGAGGCAGTCCCTGGCATTACTTTTCTGAGAACACATCCACAAAATCAGACAGAAAAGATTGTAGGGTTTTCGTGGAAGCAGTAGAAATGATGGTAGCAAGGCAATTATTTTTGCAGAAGTCACTCCATTTGACTATTCTCTGGACTGCCAGTCAATAACCGGATTATGCTTAGTCAACCAGGGAAGACCCAGCACAATAGGAGTAGGGAGACCTTCCAAGATATAAAAAGAAAGGAGCTCCCTGCGAAGAGCCCCTATGCACAGTTTCACATGCACTACTTGCATAAAATTTCCTTGACTAAGAGGCGCAGAGTCATTTGCAAATTTGGGGATGGGCTTCTCCAGGGAACTGTAAGGAAGACCATCAAAATACGATGTAAAATCTTTGTAGAGTCCTCAAAGTGCTGGAGAACCGCACAGATGTCAAATATTCATACCCACTCTTCAATAGTTATATGCAAAGGCTGACCAGAATACCGATGAGCATGTTGAAGCTGTTATTCAACTACTGCCCTCTGCTTCTCACAAAGCGTTGTCAGCATGTGCAGTGTGGAGTTCCAGCACGTGGTGATGTCGCACACCAGTCGGTGAGCTGGCACTTGCATGCACTGCTGCAACACTTCCATAGCAGTGGCAGATTTAGTTGACATGCCGAAATGGGCAAATCTGGGTAGGTTTTCAGAAACCTTTTAACTACCAAGTTGAGCATGTGGGCCACGCATGGTACGTGTGTTAACTTGCCAGGCTTTACATACGCCACCAGGTTACGGCCATTATCACACACGACCATGCCTGGTTTTAGGTTCAACGGTGGGAGCCACAGACATTCATCTGGTCTGTTATTCCTCTGAGTAACTCTGCTGCACTGTATGGTTTGTCTCCTAAACAAATTAGCTTCAGCAGAGCCTGTTGCTGCTTCGCTGAGGCAGTGCTGCAGAGCTTCCAGCTGCTGGCTGTTGTGGACGATGTGCTCCATGATAGCACATCCGAGATGGAAGATGAGGAGGAGCAGGAGGGGGTGCAGAAAAATCCTCCATGTCTAAAAGACTAAACAGCAACATTTCCACGGCAATCAGCCTGGAAATGCGCCTGTTTAGCATTAGGGCCTGTGGGTGAGTGGTTGGAAACTTTCTTTTTCATTCCAAGGTCTTGGGTAGGGACAATTAAACACTGTGTCGGGACAAGGATTTGGAAATTCCTGAAGATGGTGTCTCAGAATGTGCAAGGACAGGTGCAGGGCGGGAGGCATGTGCGGCAATATCATACACAGGCGATTGTCGAGCACCTAGTGCAGGAAAAGAGGCAGTGGTCTCACCCACTGGCATCAATTGTGAACCCAGGAATTAAGCCCACCGAGTCGGGTGCTTAGATAGTATATGCATGATCATGCTGGTGGTGGTTAGGCTCTTATTGGTCAGGCTCCTGCTGATTTGGGAATAGCACAAGTTGCAAATGACCACTTTTTGTCTCAGAACTCTCTTTAAAAAAGTCCCAGACTGGGGAACACCCAACTCATGCAACTGGGAGCGATACATCCCACACCTGCTATTCACTTACCGAGAGGTTTTCCTCCTTCGAGCTCCTGTACAGCAGGTGAGTCCGGGGACCCCTTGGGTTGGTAAGGGAATCAAGGGAAGAAGAGCCGAACCCTTCAGAAGTGTCCATCGTAGAGTATGTCATGCGCTTCCGTGACAAAATGCAGACCTTGATGCAGTTGGTACATGACAACATGGCACAGGCTCGCCCTGCTGGGATAACCCATCAGCATAGCATCATCATCATTAGCATCAACATTACCCTCAATATCAGATCGAGGAGGGGTGTCAGGGACATAATACACGAACATCCTCCCCAAATCAGTCCCCAACAAAACCTCGGTGGGCAAGTTTTCGGACAACCCCACTTCCTTCACCCCGCTCCTGCCACCCCAATCTATAAAAACCTGGGCCATCGACAAGAGGCAGCGGATGTATCCGATTCCGGTGACAGTCAGGGTTTTCCCCAGAATAATCTCTTCAGGGGCCACCAGTTCAGGTCGGATGAGGGTTTGTTCGGCTCCGGTGTCCTTGAGGCCTATAGCGACATGGTTCCCCACGGTGACTTTCTGCCAATTTTCACAGGCCCTCCCAACCGCCCCACCCACAAAAAGAACTGCTGCATTAGGCCCTGAGGCCTTGGCTGGGAGGGGTTCTTCTTCTGCTTCGCCAGACAAGTGACGCTAAGATGTGCAGTCCGATTTCAGAAATAACACTTGCGGGGATCGGATGTAGGCCTGGGGTTGGCAAAGGGGACAAGACCTCCGGTGAGTCGGCTGGCAGGGGTGCTGGGGTTGGTTGAAGGCTTACCCCCTTTACAGCTGGCGGTGACTGGCTTCTGCACCTCCGGTTTACGGTTGGCCTCGTAAGTGTCAACGATTTGCGCTGCTTTGTTCATGTCTTTTGGCTCCTGGTCCATCACGAACTGTCGCACCTCAGCTGGGCAAAAATGTAGGAATTGGTCTTTTATCATCAAATCCCGCAGCTGCTCAAAGGTGACCACTGACAGTCCTTGGATCCACTGGTCAAAGGGGGTTCAGAGTCCATGCACCACATCTCTGTAACTGTCGTGTGGGCCACATTGGAGGTTCCAGAACTTTTTTCTGTAGACCTCAGGAGTCAGTTGGTACTTCTTTTTCTGCTTGATGGCCTGATAATCTCCCTCGTAGTCTCGAGGAAGAGAAGCAAACGCCTCCAGAGCTTTTCCTTTGAGCCCTGGGGTTAAATATCAGGCCCATTAGTCCTCGGGCAGCTGGTACTGTCTGCAAGCTTTCTCAAATCCCCACAGAAAAATGTCCAAGTCCCCTTCCTTTTCCATCATCGGAAAGTACTATGGCCGGGGTTTAAGGAACTGAGCATTGCTGCACTCGCTGCTGGGCTGGGAAGACCTCTGCCCCTGGATTCAGACTAACTCCAGCTGGTACTGTCTCTTCCCGCTCAGCCTGGATCTGTCTGTGTTGCTGAATCAGCTGGAGAGGTTCCTCATGATCATCTGCGTGGAGTTGATTCAAGGCCATTTGCTGGAGGGGTCTACGCTGGTTGCAAGTAGGGCCGGCATTCAGCGGTTGGACCTCCACAGCAGAACACCTGTGCTTAGGCTGGCTCCTGCGTCCCCTGGGCTATGGAGACGGACTGGCTCTGCTTCAAGTGCACCAGTTCCGCGACCATTTGTTGTTTTTTTTTGCCACGGGGGTCAATGCCTCTGGTCATACATATTCCAGCAAGAATGTCCTTTTTCTGCTGCTTATACCAGGCCCACCCAAGCATAGCCAAATATAAGATAAAACAGAAAAACATACTGTTACACACAGTATTGTCTCAGCACTAATAAACACTGAGTTCATTCTCCAAAACTTTTTGCGCAGGGTCCTCACAAGAACCGTGCAAGTTTTTAGTGAAAAGAATGATTGCTCAAACCAGATCACTAATGCTCTAGTATCCCACCGCTCTGCCACCAATATGTCAGATAATTTCTTGATATGTCAGGGATTTATTTGTCTATCCCACTCTCAGTCCTGATTCGGAACTTGCAGTTTTCTGGCGCCCCCTTACCCTCAGGTCAGTCAAGGAACTGCACCTAGGATAAGTAGTCGCCAGAAAGGCTGCCTTGCCGTGTACTGGCTATTGGGCACTCTGCAGTGAGGGCGATATGTATATCCCCAGTCTCAGGCTGGAAATGCACATACAGTGAAGGAAATAAGTATTTGACCCCTTGCTGATTTTGTAAGTTTCCCACTGACACAGACATGAACAGTCTATAATTTTCAGGGTCGGTTAATTTTAACATTGAGAGATAAAATATCAAAAATAAAATCCAGAAAATCACATTGTATAAATTATATACATTTATTTGCATTTTGCAGTGAGAAATAAGTATTTGATCCCTCTGCCAACCATTAAGAGTTCTGGCTCCTACAGACCGGATAGACTCCTAATCAACTCGTTCCCTGCATTACAGACAGCTCTTACATAGTCACCTTTATAAAAGACTTCTGTCCACAGACTCAGTTATCAGTCAGACTCTAACCTCTACAACATGGGCAAGACCAAAGAGCTTTACCATAAGTAAGACACTGGGTGAGAAGAAGACAACTCTTGGTGCAATTTTAAGAAATGAAGAAATACAAAATGACTGTCAATCGACATCGATCTCACCCAGCGTCTTATGGTTTTGTCGCCCATTCCAGCTTTGTGCAGGTCTATGATCTTGTCTCTGACATCCTTATAAAGCTCTTTGGTCTTGCCCATGGTGTAGAGGTTAGAGTCTGACTGATAATTGAGTCTGTGGACAGGAGTCTTTTATAAAGGTGACGATGTAACAGCTGTCTGTAATGCAGGGAACGAGTTGATTAGGAGTCTAACTGGTCTGTAGGAGCCAGAACTGTTAATGGTTGGTAGGGGATCAAATACTTATTTCTCACTGCAAAATGCAAATAGATTTATATAATTTATACAATGTGATTTTCTGGATTTTATTTTTAACCCCTTAACCCCCAAGGGTGGTTTGCACATTAATGACGGGCCAATTTTTACAATTCTGACCACTGTCTCTTTATGAAGTTATAAATCTGGAACGCTTCAACGGATCTTGGCGATTTTGACATTGTTTTCTCGTGACAGATTGTACTTCATGATAGTGGTAACATTTTTTGATATAACTTGCATTTATTTATGAAAAAAATGGAAATATGGCAAAAATTTTGAAAATTTTACAATTTTCAAACTTTGAATTTTTATGCCCTTAAAACAGAAAAATATGTCACACAAAATAGTTACTAAATAACATTTCCCACATGTCTACTTTACATCAGCACAATTTTGGAAACAAAATTTTTTTTTGTTAGGAAGTTATAAAGGGTTAAAATTTGACCAGCGATTTCTCATTTTTACAACACCATTTTTTTTAGGGACCACATCACATTTGAAGTCACTTTGAGGGGTCTATATGATAGAAAATACCAAAAAGTGACACCATTCTAAAAACTGCACCCCCCAAGGTGCTCAAAACCACATTCAAGAAGTTTAATAACCCTTCAGGTGCTTCACAGGAATTTTTGGAATGTTTAAAAAAATTAACATTTAACTTTTTTTCACAAAATATTTACTTCAGATCCATTTTTTTTTATTTTACCAAGGGTGACAGTACAAATTGGACCACAAAAGTTGTTGTGCAATTTGTCCTGAGTACGTTGATACCCCATATGTGGGGGGAACCACTGTTTGGGTGCATGGCAGAGCTCAGAAGGGAAGGAGCGCAGTTTGACTTTTCAATGCAAAATTGGCTGGAATTGAGATTGGACGCCATGTCGCATTTGGAGAGCCCCTGATGTGCCTACACAGTGGAAACCCCCAACAAGTGACACCATTTTGGAAAGTAGACCCCCTAAGGAACTTATCTAGATGTGTGGTGAGCACTTTGAACCCCCAAGTACTTCACAGAAGTTTATAACGTAGAGCCGTAAAAATAAAAAATCATAATTTTTCCACAAAAATGATCTTCTCTCCCCAATTTTTTATTTTCCCAAGGGTAACAGGAAATTGGACCCCAAAAGTAATTAAGTAACCTATATGAGGGGGTAAACCACTATTTGGGTGCATGACAGAGCTCAGAATGGAAGGAACGCCGTTTGACTTTTTCAACGCAGAAATGACTGGACGCCATGTCGCGTTTGGAGAGCCCCTGATGGCCTAAACAGTGGAAACCCCCCAACAAATGACACCATTTTGGAAAGCTAGACCCTCAAGTAACTTATCTAGATGTGTGGTGAGCACTTTGAACCCCCACAAGGGCTTCACAGAAGTTTATAACATAGAGCCATAAAATTCAAAAATCATATTTATTCCACAAAAATTATCTTTTCACCCCTAATTTTTATTTTTTCAAGGGTAACAAGACCACAAAAGTTATTGTGCAATTTTTCCTTAGTACGCTGATACTCCATATGTTGGGGTAAACCACTGTTTGGGCGCATGGCAGAACATGGAGGGGAAGGAGCGCCGTTTGACTTTTTCAATGCAAAATTGGCTGGAATTGAGATTGGACGCCATGTCGCATTTGGAGAGCCCCTGATGTGCCTGAGTATTGGAAACCCCCCACATGTGACCCTATTTTGGAAACTAGACCTTCCCAAGGAACTTGTCTAGATGTGTGGTGAGAACTTTGAACCCCCAGGTGTTTCACTAAAGTTTATAATGCCCGAGCGTGAAAATAAAAAAAATCATATTTTTTCCACAAACATTATCTTTTAGACCCCAATTTTTTATTTTCCCAAGGGTAACAGGAGAAATTGGACACCAAAAGTTGTTGTCCAGTTTGTCCTGAGTACGCTGATACCCCATATGTTGGAGAAAACTACTGTATGGGCACACGTCGGGGCTCGGAAGGGAAGTAGTGACGTTTTGTAATGCAGACTTTGATGGAATGGTCTGTGGGAGTCATGTGCGTTTGGAGAGCCCCTAATGTGCCTAAACAGTGGAAACCCCCTACAAGTGACCACATTTTGGAAACTAGACCCCCCCAAGGAACTTATCTAGATGTGTGGTGAGCACTTTGAACCCCCAAGTGCTTCACAGACGTTCATAACGCCCGGGCGTGAAAATAAAAAAAAAAATATTTTTTCCACAAACATTATCTTTTAGACCCCAATTTTTTATTTTCCCAAGGGTAACAGGAGAAATTGGACCCCAAAAGTTGTTGCCCAATTTGTCCTGAGTAGCCGATACCCCATATGTGGGGGTAAACCACTTTTTGGGTGCATGGCAAAGATCGGAAGGGAAGGAGCACCGTTTGACTTTTTCAACGCACAATTGGCTGGAATTGAGATCAGATGCCATGTCACATTTGGAGAGCCCCTGATGTGCCTAAACAGCGGAAACCCCCAATTCTAACTCCAACCCTAACCCTAGTCCCAACCCTAATCATAACCCTAACCATGAATTTCATGAATTTCTTTTGGGGGCGTTTATACCGTTCTATGTGTGATAAAATTGATAAAGTAGTTTTATTCTTTGGGTCAGTACGATTACGGCGATACCTCATTTGTATCTTTTTTATGTTTTGGCGCTTTTATGCAATAAAAACTATTTTATATCAAAAAATATTAGTTTTGCATCGCTTTATTCTGCGAGCTATAACTTTTTTATTTTTTCGCTGATGATGCTGTATGGTGGCTCGTTTTTTGCGGTACAAGATGACGTTTTCAGCGGTACCATGGTTATTTATATCCGTCTTTTTAATCTCGTGTTATTCCACTTTTTGTTCGGCGGTATGATGATAAACCATTGTTTTTTTGTCTAGTTTTTTTTTTTTTTAAGGGGTTCACTAAAGGAGTTAACTAGTGGGACAGTTTTATAGGGCGGGTTGTTACGGACACGGCGATAGTAAATATGTGTACTTTTATTGTTTTTTTTAAATTTTCATAATAATAATGTGTTTATTGGGGAATATTTTTATTTATTTTTAACATTTTTACACATTTTTTTTACATTTTTAAATTGTTCCAGGGTGGGATATCACTATATAATGGCAGATCTCTGATCTGATAGTTTGCAGAGCACTGTGTCAGATCAGCGATCTGACAGACAGTGCAGGAGGCTTGCCTGCGCCTGCTCTCAGCAGATACTGACAAGCCTCCTCCCTGCAGGCCCCCGGATCCAATATGGCCATGGGGTCCTGCAGGGAGGAGGCCCTCTGAACAACGCCATCACATCGCGTTGCTCTGAGGTTCTTAGGGAAGCATGCAGGGAGCCCCCTACCTGCGCGATGCTTTCCTATGCCACCGGAACACTGCGATCATGTTTGATCACAGTGTGCCGGGGGTTTAAGTGTTGGGAGCTGACACCCACCCGCGATCAGCTGCGCTCCCCCCGTGAGCGTGGCTGATCGCATATGACGTACTATTCTGTCCATGGGAATTACGGGAATTACGGTAAGTCCCAGGGCACATGGACAGAATAGTACATCTGATGGCAGAAATGGGTTAATATTATATTTCTCAATGTTAAAATGAACCTACCCTTAAAATTATAGACTGTTTATGTCTTTGTCAGCGGGCAAACTTACAAAATCAGCAAGGGATCATTATTATTTCCCCCACTGTATAAACCTCTGTTCCATCACTGCCAGAATCTCCCAAATTCCCCAGAACACTTTTCTGCCACCAACCCCTCGTTTGACATTAATACCAATATCGGGTCAGGAGCCCGCCCACAAGGTAGTGTAATTTAGAGCGGAGGACGTGGCATTCCGTTCATAGAGCAAGGAAAGCGAGACTAGTAAATTTTATAGATTTACTCCAGAAAATATAGGCAGATATAAAAGATGTTACAAAAGAGAAAAAATACAGTATATACAAAACAGTTACAAATAAGAGAGGAGAACTTACACATCTCAGTCACTGGCATGACATGTGGATGAGGGGAGGAGAATCGTACCAAGAAAAAATGGTTCATAAGCACAGCCTTCTGCTAGCTGCTTCTCTGGGCAAAAGACCCCCCTTTGTTTGAGCATCTGAGCTTTATACCTTTGCCTGAAACCAAGGGTTTTCCCCCTTGCTGACCTCACAGGGTGGGCTGGATACACTCCCTTTAGAAAGTTATTAAAAAACTTCTGCGGGGCATAACTCGGCCTGGGAAGTTCGCAGAGAGACAGTAGGGGTATCATATGTTTGCTTACGAATTGATCTTTCATTTAAGACTGAACATGACGTGTCTGGGTGGCGCGGGCAGGCAGAAATCTGTTTCTCGGTTTCTGGCATCCGCACAAGCTACAAAACGCTGCTGTGAATAGGTTTCATTATGCAGATTCTAAAAATATAAGTTTCCTTTCTCTAGGAGTATTTTGCGTTATTAAATTCGAGTTTGAAGGAACAAAGAAACATGTGCTCTGAACCTTTAGTTCCTGCTTGAGCTGGGCAGACCAGGATCTCACATTACATAAGCTGGTATAGCGGGAGGGAGGGGCGAGTGGACCTTCCAACAGGGAGAAAGAGGATGGAGGGGGCTGGAAGCTGCAGCTACATGCCTGCACATGAGAAGCTCAGTGCTACACTGCACCAACGAAGTGGGGGAGTGGCAGCACAAGCACTGGAAATGTACATAGAATTTTTAGGAATTCATTCATATTTTCCTGACACGAGCATTCAGGAAATCAATACAGCTCAGCCTTGGATGGTGTACCCATGATTTCTAATTTATTAGAACATTTAGGCACTTTACATAGAGTCACAAAGCAAAAGTTCTCTCTGAACTATGAGCCAATAAGAACTTAAGGGTCATAAATAGAAATGTGATCAGTGTTATTTGATCACTGTGACACAGGGTTACAAGACAAAATGGATACCAGAGTCACAAAATGAAATCTGTTCTCTCACAGGATCATTATGACATATGAGGCCCGGCATACAATATGTGTGGTAGGATGCTAGTGGACACTTCAGACTTGGTATTTAGTATCTAGTAGTTATTACATTACAGCAGGTTTTGTTGCAATCATTGACTATCCTGCATTTTTACATAGGAAACAAGCTCACCCTGGTGGATCTGATCACACGGAAACGTTCGGGAAAAGATCAGATCATCATCCACACAGATTTGGACAGCGCTATGTGCAACACTCACGGATTGTATCTCCTCCAAGGTCCAATCTTCTACCACTACAAGAATGTGGAAGAGTTGCTGTCCTCCAAGGAAGCACCAACACCAGGGAACATTGCCTCCTACTTCCTGGACTGCTAGACCGATACACCAGCCCCGTGGATATCATCTCCTACTGTCTGGACTTTAGACCCACACATCGGCCCTTAAGGACATTGCCTCCTACTTCCTGGACTGCTAGACCGATACACCAGTCCCGTGGATATCATCTCCTACTTCCTGGACTGTTAGACCCACACATCGGCCCTTAAGGACATTGCCTCCTACTTCCTGGACTGCTAGACCGATACACCTCCTATCAGCTAGACTCAGTGGCATAACTAGAGTCCTATTGGCCCCAGTGCAAAATTTGGACTTGACCCCCCACCTCTATGACATATGTGTAATAGTGTGCCCATCATTGCACCTTCCTTTAATGATGTCCCCCGTCCTATCCCCTTTCTGTAATAATGTCCCCCAGCATTGCCCCATCCTGTAATAATGTCTCTCATCCTAATCCCCTTCCTATTCTAATATTCCCTGTTCTCAGCCTCTTCCTTTTATAATGTTGCCCATCCTGTGTTCCTTCCTGGTATAATATCCCCCATCATGGGCTCCTTCCTCGTATAATGATCCCCACCCTATAATAATGACAGCTATCCTTCGCCACTTCCTCATATAATGACCCCCATCCTGGACACCATTCTGGTATAATGACCCCCATTCTGACCTCTTTGTGGCCTAATGACCCCCATTCCATAATAATGACTGCCATTCTGGGCCCATCGTCGTATAATGACCCTCATCCTGGACCCCATTCTGGTGTAATGACCCCCATGCTGGATATTTAATCCATTAGATAAAGCCATGTATTACACACTCTCTGTGTGATGGGGGTACAGAGCACGTGACCCTAAAGGCCTAAGAGATCACATTGGCAAGGTCTGAGGTTATGAAACAACCCTATATCTATATCTTAGGCTCCCAAAACAACATGGCCAACCACCGCAACCAAAAGATTATCACGTGTGGCCACTGGTGTATGAGCCGGTATCCATGTAATCATCGTAGGAGACGTCCATTGTCCAGTCCTGTGTCTACACTGAGTCCTTGGCTTTGGGAGATGAGGAGTCTCGCACCTTGTTTTATTACTGTATTGAAGCAGCCGCGTCTGCTCTCCTGGAACATCTACGAGAGAAGAAGTAAAGCTTGTATTCTCTACAGAATAATAACTATAAAGCCCCCACATGTTCTGCTGTTTTCTGTTATTCATCTTGGAAATTTCTGCACAGTCTGACAGTTGGGTGTGAACAGTTGGACAGTTGGGTGTGCACAGTCAGACAGTTGGGTGTGAACAGTTGGACCGTTGGGTGTGAACAGTTGGACCGTTGGGTGTGAACAGTTGGACCGTTGGGTGTGAACAGTTGGACCATTGGGTGTGAACAGTTGAGTGTGCACAGTCGGACAGTTGGGTGTGAACAGTTGGACAGTTTGGTGTGAACAGTCGGACAGTTAGGTGTGAACAGTTTGACCGTTGGGTGTGAACAGTTGGACAGTTGGGTGTGAACAGTTGGACCGTTGGGTGTGAACAGTTGGACGTTGGGTGTGAACAGTTGGACCGTTGGGTGTGAACAGTTGGACCGTTGGGTGTGAACAGTTGGGTGTGCACAGTCGGACAGTTGGGTGTGAACAGTTTGACAGTTGGGTGTGAACAGTTTGACAGTTGGGTGTGAACAGTTTGACAGTTGGGTGTGAACAGTTGGACAGTTGGGTGTGAACAGTCGGACAGTTAGGTGTGAACAGTTGGACAGTTGGGTGTGGGGGGTTTCCTGAACCCTAGAGATGAGTAAATCGGTTCAATGCAAATTGAATTTACGTTGAATCCTTGGGAATTTCTTGAGCGTTGAAGAATTTGCAATTCACTTTGCATTTTACACATTGGAGAAGAAGGCAGAGAAGGCTCCCGTGACCGTGGTTGCAGACAGGTGGGGATAATGCTTCAATCAGGAGGTTCTCTCATAGCCAGTATAAAAGCCAAGGCAGGGATTGGAGCAGGAATGTTGGCATGAATCTGAATAGAGAGCGCTAGTGCAGCTCTTTGCTCAGAAACAGATATATAATGCAATATAATACTAAAGACACACTAGAAGTAGGGTGTGACAGGACAGCGATGATATGAGAAAAAGGGCGCACTAATAATCAATGCTTATATATACATAGGGTGCATAACCGGGCCTGAAAATTGAGCATTGAAGAAAGGAAGAGAAAAGACCAGACCAATAATGGTATGCACAGCCACATATATGAAAATAGAAAAAACCTTTATTTCATAGTGGACAAAACAAGTCTAAAAACATTTAAAATTACAAAGAGTAACTAACCCCCAAACCCAGGCTCCATGGTCTGAATACCCCCATACAGTGAATAAATAACGATCAATTCACAATGGAAGGAACATGCATGTGAGACCATATAATGCGTCCATAGCTATTCAGATGGATATAAAAATATAACAATGCAGACGATTATCCGGATGACTCAAAGCACCTACACAATCCTACATATACCTACAATGGGAATGCCAGAGTGATAAACACAAAATGATAGAACCATGAAAGCAGTTACCCATTAACTGAAAGCTTCTACACGATCCCAAACGCATATGATGGAAAATATCAGAGTGGAGCAACAAGCACAAACTAATGCCAGAGAATGGCTAAAATGAGCCAGGAGAAAGGTGCTGAACACAATCATCATATAGTCACCATGAGAAGGTCATCATGACGTGAATACAAGACCTCCAAAGAGCCGGGAAAGGAGGAGAAGAGACCCCACGCGTATCGCCGCAGTACAGATATTGTGTGACAGCGCAGCGGTGATATACTGTACAGATAGTGTGTGACAGCACAGCGGTGATATACTGTACAGATAGTGTGTGACAGTACAGCGGTGATATACTGTACAGATAGTGTGTGACAGTACAGCGGTGATATACTGTACAGATAGTGTGTGACAGCACAGCGGTGATATACTGTACAGATAGTGTGTGACAGTACAGCGGTGATATACTGTACAGATAGTGTGTGACAGTACAGCGGTGATATACTGTACAGATAGTGTGTGACAGTACAGCGGTGATATACTGTACAGATAGTGTGTGACAGTACAGCGGTGATATACTGTACAGATAGTGTGTGACAGTACAGCGGTGATATACTGTACAGATAGTGTGTGACAGTACAGCGGTGATATACTGTACAGATAGTGTGTGACAGTACAGCGGTGATATACTGTACAGATAGTGTGTGACAGTACAGCGGTGATATACTGTACAGATAGTGTGTGACAGTACAGCGGTGATATACTGTACAGATAGTGTGTGACAGTACAGCGGTGATATACTGTACAGATAGTGTGTGACAGTACAGCGGTGATATACTGTACAGATAGTGTGTGACAGTACAGCGGTGATATACTGTACAGATAGTGTGTGACAGTACAGCGGTGATATACTGTACAGATAGTGTGTGACAGTACAGCGGTGATATACTGTACAGATAGTGTGTGACAGTACAGCGGTGATATACTGTACAGATAGTGTGTGACAGTACAGCGGTGATATACTGTACAGATAGTGTGTGACAGTACAGCGTGATATACTGTACAGATAGTGTGTGACAGCACAGCGGTGATATACTGTACAGATAGTGTGTGACAGCACAGCGGTGATATACTGTACAGATAGTGTGTGACAGTACAGCGGTGATATACTGTACAGATAGGTGTGACAGTACAGCGGTGATATACTGTACAGATAGTGTGTGACAGCACAGCGGTGATATACTGTACAGATAGTGTGTGACAGCACAGCGGTGATATACTGTACAGATAGTGTGTGACAGTACAGCGGAATATACTGTACAGATAGTGTGTGACAGCACAGCGGTGATATACTGTACAGATAGTGTGTGACAGTACAGCGGTGATATACTGTACAGATAGTGTGTGACAGCACAGCGGTGATATACTGTACAGATAGTGTGTGACAGCCAGCGGTGATATACTGTACAGATAGTGTGTGACAGCACAGCGGTGATATACTGTACAGATAGTGTGTGACAGCACAGCGGTGATATACTGTACAGATAGTGTGTGACAGCACAGCGGTGATATACTGTACAGATAGTGTGTGACAGCACAGCGGTGATATACTGTACAGATAGTGTGTGACAGTACAGCAGGTGATATACTGTACAGATAGTGTGTGACAGCACAGAGGTGATATACTGTACAGATAGTGTGTGACAGCACAGCGGTGATATACTGTACAGATAGTGTGTGACAGTACAGCGGTGATATACTGTACAGATAGTGTGTGACAGTACAGCGGTGATATACTGTACAGATAGTGTGTGACAGTACAGCGGTGATATACTGTACAGATAGCGTGTGACAGCGCAGCGGTGATATACTGTACAGATAGTGTGTGACAGTACAGCGGTGATATACTGTACAGATAGTGTGTGACAGTACAGCGGTGATATACTGTACAGATAGTGTGTGACAGTACAGCGGTGATATACTGTACAGATAGTGTGTGACAGTACAGCGGTGATATACTGTACAGATAGTGTGTGACAGTCACAGCGGTGATATACTGTACAGATAGTGTGTGACAGCACAGCGGTGATATACTGTACAGATAGTGTGTGACAGCACAGCGGTGATATACTGTACAGATAGTGTGTGACAGCACAGCGGTGATATACTGTACAGATAGTGTGTGACAGTACAGCGGTGATATACTGTACAGATAGTGTGTGACAGCACAGCGGTGATATACTGTACAGATAGTGTGTGACAGTACAGCGGTGATATACTGTACAGATAGTGTGTGACAGTACAGCGGTGATATACTGTACAGATAGTGTGTGACAGCACAGCGGTGATATACTGTACAGATAGTGTGTGACAGCTACAGCGGTGATATACTGTACAGATAGTGTGTGACAGTACAGCGGTGATATACTGTACAGATAGTGTGTGACAGTACAGCGGTGATATACTGTACAGATAGTGTGTGACAGACAGCGGTGATATACTGTACAGATAGTGTGTGACAGTACAGCGGTGATATACTGTACAGATAGTGTGTGACAGTACAGCGGTGATATACTGTACAGATAGTGTGTGACAGACAGCGGTGATATACTGTACAGATAGTGTGTGACGTACAGCGGTGATATACTGTACAGATAGTGTGTGACAGTACAGCGGTGATATACTGTACAGATAGTGTGTGACAGTCAGCGGTGATATACTGTACAGATAGTGTGTGACAGTACAGCGGTGATATACTGTACAGATAGTGTGTGACAGTACAGCGGTGATATACTGTACAGATAGTGTGTGACAGTACAGCGGTGATATACTGTACAGATAGTGTGGTGTGACAGTACAGCGGTGATATACTGTACAGATAGTGTGTGACAGTACAGGGTGATATACTGTACAGATAGTGTGTGACAGACAGCGGTGATATACTGTACAGATAGTGTGTGACAGCACAGCGGTGATATACTGTACAGATAGTGTGTGACAGTACAGCGGTGATATACTGTACAGATAGTGTGTGACAGTACAGCGGTGATATACTGTACAGATAGTGTGTGACAGCACAGCGGTGATATACTGTACAGATAGTGTGTGACAGTACAGCGGTGATATACTGTACAGATAGTGTGTGACAGCACAGCGGTGATATACTGTACAGATAGTGTAGTGACAGTACAGCGGTGATATACTGTACAGATAGTGTGTGACAGCACAGCGGTGATATACTGTACAGATAGTGTGTGACAGCACAGCGGTGATATACTGTACAGATAGTGTGTGACAGTACAGCGGTGATTACTGTACAGATAGTGTGTGACAGTCACAGCGGTGATATACTGTACAGATAGTGTGTGACAGTACAGCGGTGATATACTGTACAGATAGTGTGTGACAGTACAGCGGTGATATACTGTACAGATAGTGTGTGACAGCACAGCGGTGATATACTGTACAGATAGTGTGTGACAGTACAGCGGTGATATACTGTACAGATAGTGTGTGACAGCACAGCGGTGATATACTGTACAGATAGTGTGTGACAGCACAGCGGTAATATACTGTACAGATAGTGTGTGACAGTACAGCGGGAATCCTGGGAAGATGAGCCAAACCCCACGGAAGTGTCCATCGTGGATTATGTCATGCGCTTCCGCGACAAGATGCAGACCTTGACGCAGTTGGTGCATGACAACATGACGCTGGCTCAGGCTGACCAGAAGCACTGGTACGACCAGAACGCCCGGGAGCGGACCTACCAGGTGGGTCAAAAGGTGTGGGTGCTGGTCCCCGTACCAAAGGATAAGCTTCAGGCAGCCTGGGAAGGCCCGTACGTCGTGCACCAACAGCTCAACCCAGCCACCTACGTGGTCACGCTTGACCACACTCGGGGTAGGCGCAAGGCCTTTCACGTCAACATGATGAAGGCCCATCACGAACGTGAAGCCTGCGTCCTACCGGTCTGCAATCTGCCCGAGGACGGGGAAGAGGGTCCCCTCCTGGACATGCTGGCCCAAGCCCAGGCCAATGGGTCCATTGAGGACATGGAGGTAAATGTGTTATGTTACGGTAGCTGAGGAGTGCAGGTAAAAAAGGAAATACACCAGAGCAGTTGGAATCTATGAGATTGCAGTACCCTGACTAACCACCGCAACTAGAGGCAGCCGTGGAGCGTTCCTACGATGGTCCTAGACGCCTCGTCACAGCCTGAGAAACTAACTACACCTAAAGACAGAAACAGGAAAGCTATCTGCCCCGGAGCAGAACCCCAAAGATAATAGAAAGCCCCCAAACATGTAATGGCGGTTAGACAAGAGGAAATACTGACACAGAAAGAAAATAGTATGAGCAAACGCTGGGGCCCAAACTATCTAAATAGAAAAGGATAGGAAGGGCACTTACTGCAATCCCAGAAAACCCTGAAAAACACCAACTTACTAATTTCAAAATCACCTGAGATCACACGACCTCTACCACCTAAATTAGTTCTCTGGTGTAACAAAAACAGCAGCCACTGAAAAAACTGCAAAAAGCAAAAGTACAAAACACAGTGGCTGGACCAAACTGAGAGGGCAAAAGCCCCCGGAGGGGACCAGAAGGCCCCCACAGAAGTGCAGGACAAAATGCAAAAATATAGCAAAAACACAAAATAAGAAATTGTCTTATCTGATAGCAGGAGATGCAGACACGACACAGCAGGCTACAAGAGAAACTGGAAAGAAGGATTCAGACCAGAACAATTGATCACCGGCAACCCTGATGGGAAAATGATTCCCTTAAATAAGACCAATCAGTAACACCTGATTCCCAATCCTCACTAGTACCGCTTGTAACCACCAGAGGGAGCCTCTGCTCAGAACTCATCTCAAACCCATTCACAACAGTACCCCCCCCTTGAGGAGGGGTCACCGAACCCTCATTTGAGCAACCAGGTCGGTCAGGATGAGTTCTATGATACGCACGGATAAGTCTCCTAGCATGGATGTCCGAAGCAAACACCCAAGAATTATCTTCCTGACCATAACCTCTCCATTTAACCAAATACTGGAGTCTTCGTCTAGAAAAACGAGAATCCAATATTTTCTCAACCACATACTCCAGATTGCCCTCAACCAAAACAGGGTCAGGAGGCACAGCAGCAGGAACCACTGGCTCAACAAACCTCTTCAACAAGGACTTGTGGAACACGTTATGGATCTTAAATGTCCCTGGAAGAAGCAAACGAAAAGAAACAGGATTAATAATCTCCATGATCTTATAAGGTCCAATGAACCTAGGCTTAAATTTAGGAGATGCTACTCTCATAGGAATATTCTTTGAGGACAACCAGACCAAGTCCCCCACTTTAAACCGAGCACCATAAGTCCTATGCCGGTTAGCAAACCGCTGGGCCTTCTCCTGAGAGAGGGACAACCTCTCCACTACCTGGTCCCAAATCTGCTGCATACGCTCAACAACAGAGTCAACACCTGGACAGACAGAAGCCTCCGTCTGTCCTGAAGAAAATCGAGGGTGAAACCAGAATTACAGAAAAACGGAGACATCAAAGTGGCAGAGCTAGCCCTATTATTAAGAGCAAACTCAGCCAAAGGCAAAAAAGAGACCCAGTCATCCTGATCAGCAGACACAAAGCATCTTAGATAAGTCTCCAATGTCTGGTTTGTTCTCTCAGTTTGACCATTGGTCTGAGGATGAAATGCCGAGGAGAAAGACAATTGAACACCCAGTTTAGAACAAAAAGTCCTCCAAAATCTGGAAACAAACTGGACTCCTCTGTCAGACACAATGTTCTCAGGAATGCCGTGTAAACGAACCACGTGCTGAAGGAACAACGGCACCAATTCAGAGGAGGAAGGCAACTTAGGTAATGGCACAAGATGTATCATTTTGGAAAACCTATCACAAATTACCCAGATGGTGGTCATTCTCTGAGAAACAGGAAGATCGGAAATGAAATCCATAGAGATATGGGTCCATGGTCTCTTGGGCACAGGCAATGGCATCAACAAACCACTAGAGCGAGAGCAAGGCTTGGAGCGAGAGCAAGTCCCGCAGGACTGCACAAATTCCCTGACATCGCGAGACAAGGTAGGCCACCAAAAGGACCGACTAACCAAGTCTCTGGTACCAAAAATTCTGGGATGCCCAGCCAATGCGGAACAATGAATCTCAGACATCACACTCTTTTTCCATTGGTCCGGGACAAACAATTTTCCAACAGGGCAGCGCTCGGGCCTATCCTCCTGACACCCCTCCAGAGCAAGTCTCAAATTAGGCGAGATGGCGGAAAGAACTACACCCTCCTTCAAAATAACAGAGGGATCAGATAGCTCAGGAGAGTCCGCAAGGAAACTCCTCGAGAGGGCATCCGCCTTAACATTCTTAGTGCCAGGAAGAAAGGAAACCACAAAATTAAAACGTGTGAAAAACAAGGCCCACCTGGCCTGTCTAGGATTGAGTCGCTTGGCAGATTCCAGATAGACCAGATTCTTATGGTCCGTAAGGACCACCACCTGATGTTTGGCTCCCTCCAGCCAATGTCTCCACTCTTCAAAAGCCCACTTCATGGCCAATAACTCCCGATTACCCACGTCATAATTACGTTCAGTAGGAGAAAATTTTCGAGAGAAAAAGGCACAAGGGTTACTTTTAGAGGTCTCTGGATCTTTTTGGGACAAAACGGCACCTGCCCCAATTTCAGAGGCATCAACCTCCACCTGAAATGGCAGAGAAACATCAGGCTGCCGTAGAACAGGAGCAGAAGTGAATCTCTGCTTAAGTTCCTGAAACGCAGAGACTGCCTCAGGAGGCCAATTCACCACATCAGAACCCTTTCTGGTCAAATCAGTTAATGGTTTAACAATAACAGAGAAATTACCAATAAATTTACGATAAAAATTGGCAAAACCCAAAAATCTCTGAAGAGCCTTTAATGAAGTAGGTTGGACCCAATCACAGATGGCCTGAACCTTGACCGGGTCCATTTCAATAACAGATGGGGACAAAATGAATCCCAGAAATGAGATCTTCTGTACGCCAAAAGACACTTTGATCCCTTCACATACAGAGCATTCTCTCTCAAAATCTGGAATACAGTTCGAACATGTTTCACATGAGAGTCCCAGTCATTAGAAAAAATCAAGATATCATCCAAATAAACAATCAGAAACTTGTCCACAAAATCCCTGAAAATGTCATTCATGAAGGACTGGAAGACGGAAGGAGCATTAGTGAGCCCAAAGGGCATCACAAGGTACTCAAAATGCCCTTCAGGGGTGTTAAATGCCGTCTTCCATTCATCCCCGTGCTTAATGCGAATAAGGTTATACGCCCCCCTGAGGTCAAGCTTGGTAAACCAAGTAGCGTTTTTCACCCTGGAAAACAGGTCAGAAATCAAGGGTAACGGGTATTGATATTTCACAGTAATATTGTTCAAGAGACGATAATCAATACACGGCCTTAATGAACCATCTTTTTTGGCCACAAAGAAAAAACCGGCACCTAAGGGTGAAGAGGATGGTCTGATATGACCCTTCTCCAATGATTCCTTGATATAAGACCGCATAGCGTCATGTTCAGGTACAGACAAGTTAAAAAGGCGACCCTTAGGGAATTTACTACCTGGCACTAATTCAATAGCGCAGTCATAGCTCCTATGGGGAGGTAAGGATGCAGATTTACTTTCGCTAAACACATCAGAAAAATCAAACAAAAAGTCAGGAACATCCTCAGCCCGGGGGGAGGCAGAAAAAACAGGAGTGTTGGTATTAACACATTGGCAGCCCCAACTGGTTACAGACACAGATTTCCAATCCAAAACAGGATTATGAGACTGTAACCAAGGGAAACCCAGCACGATAATGTCATGCAGATTATATAGAACCAAAAATTTGCAGCACTCCTGGTGATCAGGTTCAACCCTCATTATCACCTGAGTAGAAAACTGGGGTTTATTCTCAGCCAAAGGGGTAGAATCGATCCCCAGTAGGGGAATAGACTTCTGTAGGGGTATCAAGGGAAATCCACAACGTTTAGCAAAATCATAATCCATCAGGTTAATAGCTGCTCCAGAATCAACGAAAGCCTGAGCAGAAAATGAGGACAGAGAGCATATCAGAGTGACAGTTAATAAAAACTTAGTCTGAACACTACCCAAGACAACTGAGCGTGCAAATTGTCTTCCCCGCTTAGGGCAGACTGAAATAGCATGAGAGGCATCACCACAGTAGAAACATAACCCATTGCGCTTTCGAAACTCATGACGCTGTGCCCCAGACACCACTCCATCACACTGCATGGGCTCAGCAGCTGGCTCACAAGGCAACACCACTCCACGCATACTTCTCCGCTCACGCAAACGTCTGTCAATTTGAATCGCTAATGACATAGAATCATTGAGACCAGAGGGGACAGGGAATCCCACCATAACATCCTTTACATTATCCGACAGACCCTTCCGGAAAAGGGCCGCCAAAGCGTCGTCATTCCATTTGGTCAGGACTGCCCACCTACGGAATCTCTGACAGTATAACTCAGCGTCATCAAGCCCCTGATTTAATGCCAACAAGGCTTTTTCAGCTTGATCAGTGACATTAGGCTCATCGTACAATAACCCCAAAGCCTGAAAAAATGCATCAACATCACTCAAAACAGGATCCCAGGTGTGAGGGAAAAAGCCCAATCCTGAGGATCGCCGCGCAGGAGAGAGATGACAATTTGAACCTGCTGCGCTGCGTTTCCTGAGGACTTAGATTTTAAGGCAAAAAACAATTTACAATTATTTTTGAAATTCTGAAACTTAGCTCGATCCCCTGAAAACAAATCTGGCATGGGAATCCTAGGTTCCACAACAGGCAACCTAGCAAGATATGCAGCAATACTCTGAACCTCAGTGGCAAGCTGATCCACACGGCCAGACAACTGTGCAAACTCCATTGGGAGAAAAGATCCTCCCCAGCACCAGAGATACAGAGGAAAAAAAAAAATGCAACAAACAGAAAAATATCTCTGACAACTTTTCTTCCTTCAAAATATTTTTTCCCTTCTGTGAGTACCATACAATTTTTATGGCCGGTGATACTGTTATGTTACGGTAGCTGAGGAGTGCAGGTAAAAAAGGCAATACACCAGAGCAGTTGGAATCTATGAGATTGCAGTACCCTGACTAACCACCGCAACTAGAGGCAGCCGTGGAGCGTTCCTACGTTGGTCCTAGACGCCTCGTCACAGCCTGAGAAACTAACTACACCTAAAGACAGAAACAGGAAAGCTATCTGCCCCGGAGCAGAACCCCAAAGATAATAGAAAGCCCCCAAACATGTAATGGCGGTTAGACAAGAGGAAATACTGACACAGAAAGAAAATAGTATGAGCAAACGCTGGGGCCCAAACTATCTAAATAGAAAAGGATAGGAAGGGCACTTACTGCAATCCCAGAAAACCCTGAAAAACACCAACTTACTAATTTCAAAATCACCTGAGATCACACGACCTCTACCACCTAAATTAGTTCTCTGGTGTAACAAAAACAGCAGCCACTGAAAAACTGCAAAAAGCAAAAGTACAAAACACAGTGGCTGGACCAAACTGAGAGGGCAAAAGCCCCGGAGGGGACCCAGAAGGCCCCACAGAAGTGCAGGACAAAATGCAAAAATATAGCAAAAACACAAAATAAGAAATTGTCTTATCTGATAGCAGGAGATGCAGACACGACACAGCAGGCTACAAGAGAAACTGTAAAAAATAGCAACAACCCCAACCATCACATATGTGTATATGAAATATCTATAAGTAGAAGTCACTAGAAATACACATGGATGTGGGATACACTAGTAGGAGAACTGTATTGCTAAGCAATAAACTAGAGAGAGACAGTCCAATATTCCAACACTTAAATTTTATTAGGTATATAACATAACATTAAAAGAAGCATTGGTGCATAGTGCACAGGGGAACTGACAGACACAGTGGTGTCAGCATCAAAACGCGAAAAGGGGATCAAAGTCCATCTACCCACCCAAATATATTGTATCTATATAGGAAACGACATGCCCGAAGCAGCCGCATTATTTGAATTACAAGCTAAATAGCAAACAGGTAAATCAATACACCGGACATGTCAATGCATACACATACCTAACAAGGTGAGGTGGGAAACGGACCACTGACCCACCCCAACGTACGTTTCGGAGCACACTCCTTCCTCAGGGGCTCTGGGGCCCCCTGAGGAAGGAGTGTGCTCCGAAACGTACGTTGGGGTGGGTCAGTGGTCCGTTTCCCACCTCACCTTGTTAGGTATGTGTATGCATTGACATGTCCGGTGTATTGATTTACCTGTTTGCTATTTAGCTTGTAATTCAAATAATGCGGCTGCTTCGGGCATGTCGTTTCCTATATAGATACAATATATTTGGGTGGGTAGATGGACTTTGATCCCCTTTTCGCGTTTTGATGCTGACACCACTGTGTCTGTCAGTTCCCCTGTGCACTATGCACCAATGCTTCTTTTAATGTTATGTTATATACCTAATAAAATTTAAGTGTTGGAATATTGGACTGTCTCTCTCTAGTTTATTACAAGAGAAACTGGAAAGAAGGATTCAGACCAGAACAATTGATCACCGGCAACCCTGATGGGAAAATGATTCCCTTAAATAAGACCAATCAGTAACACCTGATTCCCAATCCTCACTAGTACCGCTTGTAACCACCAGAGGGAGCCTCTGCTCAGAACTCATCTCAAACCCATTCACAACATAAATGCCTCACTAACCGTCTCCCAGCGGTTGCAGTTGCTGACCACTCTGGAACCCTTCCGGGCCGAGTTCACGAACCGACCCGGAAGGACCGAGTTGGCAGTCCACGAGGTGGACACCGGGGATCATGCCCCATTACGGCGGACACCTTATCGGATCTCTGAGGAGGTGCAGCAGATTATGCGCCAGGAGATCCATGAGATGTTGCAGCTGGGGGTGATCCGGCCGTCCAAAAGCGCGTGGGCCTCACCTGTAGTTCTCGTGCCCAAAAAGGATCGGACCACCCGGTTCTGCGTGGACTACAGGGGGCTCAACGCCATCACTACCTCTGATGCCCACCCAATGCCACGCATCGAGGATCTGCTGGAGCGGTTGGCGAATGCCAAGTACATATCCATCATGGATTTAAGCCGGGGATACTGGCAGATTCCCCTGAGCCCTGAGGCGCAGGAGAAATCCGCCTTTATCACCCCTTTTGGACTGTACGAGTCCATGGTCATGCCTTTCGGCATGAAGAATGCCCCTGCCACTTTCCAGCGGATGGTCAACCACCTGCTTCAGGGACTGGAGGAGTACGCTGTGGCGTACCTGGACGACATTGCCGTCTTCAGTTCCACCTGGGAGGAACACCTTCAGCATCTCCAGGAGGTGCTCAAGCGTATTCACCAGGCAGGTCTGACCATCAAGCCGGGAAAATGCCAGATGGGCATGAGGGAGGTCCACTACCTGGGGCACCGGGTAGGTGGGGGTTCCATGAGTCCAGAGCCCGAGAAAGTGGACGCGATCGTGTCCTGGCCCACCCCCAGGACCAAAAAGCAGGTGAAGTCCTTCCTGGGCACTGCAGGGTACTATAGGCGTTTCGTACCGAACTATAGCGCCATTGCAAAACCCTTGACGGACCTCACCAAGGGCGGTCTACCCCAAACAGTCAACTGGACAGATGGCTGTGAGGCGGCATTCCGAGCTTTGAAAACAGCCCTGTGCAGCTCTCCAGTGTTGAAAGCCGTCGACAGCAGTCGGCCATTCCTGGTACAGACTGACGCCAGCGAATTTGGCCTCGGTGCTGTACTCAGCCAGGTTGATTCGGGGAACCAGGAGCACCCCGTGTTGTACCTGAGCCGGAAACTTCTGCCAAGGGAAGTGGCATACTCCACCATCGAGAAGGAGTGCCTGGCCATGGTCTGGGCACTGCAACGTTTGCAGCCCTACCTGTACGGGCGCACCTTCAAGGTGGTCACCGACCACAACCCTCTGAGCTGGCTGCACACAGTGTCCGGAACCAATGGTAGGTTGCTCCGCTGGAGCCTTGCCCTACAGCAGTATGATTTTGCCGTACAACACAAGAAAGGCAGCGAACATGGGAATGCTGATGGGTTATCACGATGTGGCGAACCCGCTGAGGTGCGCATGTCGGATTACCGACAGGTCATGCCTCCGTAGCGCCCTCTAAAGGGGGGAGGTGTGATGATACTGGAGCTCCATGTCTTGTGCTGTTGCTAGAACTACAGTCCTCATCCTGTTTTGTACTGACAGCCCACGGAGCCAAGTTTCCCCCCTCCCTCTCTCATGCTTCCCATCAACCCCCTCCCAGCCTGCACTCAGGCAGTGTAATGTGAGCTGCCAGTGCTAGAGTTTTCCCGCTTCACAGCGGGGGTCCCATTGTCAGCAACATGTGCTGTCCCTACCCTAGCAGCCATTTTGGAGACTTCATTCTGTTTTGGTTATCACACGGTGGGAGCATTCGCTAGAAACACGAAAGTTACTGTTTTGAAGCCTGTGTCCATGGGCATCGTTCCCGTGGTACTGGTGAACCCGTAACTCCATCAGAACCCGAGAAATGGAATTCTCGGATTTCCCATGGACTAGCTCAGCCAAGTTTGGACTCATTTGAACTGTCATTTTAAAGTAAGATCATTGATAGGTCTGCCGTTATTCTGCTAGGCTCACAGGACGAGTTATGGTCCTTATGACTTTCAGAGCTCAAATCATACACTTCTGTCCCTGGGAGGTGGCCAGAAAAACCCTCCCCTTTTCGTGAGGTCAGCAGCCCCAGGTATAAGTCTGGCAGTGAGCCCCCCCTTTGGGAGTCCTTGCTGTGATGTCTTGACTAAAGGTACTGCCACACTAAACAATCCCGCTAGCGATCTCGTTAGCGTTGCATACTAATGAGATCGCTAGCGGGATCGTTTCTATATCGCTAAATGCGGCCACATTTAGCGATATAGTTAACGACGCTATCGCCGTTAGCGATCTTCTTAACGACTTTAGCGGTACAAAAGTACCGCTAAATCGCTAAGAAAAGGTGCCACACAGCGATAAGATACTTACCCAGCGGGAGCGCCAGCGATGAAATAGGGTCCGGAACGATTCCAGCGACGAGCGAGATCACAGCAGGAAGCTCGTCGCTGGAAGCTGCCGCACTGAACAATATCGCTAACGGGATCGCTAAATAGTGACGTTTTTTAGCGATCTCGTTAGCGATATTGTTTAGTGTGGCATACCCTTAAGAGATCTGCAAATGAACTATGACGTGTGGCTCCTTTCCCCAGCCTGGCTTGACTGTAAATGATCTAACAACCATGTGAGTGATTTTCATTCTTAATCCTATTTTATTTTATAACTGCATTTGTACATAACGATATTGTCTCAGTTTGTTACATCTTTTTATATTGTATAAGCACTGCCTGTCTTTTTAAGGAATAAACCTATAAATTTATTAGTTTGTTTCTCCTGCTCTATAAACGAATTTGCACATGCCTGAAGCACTACGCTACTGTTTTGGGGTTGCTACGGACCCTCTTGATAAATTGTTCAGTAAGAAAAACCGTAGCTGGTGGCAGCTTAAAAGAAGGGGTGTTTAAGTGTTGACATATGGGGTGGCGTTGGCAGTGACGGAGCGGGTATTATAAGTGTATTACCCGGCTGCGGCTCGGAGTAATTATAATTCCCTCACTGCAGCTTGCCCAATAGCCAGCACACATCCAAGTGACCCGTCTGGCGACTGATTATCCTAGGTGCAGTTCCCTGACTGACCTGAGGGTAAGGGGGGCGCCAGAGAGCTGCAAGTTCCTAAGTGGAAGTGGGATAATTATAAATCCCTGCAGTTTACCGGGTCGGACGGCAGCAGCCGTCGTGTGTGTGCACCGTTTCATCACATATTGGTGGCAGCGGTGGGATCACAAGCCGTGATACCCCGGGCTACCGTGTGGCGGACCGTGTGCCAGTTCATCACAGGGCCAAACAATGCGTGGTCGGTGTGATGAACGGCCTCCCTGCAGACATTCTTTTAGGAAATGATGTGGGACATCTGCATTGCCACTTTGTCGGTGCAGTAACCAGAAGTCAAGCCAAGAGAGCAGCAAATGGGGACGCCTACAACTCATCCATGGAAATGAGGCCACCAGAACCGCCGACACAGCCGGTGAGTGATTCTTCTTGTGGAGACAATGTGAGTGATACCTGGGATAGAGTTCAGTTTCGACAAGAGGTAGATACTGACCACACCCTAGCTAGTTTTAGAGCACGAGCTGAGATAGGGCAGTTAGGGGAGAACGGGGAAAGAATTATCCGAGAAAATGGACTTTTGTATAGGGTTACCAATGCTGCCTCCCCAGATAAGCCCTGGACTTGTAACAAACAGATGATTGTTCATCAGAAATACAGAATTCCCCTATTACACCTTGCTCATGATATTCCTACTGCTGGCCATCAAGGCAAAACCCGCACCGAGAGACGATTGACTCAAACCTTCTATTGGCCAGGGATTTCTCAGGCAGTGGCATATTTCTGCCGAACTTGCGATATATGTCAGCGCAGAGGGCGACCCGGAGATCACCCAAAGGCACCTCTGCAACCACTCCCTATCATAGAAGAACCATTTCAAAGAGTAGCTGTCGATATCGTTGGGCCTCTGGCTAAACCAAGTAGATCAGGAAAGCAGTACATTCTCACTGTTGTGGACTATGCCACCCGATATCCGGAAGCTGTTGCCTTGTCAAGTATTTCTGCAGCCAAGGTGGCCGAGGCCCTGGTAACCATTTTCACCAGAGTAGGATTTCCCAGTGAGTTCTTGTCGGACCAAGGCTCCCAGTTCATATCAGAACTAGTCCAGTGTCTGTGGCGCACCTGTGGAGTACGAGCGATTCGAACGACACCGTATCATCCACAAACAAATGGACTTTGTGAACGATTTAACGGCACTCTGAAGAATATGCTGAGGTTCTTCTCTGACAGAGATTCAGACTGGAGAAGTACCTACCCCATCTCTTGTTTGCCTATCGGGAAGTTCCTCAGGAGTCCACCGGGTTTTCCCCCTTTGAACTCCTCTATGGGAGAAAGGTCCGAGGACCCTTAACTCTGCTCAATGAATACTGGGCGGGGCAAGTTGAAGATACAGGAGCCCCTGTTGTCCCTTATGTCCTAAAGCTGCGAGAAACCCTGGCTCAACTTGCTAGTTTAGCCCAGAGTCATGTGCGTATGGCTCAAACCCGACAGAAGACCTGGTATGACCGTAAGGCACGCTATCGGGAGTTTGTAGAAGGACAACAGGTCTTAATGATTATTCCCCATCCACAAAATAAACTGCAGACCACGTGGGAGGGTCCCTTCCGGGTTCTCAAGAAACTAAATGATACCAATTACCTTCTTGCTTTAGATGATCAGGGACTAAGACAAAAGACTGTTCATGTGAATATGATTAAGGAATACCACGACCGGAACCTTCCAATGATAGCAAGCTGTCGGCTAGCTTCAGAAGACGGTCACGAGGAAGAGGACTCCCTACCTGATCTCGTGGAAGCCGCGAGAGCCCCTTCCACTGTGGAACAGATTCCTCTGGGAGATCACCTGGACCCGTTACAGAAAGACCAGATGCTGGGAGTGCTTCAACAGAGACGGGCTGCCTTCTCATCTCAACCAGGTCGAACCACCGTCACCCAACATCATGTGGACACTCAGGGTATCCGTCCCATACAACAGGCTCCTTACCAGGTACCTGAATCAGTTCGAAACACCATTGTGATGATCCTGCAAGATCCATATCCTGTACTTCTCTAGAAGTCTCCATAGCTACTGCATTCATTAGGCTTCGCAGCCTGTGGGCTTCCCCCCCCCCCTTCAGCTCACTACACACTCTGTGTAATCTGATTCCATGTGGCTAGCCCCCACAGGGAGGCCGGCTGAAAGCGGCTAACAAGCCACATGGTCTGTTCCTTTGTTGCATGGTAGTTATTCAAGATCAAAAATCTTGACTCCTGTGTATGTTATAAGTATGACATTTTCATATCTGCCAATTCATCGGTGAATCCAGGGATCGGTGAAGTTTATAAGCGCTGGCACCAGCAGAACCTAAGGGTGATGAACGGGCACACGGTCCGCCACACGGTAGCCCGGGGTATCACGGCTTGTGATCCCTCCGTGCTGCAAATGTGACGAAAACGCGCACACACACGACGGCTGCTGCCGTCCGACCCAGTAAACTGCAGGGATTTATAATTATCCCACTTCCACTTAGGAACTCGCAGCTCTCTGGCGCCCCCCTTACCCTCAGGGCAGTCAGGGAACTGCACCTAGGATAATTAGTCGCCAGACGGGTCACTTGGATGTGTGCTGGCTATTGGGCACGCTGCAGTGAGGGAATTATAATTACTCCTGGCTGCAGCCAGGCAGTACCCTTATAAACCCCGCTCCGTCACTGCCAGCGTCACCCAATAGATTAACACTTTACACCCCTTCCTTTTAGCTGCCACCAGCTACGGCTTTTGATGAACAATTTATCAAGAGGGTCCGTAGCAACCCCAAAACAGTAGCGTAGTGCTTCAGGCACGTGCAAATTCGTTTATAGAGCAGGAGAAACAAACTAATAAATTTATAGGTTTATTCCTTAAAAAAAATCAGGCAGTGCTTATATAATATAAAAAGATGTAACAAACTGAGACAATATCGTTATATACAGATGCAGTTATAAAATAAAATGGGATTAAGAATGAAAGATAACTCACATGGTTGTTAGATCGTTACAGGCAAGCCAGGCTGGGGGAAGGAGCCACACGTCATAGTTCATTGACAGATCTCTTACTCAGGACATCCCAGCAGAATGTGCCTAAGGAACTTCACTGCAAGACTTATGCATGTCAGCTTCTGACCTCACAAAAAGGGGCTGGTTTTCTGGCCACCTCCCCTGGCTGCAAGCTATGGTTTGAGCTCTGCAATATCATAAGGTTCATAACTCGTCCTGTGAACCTAGCAGAATAACGGCAGACCTATCAATGATCTTACTCTAAAATGACGGTTCCAATGAGCCCACACTTGGTGGGCTAGTTCAGGGGGCACCTGAGAATTCCATTTCTCGGGTTCTGTTGGAGTTACGGGTTTACCAGTACCACGGGAACGATGCCCGTCGGCGCATGGTTCAACACAGTAACTTTCGTGTTTCTAGCGAATGCTCCCACCGTGTTATTAACCAAAAAAGAATGAATTCTCCAAAATGGCTGCTATAGGACTTTTGCAGGGTTTGCGAAGACAAAGGAAAATTCCTGAGGTGGGAGGGATGAGAGATCGAGTGCGCTGCAGAGAGAAGGAGGGAGGGGTAACTTTGCCCTGTGCTTGCAAACAGTGGGGGTTGTAGTTCTAGCAACAGCACAAGACATGAAGCTTGCAATATCATCACACCTCCCCCCTTTAGAGGGCGCTACGGAGGCATGAGCTCTCGGTAATCCGACATGCGCACCTCAGCGGGTTCGCCACGTCGTGATAACCCATTGGCCATGGCTTGGGCCAGCATGTCCAGGAGGGGATCCTCTTCCCCGTCCTCGGGCAGATTGCAGACCGGTAGGACGCAGGCTTCACGTTCGTGATGGGCCTTCATCATGTTGACGTGAAAGGCCTTGCGCCTACCCCGAGTGTGGTCAAGCGTGACCATGTAGGTGACTGGGTTGAGCTGTTGGTGCACGACGTACGGGCCTTCCCAGGCTGCCTGAAGCTTATCCTTTGGTACGGGGACCAGCACCCACACCTTTTGACCCACTGGTAGGTCCGCTCCTGGGCGTTCTGGTCGTACCAGTGCTTCTGGTCAGCCTGAGCCTGCGTCATGTTGTCATGCACCAACTGCGTCAAGGTCTGCATCTTGTCGCGGAAGCGCATGACATAATCCACGATGGACACTTCCGTGGGGTTTGGCTCATCTTCCCAGGATTCTCTTATCAACCCAAGTGGTCCCCGGACTCGCCTACCATACAGGAGCTCGAAGGGGGAGAAACCCGTCGAGGCCTGCGGTACTTCTCTGTAGGCAAATAGCAGGTGTGGGAGGTACCGCTCCCAATCGCGTCCCTGGGTCTCAACCAGCATGCGGAGCATCTGGTTGAGGGTACCGTTAAAGCGCTCACACAAACCATTGGTCTGTGGGTGATACGCACTCGATACCATACGCGTCACCTGCATTTTGCTGCAGAGAGCCTTCATTAGGCGAGACATAAATTGGGTCCCTTGATCGGTAAGCATCTCCCTGGGAAATCCTACCCGTTAAAAGATGGTCACCAGTGCATCTGCCACCTTATCTGCCCTAGTTGAGGACAGAGCTACCGCCTCCGGGTACCGGGTAGCGTAGTCTACCACAGTCAGGATGTATTGCTTTCCAGAGCTGCTGGGGACGGCCAGCGGGCCCACAATGTCCACCGCGATCCTCTGGAAAGGCTCCTCTATCACTGGCAACAGGATCAGGGGAGCCTTAAGAGCAGGCCCCGCCTTCCCCACTCTTTGACAGGTGATACAGGAGCGGCAGTAGTTAGTCACATCTGTCCCCATCTTGGGCCAATAGAAGTGTTGAGACAGCCGTGCCTTAGTTTTGCTGATCCCCAAGTGTCCAGCGAGTGGAATCTCATGGGCAATCCTCAACAACTCACCTCGGAACTGGTGTGGGACGACCAGCTGTTTTTCCCTCAACCACTCCTTTTGGGAGTCTCTGGGTACTGTCTCCCGGTACAACGTTCCTCGTTCCCAGAACACCCTCTCCTTATCAGTCACGGAGGTGGGCGTCTCGGCGAGGTGCCTCAAGTTCCCCAGGCTCGCATCTGAGTGGAGAGCGGCCTGGAACTCCTGGCTGGAGGCAGCCAGAAGTGACGTCAGGGTTCCTTCCTCACTGGGACCCTCTGGGACCGGCTCTGGGTCCACCTCTGGTTCAGTCTCTCCTGTAGCGGAGGAGGGTCCAGATGGCAGGGCGTACCTGCGATCCGGGCACTCTGACTGCGGGTGACAGCAGCTACATATGCAGTCTCCCGGGGATTTCTATAGACCCATCAGCCTGCGCTGCTATGGGCTCTACCTCCCCATCCACCCCCAACACTTCAGGAGCAGTGCTACTTATGGGCCAGTTACCTTCCTCGGTGGCACTGGTCAGTGTCATGGCGTCACCTTCCTCCCGGTTCCCATGCACCTCCCCATTTCCTTGAGCACTGTCGCTTGCTCCTGCTAGGGGTTCCTCAGCCGTCTAACTCCGCAGAGCGACGGGACTGAACGCTCCTGTACCTGTGGACACATCTACCACTTCAGAGAAAGGGTTAACAGATTCAGATGGCACAGATACATCACTATCAACATCAGTCCTAGGGAAAGAAAGGTTATCAGTTGCATCATCACTTCGCAAAGCATTAGCAGGTAACACAATCAGCTTCCCATCATCATCAACATCAACATCATGGTTAACGTTAACCTTATCATCAGATTGGGAAGGGGTGTCAGGGACATAGTACGCCACCATCCTCCCCAGATCAGTCCCAATAAAACATCAGTGGGCAGGTTTTCGGACACCCCCACTTCCTTCACCCCGCTCCCGGCACCCCAGTCAATGAAAACTCGGGCTATCGGCAAGGAGTAGTGGACGCCCCCAATCCCTGTGACAGTTAAGGTTTTCCCCGGAATCAACTCTTCAGGGGCCGCCAGTTCGGGTCGGATGAGGGTTCGTTCAGCCCGGTGTCCTTGAGGCCTGTAGCAAGATGGGCCCCCACGTGGACGGGCTGCACGTTGTCATCAACCCTCCCCACCACACCACCCACCAAAAGAACAGAGGCGTTGGGCCTGGAGGCCTTGGCTGGGGGGTTCTTCTGCCTCTCCGGACAGGTGGTGCTGATGTGTACAGTCCTTTTACAGGAGAAACACTGGCGGGGGTCTGATGTAGGCCGGGCGCTGGCAAAGGGGATAGTGCCTCCAGAGGGACGGCTGGCAGGGGCACTGGGGTTGGTTGCAGGCTTACCCCCTCCCCAACGGGTGGTGACGGCCTTCCGCACCTCGGGTTTCCGGTTGGCCTCATAGCTGTCGGCGATCCGGGCTGTTGTGACCGCGTCCTCTGGTTCTCGGTCCAGGATGAACTGTCGGACCTCAGCTGGGCACAGATGCAGGAACTGGTCTTTGATCATCAGGTCTTTCAGCTCCTCATAGGTGTCAACTGACAGTCCATGGATCCACTGGTCAAAGTGGTTCCTGAGTCCTTGCACCACATCGCTATAACTGTCGTGTGGGCCACGTTGGAGGTTCCGGAACTTCTTTCGGTATACCTCAGGGGTTAGCTGGTACTTGGCAATCAGGGCCTGCTTGATGGCCTCATAGTCACTGTCTTGATCTGGTGCGAGGGAAGCGAACGCCTCCAAAGCTTTGCCCTTCAGCCCGGGGGTCAAGTACCTGGCCCATTGGTCGGCAGGCAGCCGGTACTGTCTGCAGACTTTCTCAAAGGCCCGCAGAAAAGTGTCCAAGTCTCCTTCCTTTTCCAGCACGGGAAAGTGCTCCGGCCGGGGCTTGGGACTCTGAGAGCTGCTGGGTGTACCGCTCTGGGCTGTGGAGGGCATTGCCCCTTGTCTGAGCAGCTCCAGTTCATGGGCTTTCTGAGCTTCCCGCTCGGCTCTCTCAGCCTCCCGCTCGGCCCTCTCAGCCTCCCGCTCGGCCCTCTCAGCCTCCCGCTCGGCCTCTCGCTGGGCTTGGCGCTCGGCTCTCTCAGCCTCTCGCTGTTTGGCCTCTCGCTGGTCGGCTCTCTCTTGAGCTTGCTGGATCAGCCTCAGGCGTTCTTCCCGGTTGTCAGCGGTGAGTCCCTCCAGGGCCGCCTGCAGGTAAGGGTCCACCTCTCTCTGGGTGTAAGCAGTCAGGGGTTGGGCCTCTGCTCCTGCGGCACCACCTTGGCTTGGGCCGGCTCCTGCGCCCGCCACGCTCCGATGCTCTTCCAGTTCCTTCAGGGTATGGACCAGTCGGGCTTTGGTTTGGTTCTTGTGGTCAAGGCCGTTGTACTCGCAGATTCCCACAAGAGTGTCCCTGTTCTGCTTTTCGAACCAACTTGCTCCTCTTGTAGCCATGGTTGCCAAATAAAAGATAGGATAGAAAAACAAAGAGAAGGGAGGGGTAACCGCAAGTACACACAATTGTCTCAGGACTAATAAACACTGAGTCTTTTCTCCAAAACTTTAGATGCAGGGTCGCTGAAGGACCGTGCAAGTTTTTTAGTGAAGGGAATGATTGCTCAAACCAGATCACTAATGCTCTATAATCTCACCGCTCTGCCACCAATATGTGATGAACGGGCACACGGTCCGCCACACGGTAGCCCGGGGTATCACGGCTTGTGATCCCTCCGTGCTGCAAATGTGACGAAAACGCGCACACACACGACGGCTGCTGCCGTCCGACCCAGTAAACTGCAGGGATTTATAATTATCCCACTTCCACTTAGGAACTCGCAGCTCTCTGGCGCCCCCCTTACCCTCAGGTCAATCAGGGAACTGCACCTAGGATAATTAGTCGCCAGACGGGTCACTTGGATGTGTGCTGGCTATTGGGCACGCTGCAGTGAGGGAATTATAATTACTCCTGGCTGCAGCCAGGCAGTACCCTTATAAACCCCGCTCCGTCACTGCCAGCGTCACCCAATAGATTAACACTTTACACCCCTTCCTTTTAGCTGCCACCAGCTACGGCTTTTGATGAACAATTTATCAAGAGGGTCCGTAGCAACCCCAAAACAGTAGCGTAGTGCTTCAGGCACGTGCAAATTCGTTTATAGAGCAGGAGAAACAAACTAATAAATTTATAGGTTTATTCCTTAAAAAAAAACAGGCAGTGCTTATGTAATATAAAAAGATGTAACAAACTGAGACAATATCGTTATGTACAGATGCAGTTATAAGATAAAATGGGATTAAGAATGAAAGATAACTCACATGGTTGTTAGATCATTACAGGCAAGCCAGGCTGGGGGAAGGAGCCACACGTCATAGTTCATTGACAGATCTCTTACTCAGGACATCCCAGCAGAAAGTGCCTAAGGAACTTCACTGCAAGACTTATGCATGTCAGCTTCTGACCTCACAAAAAGGGGCTGGTTTTCTGGCCACCTCCCCTGGCTGCAAGCTATGGTTTGAGCTCTGCAATATCATAAGGTTCATAACTCGTCCTGTGAACCTAGCAGAATAACGGCAGACCTATCAATGATCTTACTCTAAAATGACGGTTCCAATGAGCCCACACTTGGGTGGGCTAGTTCAGGGGGCACCCGAGAATTCCATTTCTCGGGTTCTGTTGGAGTTACGGGTTTACCAGTACCACGGGAACGATGCCCGTCGGCGCATGGTTCAACACAGTAACTTTCGTGTTTCTAGCGAATGCTCCCACCGTGTTATTAACCAAAAAGAATGAATTCTCCAAAATGGCTGCTATAGGACTTTTGCAGGGTTTGCGAAGACAAAGGAAAATTCCTGAGGTGGGAGGGATGAGAGATCGAGTGCGCTGCAGAGAGAAGGAGGGAGGGGTAACTTTGCCCTGTGCTTGCAAACAGTGGGGGTTGTAGTTCTAGCAACAGCACAAGACATGAAGCTTGCAATATCATCACACTAAGAAACAGATTTCTGCTTAGCCGATCCACCCAGGCACTCTGCGTTTAGACTTAAATGCACGCCAACATCTTGCGGAGTACAATGGTATGCTCTGCATCGCTGTATGAGACTCCATCTCTTATTTATGAAAGTTTTGAGTTTTCTGAACTAAGAGTAACCCTTAGAGCAAGAGGAGGACCCTGGTAACTCCACCCCGTTTATGATGTCACGGCCACAGGTCTATAAGGTAGGGGCCAGGTATTCTGGCTCAGATCTGCCCTGGACACCGGACTTATAGCAGCTCTGTGATGCATTGTGATGTGTCTCCCTCCCCCGACAGCCTGGCTTGCCTGTAAATGATCTAACAACCATGTGAGTGATTTTCATCTGTAATCCTATTTTATTTTATAACTGCATTTGTACATAACGATATTGTCTCAGTTTGTTCCATCTTTTTATATTGTATAAGCACTGCTGTCTTTTTAAGGAATAAACCTATAAATTTATTAGTTTGTTTCTCCTGCTCTATAAACGAATTTGCACGTGCCTGAAGCACTACGCTACTGTTTTGGGGTTTGCTACGGACCCTCTTGATAAATTGTTCATCAAAAGCCGTAGCTGGTGGCAGCTAAAAGGAAGGGGTGTAAAGTGTTAATCTATTGGGTGACGCTGGCAGTGACGGAGCAGGGTTTATAAGGGTACTGCCTGGCTGCAGCCAGGAGTAATTATAATTCCCTCACTGCAGCGTGCCCAATAGCCAGCACACATCCCAGTGACCCGTCTGGCGACTAATTATCCTAGGTGCAGTTCCCTGACTGACCTGAGGGTAAGGGGGGCACCAGAGAGCTGCAAGTTCCTAAGTGGAAGTGGGATAATTATAAATCCCTGCAGTTTACTGGGTCGGACGGCAGCAGCCGTCGTGTGGGTGCACGTTCCATCACATTTGCGGCACGGAGGGATCACAGGCCGTGATACCCCGGGCTATCGTGTGGGGGGACCGTGTGCCCGTTCATCACATATTGGTGGCAGCGGTGGGATCACAGGCCGTGATACCCGGGCTATCGTGTGGTGGACCGTGTGCCCGTTCATCACATATTGGTGGCAGCGGTGGGATTATAGAGCATTAGTGATCTGGTTTGAGCAATCATTCCATTCACTAAAAAACTTGCACGGTTCTTCAGCGACCCTGCAGCTAAAGTTTTGGAGCACAGACTCAGTGTTTATTAGTCCTGAGACAATTGTGTGTACTTGCGGTTACCCCTCCCTTCTCTTTGTTTTTCTATCCTATCTTTTATTTGGCAACCATGTCTACAAGAGGAGCAAGTTGGTTCGAAAAGCAGAACAGGGACACTCTTGTGGGAATCTGCGTGTACCACGGCCTTGACCACAAGAACCAAACCAAAGCCCGACTGGTCCAGGCCCTGAAGGAACTGGAAGAGCACCAGAGTGTGGCGGGCACAGGAGCCGGCCCAAGCCAAGGTGGTGCTGCAGCAGAGGCCCAAACCCTGCATGCTTACACCCAGGGCGGGTTGGACCCTTACCTGCAGGCGGCCCTGGAGGGACTCCCCGCTGACAACCGGGAAGAACGCCTGAGGCTGATCCAGCAAGCTCAAGAGAGAGCCGAGCAGCGAGAGGCCAAACAGCGAGAGGCTGAGAGAGCCGAGCGGGAGGCTGAGAGAGCCCGAGCTGAGCGGGAAGCCCAAGCGCAGAGAGCCCATGAGCTGGAGATGGTCCAGCGAGGGGCAATGCCCTCCACAGCCCAGAGCAGTGTGCCCAGCAGCACTCAGAGTCCCAAGCCCGGCCGGAGCACTTTCCCGTGCTGGAAAGGGACGGAGACTTGGACACTTTTCTGCGGGCCTTTGAGAAAGTCTGCAGACAGTACCGGCTGCCTGCCGACCAATGGGCCAGGTACTTGACCCCCGGGCTAAAGGGCAAAGCTTTGGAGGCGTTTGCTTCCCTCGCGCAGATCAAGACAGTGACTATGAGGCCATCAAGCAGGCCCTGATTGCCAAGTACAGCTAACCCCTGAGGTATACGAAAGAAGTTCCGGAACCTCCAACGTGGCCCCACACGACAGTTATAGCGATGTGGTGCAAGGACTCAGGAACCACTTTGACCAGTGGATCCATGGACTGTCAGTTGACACCTATGAGGAGCTGAAAGACCTGATGATCAAAGACCAGTTCCTGCATCTATGCCCCGCTGAGGTCCGACAGTTCATCCTGGACCGAGAACCGGAGGACGCGGTCACAACAGCACGGATCGCCGACAGTTATGAGGCCAACCGGAAACCCGAGGGGCGGAAGCCCGTCACCGCCCGCTGGGGAGGGGGTAAGCCTGCAACCAACCCCAGTGCCCCTGCCAGCCGTCCCTCTGGAGGCACTATCCCCTTTGCCAGCGCCAGGCCTACATCAGACCCCCGCCAGTGTTTCTCCTGTAAAAGGACTGGACACATCAGCGCCACCAGTCCGGAGAGGCAGAAGAACCCCCCAGCCAAGGCCTCCGGGCCCAACGCCTCTGTTCTTTTGGTGGGTGGTGTGGTGGGGAGGGTTGATGACAACGTGCAGCCCGTCCGAGTGGGGGCCCGTCTTGCTACAGGCCTCAAGGACACCGGGGCTGAACGAACCTCATCCGACCCGAACTGGCGGCCCCTGAAGAGTTTTATTCCGGGGAAAACCCTAACTGTCACCGGGATTGGGGGCGTTCACTACCCTTGCCGATAGCCCGAGTTTTCATTGACTGGGGTGCCGGGAGCGGGGTGAAGGAAGTGGGGGTGTCCGAAACCTGCCCACTGATGTTTTATTGGGGATGATTTGGGGAGGATGGTCGCGTACTATGTCCCTGACACCCCTCCCCAATCTGATAATAAGGTTAACGTTAACATTGATGTTGTTGTTGATGGTAATGGGAAACTGAATGGGTTACCTGCCAATGCATTGCGAAGTGATTATGCAACTGATAACCTTTCTTTCCCTAGGAATGATGTTGATAGTGATGTATCTGTGCCATCTGAATCTGTTAACCCTTTCTCTGAAGTGGTAGATGTGTCCACAGGTACAGGAGCGTTCAGCCACGTCGCTCTGCGGAGTGAGACGGCTGAGGAACCCCTAGCAGGAGCAAGCGACAGTGCTCAAGGAAATGGGGAGGTGCATGGGAACCATGAGGAAGGTGAAGCCATGACACTGACCAGTGCCACCGAGGAAGGTAAATGGCCCATAAGTAGCACTGCTCCTGAAGTGTTGGGGGTGGATGGGGAGGTAGAGCCCATAGCAGCGCAGGCTGATGGGTCTGTAGAAATCCCCGGGGAGACTGCATATGTAGCTGCTGTCACCCGCAGTCAGAGTGCCCGGATGCAGGTAGCGCCCTGCCATCTGGACCCTCCTCCGCTACAGGAGAGACTGAACCAGAGGTGGACCCAGAGCCGGTCCAGAGGGTCCCAGTGAGGAAGGAACCCTGACGTCACTTCTGGCTGCCTCCAGCCAGGAGTTCCAGGTCGCTCTGCACTCAGATGCGAGCCTGGAGAACTTGAGGCACCTCGCCGAGACGCCCACCTCCGTGACTGATAAGGAGAGGGTGTTCTGGGAACGAGGAAGGTTGTACCGGGAGACAGTACCCGGAGATTCCCAAAAGAGTGGTTGAGGGAAAAACAGCTGGTCGTCCCGCACCAGTTCCGAGGTGAGTCGTTGAGGATTGCCCATGAGATTCCACTCGCTGGACACTTGGGGATCAGCAAAACTAAGGCACGGCTGTCTCAACACTTCTATTGGCCCAAGATGGGGACAGATGTGACTAACTACTGCCGCTCTGTATCACCTGTCAAAGAGTGGGGAAGGCGGGGCCTGCTCTTAAGGCTCCCCTGATCCCGTTGCCAGTGATAGAGGAGCCTTTCCAGAGGATCGCGGTGGACATTGTGGGCCCGCTGGCCGTCCCCAGCAGCTCTGGAAAGCAATACATCCTTACTGTGGTAGATACGCTACCCGGTACCCGGAGGCAGTAGCTCTGTCCTCAACTAGGGCAGATAAGGTGGCGGATGCACTGGTGACCATCTTTTCACGGGTAGGATTTCCAGGGAGATGCTTACCGATCAAGGGACCCAATTTATGTCTCGCCTAATGAAGGCTTCTGCAGCAAAATGCAGGTGACGCGTATGGTATCGAGTGCGTATCACCCACAGACCAATGGTTTGTGTGAGCGCTTTAACGGTACCCTCAAACAGATGCTCCGCATGCTGGTTGAGACCCAGGGATGCGATTGGGAGCGGTACCTCCCACACCTGCTATTTGCCTACAGAAGAAGTCCCGCAGGCCTCGACGGGGTTCTCCCCCTTCGAGCTCCTGTATGGTAGGCGAGTCCGGGGACCCCTTGGGTTGATAAGAGAATCCTGGGAAGATGAGCCAAACCCCACGGAAGTGTCCATCGTGGATTATGTCATGCGCTTCCGCGACAAGATGCAGACCTGACGCAGTTGGTGCATGACAACATGACGCAGGCTCAGGCTGACCAGAAGCACTGGTACGACCAGAACGCCCGGGAGCGGACCTACCAGGTGGGTCAAAAGGTGTGGGTGCTGGTCCCGTACCAAAGGATAAGCTTCAGGCAGCCTGGGAAGGCCCGTACGTCGTGCAACAACAGCTCAACCCAGCCACCTACGTGGTCACGCTTGACCACACTCGGGGTAGGCGCAAGGCCTTTTCACGTCAACATGATGAAGGCCATCACGAACGTGAAGCCTGCGTCCTACCGGTCTGCAATCTGCCCGAGGACGGGGAAGAGGATCCCCTGCTAGACATGCTGGCCCAAGCTAATGCCAATGGGTCCATTGAGGACATGGAGGTAAATGCCTCGCTAACCGTCTCCCAGCGGTTGCAGTTGCTGACCACTCTGGAACCCTTCCGGGCCGAGTTCACGAACGACCCTGAAGGACCGAGTTGGCAGTCCACGAGGTGGACACCGGGAATCACGCCCCGTTACGGCGGGACACCTTATGGATCTCTGAGGAGGTGCAGCAGATTATGCGCCAGGAGATCCATGAGATGTTGCAGCTGGGGGTGATCCGGCCGTCAAAAGCGCGTGGGCCTCACCTGTAGTTCTCGTGCCAAAAAAGGATCGGACCACCCGGTTCTGCGTGGACTACAGGGGGCTCAACGCCATCACTACCTCTGATGCGCACCCAATGCCACGCATCGGGATCTGTGGAGCGGTTGGCGAATGCCAGTACATATCCATCATGGATTTGAGCCGGGAATACTGCAGATTCCCCTGAGCCCTGCGGCGAAGGAGAAATCCGCCTTTATCACCCCTTTTGGACTGTTCGAGTCCACGGTCATGCCTTTCGCTGAAGAATGCCCCTGCCACTTTCAGCGGATGGTCAACCACCTGGGACTGGAGGAGTACACTTGTGGCGTACCTGGACGACATTGCCGTCTTCAGTTCCACCTGGGAGGAACACCTTCAGCATCTCCAGGAGGTGCTCAAGCGTATTCACCAGGCAGGTTGACCATCAAGCGGGAAAATGCCAGATGGGCATGAGGGAGGTCCACTACCTGGGGCACCGGGTAGGTGGGGGTTCCATGAGTCCAGAGCCCGAGAAAGGGACGCGATCGTGTCCTGGCCCACCCCCAGGACCAAAAAGCAGGTGAAGTCCTTCCTGGGCACTGCAGGGTACTATAGGCGTTTCGTACCGAACTATAGTGCCATTGCAAAAACCTTTGACGGACCTCACAAGGGCGGTCTACCCCACAGTCAACTGGACAGATGGCTTGAGGCGGCATTCCGAGCTTTGAAAAACACCTGTGCAGCTCTCCAGTGTTGAGAGCCGTCGACAGCAGTTGGCCCTTCCTGGTACAGACTGACGCCAGCGAATTTGGCCAGGTGCTGTACTCAGCCAGGTTGATTCGGGGAACCGGAGCACCCCGTGTTTGTACCTGAGCCGGAATTCTGCCAAGGGAAGTGGCATACTCCACCGTCGAGAAGGAGTGCCTGGCAATGGTCTGGGCACTGCAACGTTTGCAGCCCTACCTGTAGGGCGCACCTTCAAGGTGGTCACGACCACAACCCGCTGAGCTGGCTGAACACAGTGTCCGGAACCAATGGTAGGTTGCTACGCTGGAGCCTTGCCCTGCAGCAGTATGATTTTGCCGTACAACACAAGAAAGGCAAGTGATCATGGGAATGCTGATGGGTTGTCCCGACGTGGCGAACCCACTGAGGTGCGCATGGCGGATTACCGAGAGGTCATGCCTCCGTAGCGCCCTCTAAGGGGGGGAGGTGTGATGATCCTGCAAGAATCCATATCCTGTACTTCTCTAGAAGTCTCCAAAAGCTTACTGATTCATTAGGCTTCGCAGCCTGTGGGCATCCCCCCCCCCTTCAGCTCACTACACACTTGTGTAATTGATTCAGGTGGCTAGCCCCCACAGGGAGGCCGGCTGAAAGCGGTAACAAGCCACATGGTTGTTCCTTTGTTGCATGGTAGTTATTCAAGATCAAAAATCTTGACTCCTGTGTATGTTATAAGTATGAAATTTTCATATCTGCCAATTCATCGGTGAATCCAGGGGATCGGTGAAGTTTCTAAGCGCTGGCACCAGCAGAACCTAAGAAACAGATTTCTGCTTAGCCGATCCACCCAGGCACTCTGCGTTTAGACTTAAATGCACGCCACATCTTGCAGAGTACAATGGTATGCTCTGCATCGCTGTATGAGACTCCATCTCTTATTTATGAAAGTTTTGAGTTTTCTGAATAAGAGTAACCCTTAGAGCAAGAGGAGGACCCTGGTAACTCCACCCCGTTTATGATGTCACGGCCACAGGTCTATAAGGTAGGGGCAGGTATTCTGGTCAGATCTGCCCTGGACACGACTTATAGCAGCTCTGTGATGCATTGTGGATTTCTCCCCTCCCCCGACTGCTGGCTTGCCTGTAAATGATCTAACAACCATGTGAGTGATTTTCATCTGTAATCCTATTTTATTTTATAACTGCATTTGACATAACGATATTGTCTCAGTTTGTTCCTTCTTTATATTGTATAAGCACTGCCTGTCTTTTTAAGGAATAAACCTATAAATTTATTAGTTTGTTTCTCCTGCTCTATAAACGAATTTGCACGTGCCTGAAGCACTACGCTACTGTTTTGGGGTTGCTACGGACCCTCTTGATAAATTGTTCATCAAAAGCCGTAGCTGGTGGCAGCTAAAAGGAAGGGGTGTAAAGTGTTAATCTATTGGGTGACGCTGGCAGTGACGGAGCGGGGTTTATAAGGGTACTGCCTGGCTGCAGCCAGGAGTAATTATAATTCCCTCACTGCAGGTGCCCAATAGCCAGCACACATCCCAGTGACCCGTCTGGCGACTAATTATCCTAGGTGCAGTCCCTGACTGACCTGAGGGTAAGGGGGGCAGAGAGCTGCAAGTTCCTAGTGGAAGTGGATAATTTAAATCCCTGCAGTTTACTGGGTCGGACGGCAGCAGCCGTCGTGTGGGTGCCGTTCCATCACATTTGCGGCCGGAGGGATCACAGGCCGTGATACCCGGGCTTCGTGTGGCGGACCGTGTGCCGTTCTCACATATTGGTGGCAGCGTGGGATCACAGGCCGTGATACCCCGGGCTATCGTGTGGCGGACCGTGTGCCCGTTCATCACAACCATGCAGCACGAACTAGAGGAGATGTTACAGCTTGGGGTAATCCAGGCCTCTCATAGCCTTGGGCTCTCCTGTGGTGTTAGTACCCAAAAAAGGATGGGGAGTATCGTTTTGTGTGGACTACGCACTTTAAAGACCATGCAGTGATCCTTACCCATGCCCCGTTATGATGAACTTCTAGACCGACTGGTGGGTCCGATATGTCACTACCTTAGATCTCAGTAAGGGATACTGGCAAATTCCTTGACGGAGCAAGGGGAGAAACGGTCCGTTTTTATAACCCCCTTTGGTCTGTACGAATTTTTACGAAAGCCCTTTTTGGGAAAGAAACTGCCCCGGCAACCTTCCAGAGGGAAAGGTAGACCAGATCCTCCGGGGATGTGGGGACTTTGTGGTGCCTACTTGTTGATATCGCCATCTTCAGCTAGACGTGGGGGAACATTGAATCAAGTAGCCGTTATTCTTGACCGGATTCTTCAGCGGCCTAACATTCGACCCGATAAATGCCAATTGGGGTGGGTGAAGTTCAGTCCTAGGGCATAGAGAGGGGGTGGGAAGCTTCGTCCGGAACCTGCAAAATCAGGCTATTAGATGGCCTGTACCCCAAATAAGAAACAAGTTATGGCTTTTTTGGGCATGCCAGCTTTTACCGAAAATTTGTTTCTCATTTTAGCCACTGTGGCCAGCCTCTTACCGACCTGACCAAGAAAACGATCCCAGGTGGTAATCTGGACTCCAGCCTGTGGGGGCTTTTAACGGCTGAAGGACGCCCTTTTCTGTGCCCTGTTCTGGCTGCTCCAGATATAAGAGGCGATTATTGTGCAGACGGACGCCTTTGTTATGGATTGGGAGTGTTTCTCAGCCCGGTGAATGAGGGGGGAGAGCACCCGTCGCCTACCTCGCAGGAAACTGCTGGACGAGAAGTGGCCTATGCAACTGTGGAAAAAGAATGTTGGCTATAGTGTGGGCCCTCCGGAAACTAAAGCCGTAACTGTATGGACGAGAATTCTCTGTGGTTATGATCACAATCCCCCCACCTGGCTGAACAGGGCTTTGGGGACAATGGACGCTACTACATGGAGCCGGCTCTGCAGCCCTATAACTTTACCTACGTATGAAGAGGCAGCCAACACCAAATGCAGATGACTGTCCGGCAGGGGAGCCCTGAGTCCGGTCAGCCCTGCCTGGGTGTACTTAAAAAAAGGACCTGTAGAGGTCCCTATACGTACCAAAATTGGAGGGAAGGAATTGTATAATACATAGTTTGCCCTGTCCTGCTTTTGTTAATTTTTTTCCCCCATTTTTTGCCCAATAAAAAAACCCCTGGAGGGGTCCCCCAAAAAGGGGCCTGCGGGGGGGGGGGGGGGGGGGGGGGGGGGGGGGAAAATTTTTTTCACCAAATTTTTGCGGCAAAATCCCAAACCTTGAAAAGGGAACTTTCCCCCCCGGGGGGCCCAAAAAGGGGGGGATTAGCACCGGTGGGAGTCTCCGGGGAAGGGATATTGTTTGGTATCCGTTTCTAATCATCCGTTGTTGTTCTAGCCGGTTCTTTTCCTGGATACGCTCAAACCGGAAATCCCTCTGTGGAATAACGCAGCGGACTACTTCCTGGAACGTCGCAGCTGTGGATAATGTCCGTGGTCAGTCCGTGTGTTCACCTCCGGGATACTGATCAGCGGTAATAAACTCCGGGTGGAACGACCAGAGGTATGAGCCCCCGTGTCTCCTGCTGGCCTGTTCTATCCTACCGGTGTATTCCTACTTCAAATTTGGGATACAACTGTGAACTGATCGGCGTTTCTAATCCTCCTGGTGATACTGTGCGAGCGTGATATCCTTCCTGGGATACGCTGCTGAGGTATCTAATCTTCTGTGTGATACTGCTGCTACGGATAATCTCCTTGTGATAGTGCAGCCGGTACTACTTCCTTTGATATGCTGCTGAGCCGGTATCTATCTTCCTGTGGATACTTCGCTGGCTGTATCACCTTCCTGTGTGATTGCGAGCGTGTCTAATCCTCCTGTTGAACTGCTTGACCGGTATATCCCCTGTGGTACGCGCGAGCGTGTATCTATCTCTGTGATCGCCTAGCGTGTTCTATCCTTCCTGTGATACGCTGACCGTGTATCTAATCTCCTGTGGATACTACTGCGAGCGTGATCTATCTATCCTGGAAGCCGAGCGTGTCAATCCTCCTGTGTCTGTGCGACGTGTACTATCTTCCTGTGATACGTGCTGGCGTGTATCAATCTCCTTTACTGCTGCGCGTGTACTAATCTCCTGTGTGATACGCGCGCCTGTATCTAATCCTCCGTTGTACGCTGCTGACTGACAATCCTTCCTGGGACTGCTGCGAGCTTGTATCTAATCCTCTCCTGTGTGATACTGTCTGCTGAGCCGTGTATCTAATCCTATCCTGTGTGATACTGACTGCTGAGCCGTGTATCTAATCCTTCCTGTGTGATACTGACTGCTGAGCGTGTATCTAATCCTCTCCTGTGTGATACTGACTGCTGAGCTGTGTATCTAATCCTCTCCTGTGTGATACTGACTGCTGAGCCGTGTATCTAATCCTATCCTGTGTGATACTGACTGCTGAGCTGTGTATCTAATCCTCTCCTGTGTGATACTGTCTGCTGAGCCGTGTATCTAATCCTATCCTGTGTGATACTGACTGCTGAGCGTGTATCTAATCCTATCCTGTGTGATACTGACTGCTGAGCCGTGTATCTAATCCTATCCTGTGTGATACTGACTGCTGAGCCGTGTATCTAATCCTATCCTGTGTGATACTGACTGCTGAGCCGTGTATCTAATCCTCTCCTGTGTGATACTGACTGCTGAGCCGTGTATCTAATCCTTCCTGTGTGATACTGTCTGCTGAGCTGTGTATCTAATCCTATCCTGTGTGATACTGTCTGCTGAGCTGTGTATCTAATCCTATCCTGTGTGATACTGACTGCTGAGCGTGTATCTAATCCTCTCCTGTGTGATACTGCTGCTGAGCTGTGTATCTAATCCTCCCTGTGTGATACTGTACTGCTGAGCGTGTATCTAATCCTTCCTGTGTGATACTGTCTGCTGAGCCGTGTATCTAATCCTATCCTGTGTGATACTGACTGCTGAGCCGTGTATCTAATCCTATCCTGTGTGATACTGACTGCTGAGCGTGTATCTAATCCTCTCCTGTGTGATACTGCTGCTGAGCCGTGTATCTAATCTATCCTGTGTGATACTGATGCTGAGCCGTGTATCTAATCCTCTCCTGTGTGATACTGACTGCTGAGCCGTGTATCTAATCCTATCCTGTGTGATACTGACTGCTGAAGCGTGTATCTAATCCTATCCTGTGTGATACTGATCTGCTGAGCGTGTATCTAATCCTATCCTGTGTGATACTGACCGCTGAGCGTGTATCTAATTTCTCTCCTGTGTGATACTGACTGCTGAGCCGTGTATCTAATCCCTCCCTGTGTGATACTGACTGCTGAGCCGTGTATCTAATCCTATCCTGTGTGATACTGTCTGCTGAGCCGTGTATCTAATCCTATCCTGTGTGATACTGTCTGCTGAGCTGTGTATCTAATCCTATCCTGTGTGATACTGACTGCTGAGCTGTGTATCTAATCCTCATCCTGTGTGATACTGACTGCTGAGCCGTGTATCTAATCCTATCCTGTGTGATACTGTCTGCTGAGCCGTGTATCTAATCCTCTCCTGTGTGATACTGACTGCTGAGCCGTGTATCTAATCCTATCCTGTGTGATAATGACTGCTGAGCCTGTGTATCTAATCCTCTCCTGTGTGATACTGACTGCTGAGCCGTGTATCTAATCCTCTCCTGTGTGATACTGACTGCTGAGCCGTGTATCTAATCCTATCCTGTGTGATACTGACTGCTGAGCCGTGTATCTAATCCTTCCTGTGTGATACTGACTGCTGAGCGTGTATCTAATCCTATCCTGTGTGATACTGACTGCTGAGCGTGTATCTAATCCTATCCTGTGTGATACTGCTGCTGAGCCGTGTATCTAATCCTCTCCTGTGTGATACTGACTGCTGAGCCGTGTATCTAATCCTATCCTGTGTGATACTGACTGCTGAGCCTGTGTATCTAATCCTTCCTGTGTGATACTGACTGCTGAGCCGTGTATCTAATCCTCTCCTGTGTGATACTGACTGCTGAGCCGTGTATCTAATCCTCTCCTGTGTGATACTGTCTGCTGAGCTGTGTATCTAATCCTATCCTGTGTGATACTGACTGCTGAGCCGTGTATCTAATCCTATCCTGTGTGATACTGTCTGCTGAGCCGTGTATCTAATCCATCCTGTGTGATACTGACTGCTGAGCCGTGTATCTAATCCTTCCTGTGTGATACTGTCTGCTGAGCGTGTATCTAATCCTATCCTGTGTGATACTGACTGCTGAGCGTGTATCTAATCCTCTCCTGTGTGATACTGACTGCTGAGCCGTGTATCTAATCCTCTCCTGTGTGATACTTCTGCTGAGCCGTGTATCTATCCTCCTGTGTGATACTGGCTGAGCGTGTATCTAATCCTATCCGTGTGATACTGACTGCTGAGCCGTGTACTAATCCTCTCCTGTGTGATACTGCTGCTGAGCCGTGTATCTAATCCTATCCTGTGTGATACTGCTGCTGAGCGTGTATCTAATCCTATCCTGTGTGATACTGACTCTGAGCCGTGTATCTAATCCTCCTGTGTGATACTGACTGCTGAGCTGTGTATCTAATCCTATCCTGTGTGATACTGCTGCTGAGCGTGTATCTAATCCTATCCGTGTGATATGCTGCTGAGCGTGTATCAATCCTCCTGTGGAACTGACTGCTGACCGTGATCAATCCTATCCTGTTGAACTCCTGAGCTGACTAATCCTCCCTGTGTGATACTGACTGCGAGCCGTGTATCTAATCCTATCCTTTGATACTGACTGCTGAGCCTGTATCTAATCCTTCCTGTGTGATACTGCTGCTGACGTGTATCTAATCCTATCCTGTGTGATACGCTGCTGAGCGTGTATCTAATCCTATCCTGTGTGATACTGACTGCTGAGCCGTGTACTAATCCTTCCTGTGTGATACTGACTGCTGAGCCGTGTATCTAATCCTTCCTGTGGATACTGCTGCTGACTGTGTATCTAATCCTCCTGTGTGATACTGACTGCTGAGCGTGTATCTAATCCTTCCTGTTGATACTGTTGCTGAGCGTGTACTATCCTTCTGTGATACCTGCTGAGCCGTGTATCTAATCCTTCCTGTTGATACGACTGCTGAGCGTGTACTAATCCTTCCTTTGATAAAAAATTTTTTTTTTTTTTTTTTTTTTTTTTTTTTTTTTTTTTTTTTTTTTTTTTTTTTTTTTTTTTTTTTTTTTTTTTTTTTTTTTTTTTTTTTTTTTTTTTTTTTTTTTTTTTTTTTTTTTTTTTTTTTTTTTTTTTTTTTTTTTTTTTTTTTTTTTTTTTTTTTTTTTTTTTTTTTTTTTTTTTTTTTTTTTTTTTTTTTTTTTTTTTTTTTTTCTGTCTGCTGAGCTGTGTATCTAATCCTATCCTGTGTGATACTGACTGTTGAGCCGTGTATCTAATCCTATCCTGTGTGATACTGACTGCTGAGCCGTGTATCTAATCCTATCCTGTGTGATAGTGGAGGAGGACATATCTCAAACTGCTCACCCCTCACCTTCCACCGCAGACCCCTCAATCCAGACCACTCACCACAAACTGCTTACGCCAGACCTCCCACAACAGAACCCTCACCACGGACCTCCCACCGCAGACCTCTCACCCCATACCTCCCACCACAAACCCCTCACCCCGGACCTCCCACCGCAGACCGCTCAACCTGCCCACTGACTGTGAACCGCTCACCCCAGACCTGTCACCACAGACCCCTCAACCTGGTCCTCCCACCGCAGACCCCTCACCCGAGACTTCCCACTGCAACCCATCAACCTGGACCAGTCACCGCAAACCGCTCACCCCTCAACCCAGATGTCCCACTGCAGACCCCTCAACCTGTACCACTCACTGCAGACCATTCACCTTGGACTCCTCAATGCAAATCCTTTACTCTGGACCACTCACCGCAGACCCATCAACCTGGACCACTCACCTCAAACCACTCAGCCCGGACCTCCCATCTCAGATCCCTCAAACTGGACCACTCATCACAGACATTTCACCCTAGAGCTCCCACCGCAGACCCCTGAACCCAGATCACTCACAGCAAACTGCTCACACCAAACCCATCACCTCAGACCTTCCACCGCAGACCCCTCCACCCCAGACCTTCAACTGCAGATCCCTCAATCCAGACCACTTACCGCAAACCACTCATCCTGGACCTCCGACCGCCGAACCCTCAACCTGGACCACTCACCGCAGACCACTTACCCCTGACCTCTCACCACAGACTACTTACCTCAGACCTCCCACTGCAGACCTCGCAACCTGGACCACTCACTGCAGACCCCTCACCTTGGACCTCCCACTACAGACCCGTCACAGCAGACCTACCACTGCAGACCACTCAACGTGTACCACTCAACGCAAACCACTCACCCCAGACCTTCCACCACAGACTGCTCAACCCAGTCCTCCCAAAGCAGACCCCTCACCTCGGACCTGCCATCGCAAAACCCTCAACCCAGACCACTCACCGCAAACTGCTCACCCCTTGACCTTCCACAACAGAATACTCAACCCAGACCTCCCACCGCAGACAACTCACCCCGCACCTACCACCGCAGACCTCTCAACCCGGACCACTCACCGCAAACCGCTCACCCCAGACCACCCAAAACAGATCTCTCACCCTGGGCTTCCCATTGCAGACCCCTCAACCCAGACCAATCACCGCAAACCACTCACCCCAGACCGCTCAACCCAGACCTCCCACAGCAGACCCCTCACCCCGGACCTCCCACCGCAAACCCTTCAACCCAGACCACTCACAGTAAACTGCTTACCCTCTGACCTTCCACAACAGACTGCTCAACCTAGATCTCCCACCACAGACTCCTCACCCTGCACCTCCCACCGCAGACCCCTCAGCCCGGACCAATCACCGCAAACCGCTCACCCCGAATCTCCCACCGCAAACCCTTCAACCTGGACCACTCCCTGCAAACTGCACACACCAGATCCCACACCCCAGACCTTCCACCGCAGACCCCTCACTCAATATCTCCCATCGCAGACCCCTCAACTCGGACCAGTCACCACAAACCGTTCACCTCTCAACCCGCACCTCCCACTGCAGACCAATCAACCCAGATCACTCACTGCAAACCACTCACCCCAGACCCTCCACCGCAGACCCCTCACCCCAGACTTCCCACCGCAGACCCCTCATCCCGGACCACTCCCCGAAAACTGCACACACCAGATGCCTCATCCCGACCTACCACCGCAGATCCCTTACCCTGAACCATCACCGCAGACCACTCACCCAGGATTCCTCAACACAGGCCCCTTACCCTGGACCACTCACAGCAGACCACTCACAACAAACCCCACAACCCGGACCAATCACTACAATCCGCTCATTGCAGACCCCTCACCCCGGACCTCCCACCGCAGACCCCTCAGCACTGAACACTCACCGCAAACCACTCACCCCAGACGTCCCACCACAGACTCCTCACCCAAGATCACTCACCTCAGACCCCTCAACCCGGGCCACTCCCCGCAAACCAGACACACGAGATCCCTCACCCTGGACCTCCCACCACAGACCCCTTAGCCTGGACCACTCTCCGCAGACCACTCACCCAAGACTCCTCACCACAGACCCCCTCAACCTGGACCACTCACCGCAGACCTCTCACCCCAGACCTCCCACCGCAAAACCCTCTCCCTGGACCTCTCATCGCAGAGCCCTCAACCTGGAACAGTCACTGCAAACCGCTCACACCCTCACCCCAGACCTCCCATTTCAGACCCCTCACCCTGGACCTCCCACCACAGACCCCACAACCCAGATCACTCACCGCAAACCGCTAACCCCGGACCTTCCACCACAGACCCCTCAACCAGTATAACTCAAGGCAAACCGCTCACCCAGACCTCCCACCACAAACCGCTCACCCCAGACCTCCTGCCACAGACTCCTCACCCCGGACATTCCACACACAGGCCCCTCACCCAGGACATCCCACCACAGGCCCCTCACCCCGGACATTCCACCACAGGCCCCTCACCAGACATCTCACCACAGGCCCCTCACCCGGACATCCCACCACAGGCCCCTCACCCCGGACATCCCACCACAGGCCCCTCACCCCGGACATCCCACCACAGGCCCCTCACCACAGACATCTCACCACAGGCCCCTCACCCCAACCTCCTGCCACAGGCCCCTCACCCCGGACATCCCACCACAGGCCCCTCACCACGGACATCTCACCACAGGCCCCTCACCCCGGACATCCCACTACAGCCCCTCACCCCGGACATCCCACCACAGGCCCCTCACCCCGGACATCCCACCACAGGCCCCTCACCACGGACATCTCACCACAGGCCCCTGACCCCGGACATCCCACCACAGGCCCCTCACCACGGACATCTCACCACAGGCCCCTCACCCCGGACATCCCACCACAGGCCCCTCACCACGGACATCTCACCACAGGCCCCTCACCCCGGACATCCCAACACAGGCCCCTCACCACGGACATCTCACCACAGGCCCCTCACCCCGGACATCCCACCACAGGCCCCTCACCCCGGACATCCCACCACAGGCCCCTCACCACGGACATCTCACCACAGGCCCCTCACCCCGGACATCCCACCACAGGCCCCTCACCCCGGACATCCCACCACAGGCCCCTCACCACGGACATCTCACCACAGGCCCCTCACCCCGGACATCCCACCACAGGCCCCTCACCACGGACATCCCACCACAGGCCCCTCACCCCGGACATCTCACCACAGGCCCCTCACCCTGGAAATCCCACCACAGGCCCCTCACCACGGACATCTCACCACAGGCCCCTCAACTCAGACCACTCACTGCAGACTGTATATAATATACACTGTATATTGTCATCTACTACAGGATAAAGGGAAGATACAATGACACGCGTACACACCTGGACTCTGCTCCGGAACTGCCACACAATGGATCAGGTGAGTACTGCCAATAAGACCACCACTATAGAAATAGTGGGATATTAGATAACTGAGACTGTTACAACCCCACCCATCTGACGCCCTGCCTGTATACATGTGAGAGGTTATCAGCCCTGCCCCGGTGATGACATCACTGATATAATGATGAGACCACACCCCTTATACTCCAGCCCCGCCCCTCATTTATCACTGCTGACAACCTGCCTGTATATATGTGAGAGGTTATCAGCCCCGCCCCCAGTGATGTCATCACTGATATAATGATGAACCACACCCCTTATACTCCAGCCCCGCCCCTCATCTATCACCGCTGACAACTTGCCTGTATACATGTGAGAGGTTATCAGCCCTGCCCCGTGATGACATCACTGATGTAATGATGAGACCACACCCCTTATACTCCAGTCCCGCCCCTCATCTATCACCACTGACAACCTGCCTGTATACATGTGAGAGGTTATCAGCCCGCCCCGGTGATGACATCACTGATATAATGATGATACCACACCCCTTATACTCCATCCGCCCCCCCACCGCGATGACATCATGATATAATGATGAACCAGCCCCCTTATACTCCAGCCCCGCCCACGGTGATGACATCACTGATATAATGATGAGACCACACCCCTTATACTCCAGCCCCGCCCCTCATCTATCACTGCTGACAACCTGCCTGTATACATTAGAGGTTATCGCCCCGCCCCCGTGATGACATCACTGATATAATGATGAGACCACACCCCTTATACTCCAGCCCCGCCCTCACTATCCGTGACACCTGCCTGTATACAGTGATAGGTATCACCGCCCCCGTGATGACATCACTGATATAATGATGAACCACCCCCTTATACTACTCACTCCGCCACCGCTGACATCCTGATATACATGTGAGAGGTTTATCCAGCCCCGCCCCGGTGATGACATCACTGATATAATGATGAGACCACACCCCTTATACTCCAGCCCCGCCCCTCATCTATCACGCTGACAACCTGCCTGTATACATGTGAGAGGTTATCACCCCGCCCCCGTGATGACATCACTGATATAATGATGAGACCACTCCCCTTATACTCCAGCCCCGCCCCTCATCTATCCCCGCTGACACCCTGCCTGTATACATGTGAGAGGTTATCAGCCCCGCCCCGGTGATGACATCACTGATATAATGATGAACCACTCCCTTATACTCCAGCCCCGCCCCTCATCACCGCTGACAACCTGCCTGTATACATGTGAGAGTTATCACCCCGCCCCCGTGATGACATCACTGATATATGAGGACCACCCCCTTATACCCAGCCCCGCACCGTCGATGCTACATCGACTGACCCCTATAATCCCGCCATGATGACTCACTGATATATGAGAGACCACACCTTATACTCCAGCCCCGCCCCTCATCTATCACTGCTGATAACCTGCCTGTATACATGTGAGAGCTTATCAGCCCCGCCCCCGGTGATGACATCACTGATATATGATGAGACCACACCCCTTATACTCCAGCCCCCCCCTCATCTATCACTGCTGACAACCTGCCTGTATACATGTGAGAGGTTATCAGCCCCGCCCCCAGTGATGACATCACTGATATAATGATGAGACCACACCCCTTATACTCCAGCCCCACCCCTCATCTATCACTGCTGACAACCTGCCTGTATACATGTGAGAGGTTATCAGCCCCGCCCCCGGTGATGACATCACTGATATAATGATGAGACACACCCCTTACTCCAGCCCCCCCTATGACATCCTGTATAATGATGAGACCACACCCTTATACTCACCCCGCCCCTCATCTATCACTGCTGACAACCTGCCTGTATACATGTGAGAGGTTATCAGCCCCGCCCCCGGTGATGACATCCACTGATATAATGATGAGACCAACCCCCTTATACTCCAGCCCCGCCCCTCATCTATCCCGCTGACAACCTGCCTGTATACATGTGAGAGGTTATCAGCCCCGCCCCCGGTGATGACATCACTGATATAATGATGAGACCACACCCCTTATACTCCAGCCCCGCCCCTCATCTATACTACAACCTGCCTGTATACATAGAACCCCGCCCCGGTGATGACATCCTGATATAATGATGAGACCACCCCTTACTCCAGCCCCCCCCCGGTGATGACATCCCTGATATAATGATGAGACCACACCCCTTATACTCCAGCCCGCCCCTCATCTATCACTGCTGACAACCTGCCTGTATACATGTGAGAGGTTATCAGCCCCGCCCCCGGTGATGACATCACTGATATAATGATGAGACCACACCCCTTATACTCCAGCCCCCCCCTCATCTATCACCGCTGACACCTGCCTGTATACATGTGAGAGTATCAGCCCCGCCCCCGTGATACATCCTGATATAATGATGAGACCACACCCCTTATACTCAGCCCCGCCCCTCATCTATCACTGCTGACAACCTGCCTGTATACATGTGAGAGGTTATCAGCCCCGCCCCCGGTGATGACATCACTGATATAATGATGAGACCACACCCCTTATACTCCAGCCCCGCCCTCATCTATCACCGTGACACCTGCCTGTATACATGTGAGAGGTTATCAGCCCCGCCCCAGTGATGACATCACTGATATAATGATGAGACCACACCCCTTATACTCCAGCCCCGCCCCTCATCTATCACCGCTGACACCTGCCTGTATACATGTGAGAGGTTATCAGCCCCGCCCCCGGTGATGACATCACTGATATAATGAGAACCACACCCCTTATACTCCAGCCCCGCCCCTCATCTATCACCGCTGACAACCCTCCTGTATACATGTGAGAGGTTATCAGCCCCGCCCCCGGTGATGACATCCCTGATATAATGATGAGACCACACCCCTTATACTCCAGCCCCGCCCCTCACTATCACTGCTGACACCCTGCCTGTATACATGTGAGAGGTTATCAGCCCCGCCCCCGTGATGACATCACTGATATAATGATGAGACCACACCCCTTAT